>CM037792.1:52185291-52235291 GCA_021229015.1 Solen grandis | reverse complement strand
ATAATTTATTTAGTGTAAACGTTGTGATCAGCGGCCAGGCTCACCGTTTTAGAAACAATATATAATTAACACATATTAAACAAATACGAACAATTACAATTCACACCAGTACATAAGCAATACAAGTTACAATACAATTTACAATACAATTTACAATCAACCCACAGCAGTACATACCGATTGTGGACCGGACCTTTGAACCGACTCTGACACACACACTGCCTCAGTGACTGGTGGTTATTCTGGTTAACTGCAAGGTTAGGCAACAGTGTACAAATAAGATAGCATAGATAGTGATTCAATAAATTACTATCCCATTTACCAAAAGACAAAGAGACAAGGAACCATCTAAAATTCTGCATGTACAATCCGGTGCACAAGTTGATTTAAATAAGCTCTTAAATAATAATTTACAAATGAAGCATAATTTATTTGTGTCTTCCTCAAACATATATAAAGTATAATGACAAACAACTAACCTCTCAGAAGACCACTAGAATCATTATTAAAATAGACAGGAAAATGTAGATGTGACCAGTGAGAAGAAAAAAGTGAGAGTCACATGACCAATTATTCAGGTAAAGGCGGGAACATGTCATACCTGATTGCCCACTCTACTGACCAGTGTTCAAAGAAAGGGAGATAATCCAATCAGCACAACAATTCCATTACACAATAGGTATGACAACACCAAAATGTAAGATATAAGACATTAAAAGACAGCAATATTGAAATAATGAAAACATGACCCGGTTACATTTTAAGCTTACAACAGATTCCACGAGATTTGATGTCAGCGAAAATAAATGCTACTACAGTATGTCGAATAAGCATAGGAACCGGGATGCAGATTTTATTGATTCGGAAATTTAATTTGACTCACTTTTAGTATTAAACAATCTGTGTTTTCACAGTAATTATATTCAATCCACAACGGAACCTTACCGTGGAGAAACATCATATTATAACCTCATTACGAAAATCTGACTCTATATCCGTGCGCATTTAAATATATAATTATTCCAGAACGATCGAAACTATTTTTGCAAATAAAAGTCATAAATAGAGTCTCTCAAGACACCTCATATAAGAAAAGAGGGAAGGAGATAATATTTCACTGCTCAATTCAATTTATTCCCCATATATAGAGACATTTTCTGAGAAATGAATGCATGAACGGAAACGGTTCATAATTAAAACTATTATTCCAAAATGCATTTCTTTATGTCGTGTACAGGTTGTTAATTATTGGTTACAAAACACACAGGAAATAGATCTATAAGAAATGTGAAGGAAAGTTGAATGACAAAATAAGCATACTTCTGCAAAGGCAGACAAGTTCAAACTCACATTATTAGTTTTGGTTTAAGATATTAGAGTTAGCAAACGGTTAAAAGTGCATAGATACATATACTTGAGAGAGAGAGGGAGAGAGAGAGAGAGAGGGGGGGATCTTCAATATACAGGACCTGCTAAGCAAACAAATATAATGTTCCCTATCATAATAAATAAAACTTCTTATCATTTTAAGAGAAATACGAAACCACTTATTCTGTACTCAATAAGATTTTCTTGATCAATAGAGACAATTAAGATTTTAAGTTAAAACCCCGCCCTCGGTAGTGATAATAAAATGATCACTGTCATTCTAAATAAAAAAAAAATAACGAGACAAACAATGTATCACTTTTATACACAAAAAGCGATTCAGCCATAGAAAATGGAATATGACAAAATATAAGAGCATTTAGACAAATACAATGTTTCACGTCAAACCACTGCATGTTGTTCTTATCCTGTAAAAAGATTTAATGTTAAGCAATCATGATTCATTTTAAGGGAAAAAACAACCTACGCTGTCTGTGTGACGTTAAACTCGTAGAACAGACGTATGGATTTTGCTGTATTGTCATATGAACTGCAAATCAAGGAGAATTATTTTCAAATTAATATTTTTTACTGTACACAAGGGTAAGGAGGTATGATTTCTTAATACCTATCTTAGCAATACAAAATTGCACTAGACTTGCATACTGCAAATGCAACGGTTTTCGTGATGAACAACAGTTTCAAACCTGATCAGCCAAGATAAAATACCAGAAAAACAACAAAATGCAAAATGCTTTATATATCTTAGTGTTTTTCTTCATTGGTGAATTCAGCTGTGACCAAGACTTAAAGGCATCTCGAAAGGAATGTGATGTCCCACTGAGCCAGGCCCCCATCTGCTGTGACCAGACCTGTTGCTGGTCACCACTGCAGGGGGTCTTTAGCCAATATAGTAGCTATATGTTAAGTAAAACCTCTGATGGGTTGATGCATAACTAAATTACCTGCTACAATGGAAGTGAGGTAGTAGGCTAGTTTTACACATACATTCATGACCTGTTACACCCCAACCTAAAGAGCAAAGCTAGCAGAGTCTGCATCTAATTATAGAACATAGGTAGCCAGTGATGCTCATTCTGTCAAATTTCCTCTATTTTTATTCTGGGTCAGGTACTTAAATTCTCTATTAATTCATCAATTTTTGACAGATTTTCAAAATTATTTTTTTGTTGACGAGGTAAGACATTCTTTTTTCCAATGGTGACAAGATATATCACACATTTAAACTTTAAAGGCTTTAAAATCAATTCAGGTATGACCAAACTTCAAACTGCCACCAAACAACCAAATCAATCCCGATCTGAAACAACTAAAATTCTTCAAAAAGTACTCTTTAGAGGTTTTTTATTTTATCCATATTCTTTCGATTAAATATTTTAAGATTTTGAGATATTTAAGGTCAAAGAAAAAACCAGTAATCGCAATATGACCTTGACCTTTGAATTTTTTGAAATTTTGAAACTGTGAAGTCCGTTGAAACAACAAACAATACAATCAATAGTGGCAGAATCATCAAAAAACTAAAAAAAATGCCTATTCTCGAAAATTTGTTTCCTCCATATTTTAGTGCACTTTGACCGCTTATTGAAAGCCATTTTATGCATTTTCTGAAATCGCCACCCCATATATTTTGTGCGAAAAGATCTTCGGAATCAATTTCAAAAAACATAATGATCGTAACTAATCTCTAACAAAAATTGGCATGTTTTTCGTGGACAAACCCTAATAGGCCAGATTTTTTCAAAGATTCAAACATTCAACCTCTTCTAGCTCAAAAGTTTCAAAGATATGGATATTAGTATATCCATATTTAATGGGGCAGTTGACAGAGAACAGAATGCAAAAAACTGCATACAAATAAAATGACAAAGTTATCAGCAATTATATGTTTTGATGCTAAACGCCACCTAGCGGCGAAACTTAGTACTAAAGTGAAAAACAAACTTAATGGTGCACAACTTATGATACATGTGAGTATGCATGGAAATTTTCATATTTGTAGCATTTCTAATCATGCCGCAACAGCGGTCACAAAAAAGTGCAAAGAATAATAATAATGGAAACAAATTAAAACTAGAACCGCAAGCGGTATCTCGGTTTTCGCTTTTAACCTAATCAACTTGAACACTTTATTTCAACTCAGCCACAATTTTCAATATGAAACAGAACGCAAAGGTTTATTGAAGACCTACTCTCATTTGCACAGTTTTTTTTTTTGCAATGTTAGAACATTCAAACTCTTCTAACGCAAATATTTTCCAATACCCTATACTTTGAAATCCATCACATTCTGTGGTGCTGTCAACAAGGAACAAAATGCTGAAAATCGCATTTCAATCAGACTTTAACGTTTTGAGTTATAAGCAAAAGAGTGATTTTAAACAAAACGCCCTCTAGCGGCAAAATGAGAAACAAAATTGATAAAAATTGTACAATTTGGTACCTAGAAATGCAGCAAATAGTTAAAACAAATATAAGTCGCACTAGTCGAACATTCTTTTTCTTATATATCACAATTTCAAGCATAAAAACTGATTAACAATTATTCCAAAAAGGATCAAACTTTGGACTGCCGCAAAATGAACAAAACAAGTCCGATCTTCAAAAACTAAACATTATACGAAAGAACTATTTAGAACTAAAACTTTTGTTCATATACTCTCAATGAAATATTTTTAGTTTTGGAACACTTTAAGGCCGAATAAAAACACAATTATCGTAATATGACCTTGACCTTTTCAATGTTTTTTAACTTTTTAATTGTGAGGCCCTTTCTAACTTAACAAAACATAACGTGTGAAAATTTCATGACGAATAAACAAAAAATAAAGTCAGGAGCGACAAAAAACATGTTTTTGGAATTTTAATTTTTCCTAAATTTAAGTGAAGTTTGACCGTTTCTAGTGGACAAACCACGCATTTCTTAAATTCGCCACCCCAATTTTTTTTTGTGTATATGTCTTTCAAATGGTATGCAGGAGATGGAATTCTTCTATCTGACCTCTAACAAAAACGGATAGGTTTTTCGTAGACCTACCCTCATTTACACAGTTTTTTATTTGCGAGGTTCGAACATTCAACCTTCCGTAGCTCAAAAGCTTTCAGCCACACGGACCCTCGAATCCTATCAATTGATATTAGGCTATGAACAGGGAACAGAATGCAAAAAACCGCATTCGAATCGGACTTCAACTTTTTGAGTTATAAGCAAAAGAATGATTTCAAGAAAAGCGCCCCCTAGCGGCAAAATGAGAAACAAAATTGATTAAAATTTTACTGTAAGGTACCTAGCAAAGCAGCAAATAGTTCAATCAAGTAAACTAGTCGCACAAGTCAAACTTTTCATTCTTATGTATCAGAATTTGAAGCATAAAACCTGATTTACAATTATTCCAAAAAAGGATCAAACTTTGGACAGCCGTATAATGACCAAATCAAGTCCGATCTTCAAAAACTAAACATCACTGGAAAGAGTTCTTTAAGAACTAAAACTTTTTTCATATACTTAATAAAATTTTTATTTTGGCTATTGGGCCGATAAAAAAATAATCAACCCCTTTTTTTATTTTTTATTGTGAGCCCTTTCAAACATAACAATACATATCGTGTGAAAATTTCATGAAGAATGAACAGAAAATAAAGTCAGGAGCGACAAAAACATGTTTTTGAAATTTTAATTTTTCCTAAAATTTAGTGAAGTTTGACCGTTTCTAGAGGACAAACCACGCATTTTCTAGATTCGCCACCCCATATATCTTGTGCGTATATGTCTTGCAAATCGTATGCAGCAAATAGAATTCTTCTATCTGATCTCTAACAAAAGTGGGTAGGTTTTTCGTAGACCTACCCTCATTATTCCACTTTTTTCCAAGGTTCGAACATTTAACCTCTCCTAGAACAATTTTCTTCACCAGTGCTCGATGATGAGATTTCCATCATATTTGATTGGGCTGTCAACAAGAAACATTATGTAAAAAACCGCATCTAAATCAGGTTTCAAATTTTTGAGTTATTAGCAAAACAGTGATTACATGCATTGTGCCCCCTAGTGGCTAAATCAGAAATAAAAGTGAAAAGTTTGACCATTTAGGCACATGTACAGATAAAGATGACTCCATGCCCAAAATTTCATCTCATCTGGCCGCTAGACTGGTTACAAAAATGGGTGGAATTGGAAAAAAAAAACAACAACAAAAAAACAGAAGAAGAACAATAGGTTTTCGCCCTGCAGAGGCGAAAACTTAAAAAAACAAATAAACAGAAGAAGAACAATAGGTTTTCGCCCTGCAGAGGCGAAAACCTAAAGAAAAAGAGAGAAAAAAATACACAAGAAGAACAGAAGGTTTTCACGGCTGCGTTGCAGTCCATGAAAACCTAAATAGGATATCCGAATGTCAGTTTATTGAACCTCTATATAAGGCAGTTGAATATAAAAAATCAATTAGTAGTTTAAACAAACAGGAAACTTGATTCAACTAGAGCTATCACTGAAAGTTATTAATACCCCCGCAAAATGCTTGATACAGGAGAAGTCCAGTCAGAGAATAGATAAAAACCTGTATACATAGTATACTGGTAATGATAGTAAGTAATAAGTAAGTAAAGTTTTTATTTAAAGCGGATAAAGAGTCAGTTATGGTTGTTTGGCACAGTAGTTTTATAAGTGTAGTTACAGTTCTTGGACACTGCATTTCTCCTAGTCGCCATCTGTTTACATTTTAAATTTCAAGTAAATACCATGTATGATATTCGAGTAATGTTACGGACAAGAAAAAAAAGCAATTTAACAAAGGGAGATAATAAAAGAATGTTACCAATTAGAGTAACAGTTCTTGGACACTGCATTTTTCTAGTCGCCATCTATTTACATTTTAATTCTCAAATCAATACCTTGTATAAGTTTCGAGTTATGCTCCGGACAAGAAAGGAAGATAATTCAAAAATTGGACCAGGGCAATAACTCTGCCATCCTTGAGACAAGAAAGAAATTAAGAAATGTAGAAGAAGTTCGCATTACAAGATATTTAGAGTCGAATCAGGGGTGATTACTCCGTAATCCTTGTGAGAACAAACGTGAAATTTGCGTCTTGCACATCTACTGCTCCTGATGAACATTTATGCCAAGTATCGGGTGAAATGAACAGAAACTGAAGGGGAGTTTGCCAGACAAGACTTTTCAAGTTGATTCAGGGGCAATAACTCTTAAGTCCTTGTGCGAACACACGCTCCTGATGAACATGTATGGCAAATAGCAGGTGAATCGGACTGAAAGTGAAGGAGGAGTTCACCGGACAATACTTTTCAAGTTGATAAAGTGGCAATAACTCCGTAATCCTTGTGCGAATGAACGTGTAATTTACGTCTTGCAAATCTACTGCTCCTGGTGAATATTTATGGCAAAAACATAGTGATCAGGGAGGATCTTACGACCAAACATGCAACGTTGCTTGAGAAGGTCTCGACAATGAATGATGTTAGATCAGCCTGGTCTGAAAATGGCAAGATTCTGGCCCAGTTGGAGAACGGGAGAAAGGTTACGATCAACATTCACACGGATCTGACGGCAATGTGATACCTGTGCTCTCTTTATGTCAAAATGTTCAGGGTACATCCCTGTCTCTAAAATATGTATCTATTTACATATATACTCAAAACATATTGGCTTGTTACAAAATAAATAATCAATAAAGTTTTATGTCACTAAAGAGTTCGGCAGATGTCTAACTAACAGGGTTTATCCCTGCTTCTAAAAATAGATTCGGTTTTATTTATCTTAAGTTAAAAATAGAAATCAGCTAGTCGGGTGCCCGGTTTTGTCACCGGGAGTCTAGGCACTTTGCTCCAGCTGGAAAGGCGGGTACCAAGACTAGCGTGTAATGACGATAAGTGCTAACAATAGCAGCGCAGTCCCATTTATTGTGTATTGTTTTAATCTATAAAAAGTTCACATGTGACCCAGTGCTACCTAAAAGGTAATGGTCAATAAGTTTTGATACTATTATCACTGCGCACTTTCGGAAGGGACTCGCTACTTCATGTTGTTGTTATTGATAATGATTTGTTTGGTTTGTTCTTTTGTTTTTTCTTCTCCTGTTTTCATTTAATTATGGGAGAAATTTATGTATATGAAACCAACGCCAAAGGGTAATACCATAAGTAAAACATATTAGTATGTTTTATATACAATCTTCTCTCTGACACTGTTTGATTAATGAATACTCTGTTGGAATGAATATATTATTTGTTCAAACCGGATATTTCCTGCTTGAAATCTAATTAAAATATGGCAGTCAAATAGACTAGTAAATAGAATTTTCTATAATGCATGTTTACAAATGTATGCATACTTCTTAGGAATATACTTATCAAATGTTTACGGATACTCTTATTGTTGTGTGTGTTGAGATACCCTGGTGTATCGTAGTTCATGTTATTAAATAGGTCTCCCAAACGAAGTTTAGAGACTGTTGATTTTACTCCACTTCAAATTGTGCTTCTTTCTTATGCACACAACCTCGGCGGCTCATCGACGTGTCTTTATAAATTTCAAACACTAATAAATGTTTGTGTGTGTATGATATATGTGCAAATACGTATGCACATATAGTTTCACATGGTTAACCCCACCACTCAGAATTTTGCTCATGACATAACATTTAAAAAACAACAAAATCAAAGCCCTTCCTTTTAATCATATACTTATTCTTGTCTCTTACAACATGGCAAATTGAAGGGTACTTCTTTTGTGTCCCCGAGGTTAATCGGAGGTCAGACCCCTCCCTTTTAATTTTACTTTTTGACCTAATATTCTAAAAGTTGTCCAAGGGTCTGGCTTCACCCCGTCAATCTTTTCTGGTGATTTTATTTTCATTTTTTTAAATTATTTAATTAGTTATTTATTTGTTTTTAAAGCATTTGGAAATGATTGTCTAAGAGGTTGCTTCGTTTGGGAGACTTAGGAACTGTTTATTGTCATGATTTGTTTTCTTGTTAATGAAATGTTATACAAAATATGAACAGCATATGCAGTTACTTACTCTGGGTTTATTCTATATAAGTTTGCCTGTAAAATTGTTTTCCTGTAAATATGAGAAAAAGTACGTTTATGAAGAAACCAATTTTGAAAATTATGAATTAGTTTATGACCTATATACATGTATAGAAAGAGTGTGCCTCAGTACAATATGTCTGCTAAATGGTCCTCTCAAAATGGTAATGTTCTCTTTACTTATTTTTCCTATTTTTTTATTTCCTAATTACACAGGAATTTTAATCAATGAATTATTCACTTCAAAATACATTTTTCTATTTTATGCTATTCTTGGAAACATTAAAAGTGTTAATATCCACATTTTAGACTTGTACACAGTATGGTTATTCACATTCAAAATCATAAGGTATCATAATGTAATACAACTTTATTATGTCCAGTATCTAGAACACTATAATCTGATTAGACTTCTTTTTGTCTTCAAATAATATATTTATGGATGTGTGTGATGTAAACGGATCACTCTCTTATTAAATACAAATAGATATAAGTTTCAAAAAGGCAAGTCTTTCTGGAAGTTTAATAATTCACTGCTTAAAGACCATGAATATATTAAACACATTAAGAGTATCATTCTTCAAAATAAGAAGAGATATATATTAAATGATCAACTATTCTTTACAGACATTGCAGATATAAGTAAGAAGGACATTGAATTTAAAATAAATGATCAATTGTTTTTTGAAGCTCTACTGTGTGACATAAGAGGTGAAACAATATGCTATAGCTCTAGACTTAAGAAACAAATGATTAAAAGAGAGGATGCCTTAATAAAAGAAATACATAATTTAGAACAAGAATTAATTACGGATAACATAAATTTGGAATTAAGAAAAAAAAGAGCTTAGGGAAATAAGAAACAAAAAGATGGAGGGAGTAAAAATAAGATCAAGAGCCAAGTGGATTGAAGAGGGAGAAAAACCTACAAAATCTTGAAAATCAAAACTTTGTCTCTAAAAATATGAACAGGCTTTTCACTAATAATAATGTGTTAATAGACACACAATCAGACATAATTAAAGAAGTTAAGAATTTTTATAAAACCTTATATAATAGAAAGGAAACTATTGACATTGATTTAGAAAATATTATTAATACTAATAAAATAAATGAATTATCAGAAAAAAGATAAAACTGTATTAGAAGGAAAATTAACCTTTGAAGAGTGTTTAGAAAGTTAAAAAAAAAAAAATAATAATAAAAGCCCAGGTCCCTCAGGTTATACTGTGGAGTTTTTTAAAAAATTTTGGGCAGACATTGGATACCTCTTAATAAGGTCTTTAACTTTTGCTTTTGCTAGTGGAGAACTGTCAACATCTCAAAAACAAGGAATAATAACATGTATTCCTAAAGGAAATAAAGATAAAAGTTATTTAAAAAATTGGAGACCAATTTCATTGTTAAATGTGTCTTACAAAATTGCTTCAACAACAATATCCAATAGACTGAAAAAAATACTAGACAAAATAATTCATGAAGATCAGTCTGGCTTTGTACCAAATATGTACATAGGAGAAAATATTATAACAATATATGACATTTTGTTTTATACCAATAAATATAAGATTTCTGGTTTGCTCTTATTGATAGATATTGAGAAAGCCTTTGATTCAGTCTCCTGGTCCTTCATAGAAAAAGTACTAAATGTGTTTAACTTTGGTCCTGATTTTAAAAAATGGATAAATATATTTTATAAAAATATTGAGTCATTTTGTGTAGTCAATGGGCATTTATCTGAATGGTTCTACCCTGGACGAGGCTGTCGTCAAGGGGATCCGATATATCCATACATATTTTTTTTATGTGCCGAGATACTGGCAATTATGATTCGTCAAAATTCTAATATTAAAGGGATAAAAATAAATGAAATAGAATTTAAAATCTCACAATTTGCAGATGATACCTCTACAGTAACTGATGGCAGTGAAAATCTCTCAAATACTCTCTGAATACCTTAAAACTATATGCCAAAATCTCCGGCCTGAATATAAATAACTATGAATTATAATAAAAAAATATTGGGATAAACATTTTACTTTACTTGGTATAAAATTAAAATTTAAAACATGGAAGAATTGAAAAAAAGGAAATAAAATCTTTACTTAAATCATGGTCCAGAAGATTACTTACTCAAATTGGAAAAATAATTGTGATAAAGAATCTTGCTTTAGCTAAAATAGTCCATTTGATTTTAGCTCTACCAACACCAAAACAGGAAACATTAACGGAATTAGAAAATATATTTTTTGACTTTTTATGGGATAGAAAACCAGATAAAATAAAAAGAAACATAATATACACCGACTTTTCTCATGGTGGATTAAGAATGATAAATATTTCCTCATTTTGTATCTCACTAAAAACTACATGGATTAGGAAGATGATCATTGAGAATAAAAAATATCTAGAAATTCAGAAATTTTGTAATTCAATACCTGACATGTTGAGATTAGGATCAGAAAACATAGCAAAAAAAAATTTAGAAAAAGTTGAAAACCCATTCTGGAGAGATGTATATAAATCCTATAGTTTATTTTGTTCAAACTTAACACCGATAAACCAATAAGAATTTAAATGTGAGTTTTTGTGGCATAATAAGAATATAAAGGCCGGGGGAAAAACTATCTTTAAGAAAAAAAAACTACTTGCATTAGGCATATATACTATTAATGATATCTTAAATAATGAAGGATCTTTCTTTTCTTTTGAAGGTTTTTGTAAAAAATATGGTAGGGTTTGCCATTTTCTAGAATATGCTACCCTTATCTCAGCAGTTAAAGAATATCTTATAAAAACAAATATTAAATTAGATTCACAATTAGAACAACCATTTACACCTTTACCACTAGCCATTGTTCTAAAAATCTATGATAGATTGATAAATACAAAACATTATCCTACATCTATTGAAAAATGGCAAAGAGATTTTCAAATGACAATTGATAAAAAGAACCTTTTAAAGGAATTCAAAGTCCCATTTATTTGTACAAAGGACACAGATCTTCAATGGTTTCAATTTCGTATTAATCAAAGAATTATTGGCACTAATAACTTGCTAAAAAAATGAAATTAAAACTTGCAATAAATGTGCTTACTGTAAACAAGAACCAGAAACAATTACACACTTATTCTTTATTTGTCCTATTGTAAAACGTTTCTGGAGAGATTTTGATATCATATTAAAGGATAATTGTTTGGATATCTATTTTGAGTTAAACTTAAAAAATATTATTTTTGGAAATATATACTTCCATAAAATTTTGAACACTTTACTTATGGCAAAGCAGTATATTTTCAGAAGTAAAGAAACTGGATATAAACCAAATCTACCATCTTTTAAAAATAAAATTATCAAACAATATAATGTAGATGAATTCAATTCAATAAAGAATATGAAACCCAATCAAAAATTATGGGCCCCTTTTATAAACCTCATCAAACAATAAACCCAAATGTGAATATACATGTACCAAAATTACATGTTGAAACTGAAATAATTTATCTGCATTTATCATGTTTGTTATTGTTTAAAAATATAAAAGATAGCATATAACTTGCCTTAACTTCTCTGCTTCTGTAGTTTATTGAATGTTGATGACAACAGTATTGTATTACACATTCTTGGTATATTTGAAGTGTACTACTGCAAAAAAAGTTAATCTTGATCTTTAAATACTTTTTTTTCCATTTTTTTTTTCTACTCTTAAAAAAGCAAACTTGTTTACATTCTACCTAAGAAATATTTGGATACTATGTTAAGAACAATACCGGTACTATTTTTTTTTTTTGTTGATATATACAATACTTATATAATTGAGAATAATGAAATTGATCAATGGTAAAGTTGCACAACATATTCATCTGTATATCTAGAATCAGAACAGCATCAGTAATTGACATGAATTCAAAATATTGATATTATTTGTAAATTCCTTTTTTTTAACTTGTAAACCCACATCATTTTCTTGATATTCACTATGTATTTACATTTCTTTGTCAAAACAATATATACAGCAAAATTTTAAAAATGATAAATCAAACCTATCTGGCAATATAATATGCATGTTCTTATATGTATTTATAAGAGTTGTGTAATTATGAAAATAAACGGGTTGCAGTTGCAATTCCAAATAAAAAAAATATTTATGCCAAGTATCAGGTGAATCGGACTGAATGTGAAAGAGGAGTTCACCGGACAAGATTTTGCAGACAGATCGACCGACCGACAGGCTGATTCCAGTATACCACCTTCAAACTTCGTTTGCGGGGGTATAATAATCTAAATTCACAAGTCATTTTAACAACTGGCGAACTTCTATATAAAGCAGACAACTGGGGGACTTCGATGTACATAAAACTGGCGAATCCATATAAAGATGAGAACTTAGGGACTCCGATGAACATACAGCTGGACAGGTGAACTTAAATATACATTGAACTGGCGAATCCATATAGTTCGGAACTTCGGAGTGGATAGAGCGTCCGCCCCGGGAGCGGGAGGTCGTGGGTTCGATCCCCGGCCGCGACATACCAAATCCTTAAAAAATGGTACTGTTACAGCTTGGCGCACAGCATATAAGAGTAGTTGCAGGACTGGTTGACCCGGTGTCAGGATAATGTGACTGGGTGTGGTATCATGCCACATGTCTTCGCCTTGATACTGCAGTGTGACAGCACTATATCTGTCTCAAGTAGACATGGTCTCCAAATGACTGAAATACTGTCGGTGGGACGTTAAACACAACAAACAAATAAACAAAAAAAAAACTGATGAACTTAAATATACCCCCCCAAGCAACTGGTGAACTTAAATATACCTTCAACTGGCGAACTTCAATATCAAGCCGGCAACTGGTGAACTTAAATATACCTTCAACTGGCGAACTTCAATATCAAGCCGGCAACTGGTGAACTTAAATATACCTTCAACTGGCGAACTTCCATATCAAGCCGGCAACTAGTGAACTTAAATATACCTCCAGCTGGCGAACTTCCATATCAAGCCGGCAACTGGTGAACTTAAATATACCTTCAACTGGCGAACTTCCATATCAAGCCGGCAACTAGTGAACTTAAATATACCTCCAGCTGGCGAACTTCCATATCAAGCCGGCAACTGGTGAACTTAAATATACCTCCAGCTGGCGAACTTCCATATCAAGCCGGCAACTAGTGAACTTAAATATACCTCCAGCTGGCGAACGTCCATATCAAGCCGGCAACTGGTGAACTTAAATATACCTTCAGCTGGCGAACTTCCATATCAAGCCGGCAACTGGTGAACCTAAATATACCTCCAGCTGGCGAACTTCCATATCAAGCCGGCAACTAGTGAACTTAAATATACCTCCATCTGGCGAGCTTCCATATCAAGCCGGCAACTGGTGAACTTCAATATACCTCCAACTGGCGAACTTCCATATCAAGCCGGCAACTGGTGAACTTAAATATACCTCCAGCTGGCGAACGTCCATATAAAGCCTGCAACTGATGAACTTAAATATACCTTCAACTGGCGAACTTCCATATCAAGCCGGCAACTGGTGAACTTAAATATACCTCCAGCTGGCGAACGTCCATATCAAGCCTGCAACTGATGAACTTAAATATACCTTCAACTGGCGAACTTCCATATCAAGCCGGCAACTGGTGAACTTAAATATACCTTCAACTGGCGAACGTCCATATCAAGCCTGCAACTGATGAACTTAAATATACCTTTAACTGGCGAACTTCCATATCAAGCCGGCAACTGGTGAACTTAAATATACCTTCAACTGGCGAACATCCATAAAATGTCGGCAACTGGTGAACTTAAATATACCTTCACTGGCGAACTTGCATATCAAGCCGGCAACTGGTGAATTTCACCAGGGTTCGCCAATGCACGATCGATTTTGTATGCTTATTTCCCATTGAACAATGAGTGGAATTTTACACCAGCATCTGAATTAGGTTTTCGGGGACTGCTCGTTGATTTACGTAGGTTTACGTCTCATTTCGAAGCGAGGGGGTCTTTATAACTACCATATACAGCCGGCAGTCGGGGAACTATTTTAATCCTATCGGAATGTAGAACATAAATTTAGTCTTAATCAATCCGCGTTAAGACCAGTTTCATGCAGGTTAATATTATAAATACACTGGGAAACAAATACAATCGAGTATGTTTGCTTGTAACTTCTCGTACGCGCTCCACAATAACAAATTGCAGCTTTGTTTCTTTGATTAATTAAGAATGTTCAATTAAAAACATAGTTCAATAGTCTTCCTTTTCTGACGTGTTTTAAATATGATGTCGAAATGACATATATGTATATGGTTTCATTATACAGCTTACAATATTCTTTATCTAATATTTATTCTTTGTCAGCAACCCTCTTCTTACTCAACAGTTTGTCACCGCAAATGAGGTGGGGACCTCCGTGGCCGAGAGGGTAACACTTTAACATTCACTCAGCCCCTCACCGCGTGGGTTCGAATCCCGACAGGGTCATTCGGATTTTCATGTGAGGAAGCCTTCCAGCTGGCTTGCGGAAGGTCAGTGGTTCTACCCGGATGCCTCCGTGCATTCGGGGTCTTCCTCCACCTGTAATTAACTGGACGTCGCTATATGACTGAAATACTGTCGGAGCGACGGTAAACTCAAATAGTAAAGTCATGTCACGTCAAGTCACAAATAAGGTG
Source organism: Solen grandis (assembly GCA_021229015.1). NCBI lineage: Eukaryota > Metazoa > Mollusca > Bivalvia > Adapedonta > Solenidae > Solen > Solen grandis. The sequence continues at coordinate 52,220,164 of CM037792.1, read as the reverse complement.
TTTGAGAGCGCAAGAAACGTAATCTCAAAATATCTGTGAAGTTCGGAAAACATTCCTATAAAAAAAATGACGCAATACTAAACGCGATCGGTTGTGGTGATTTTCGTTTGAAATAAAATAAAAAATGTCCATATATTAAAATTGGTATTTTGCGCTTATAAATGAATTTTAAGTATGTTATTCGGATCAGTTATCATTGTTCCAATTGAATTATGACATTGACAAGCACAATATTCATTAAAACAAAATAGAAATCTTTGCTATTTTGAACGTGTATTGTGAATAGTTATCTTAAATACAATTTTATATTAAACGTAATGTATTACCCTTTGCTCATATTGATGATTCTGAATGATTATAAAATATCTCAGTATAATCTTACCGGCTTTATATACCCTTTCTACTTGTCTTTATTACGTTCGGGAGAAGTAAATACAAATATCTTAGTAAAATCAGTGTTACATATCTGTCTTTGTGCACCATTTTAGCAAATTTTTCTTTAGTCATACGATCATATCAAGAGCCGTAAACTGGAAGGAAATTTAAAAAAAAAAAGATAAAACCATTGGCACATTTCATGAGGATTGGAATAAGCATTGAATCGCGCAGTTTCTGTCAGGTACATTGCGATTTATTTCACGATTCTGACTGCGTATCATTTTTACATTTCTAAAATAAGATGAGAATTTCTCGAAAGAAATTGAAATCAATTCAACTTTATAATTGTTTCGTCATCCAGTTATATTGCAGATGTTCGTATATAAATTTGATTAACTTATATCATTCAGGTTGAAATTTTGAATTACATGCAATGATATCTTCTTCTTCTTCTACTTCTGAGGCGTCATCGAACATGGTGAACTGTACAAACTAATGCTCGAGTTGTTTATTGAAGATATGAGTTTATGTTAGTCAATAATATGCCTTGTTTTTTCAAAATTTTCAAATGCCATTTGTATAACATGTATCATTTAAAAAATAGATTCTTTGTATGTATGAAACGTTTGCAATGGAATTTGCATAAAAAAACAGTAATCTAAGATATGTTGGGGAAAAAACATGTACATTTTAAACAGCATCGACACCCTGCAGATTCAAACAAAGTTCTGGACTTGACTTGACTATTTGAGTTTACCGTCGCTTCGACAGTATTTCAGTCAAATAGCGACGTCCAGCTAATTACAGGTGGAGGAAGGCCCCGAATGCACGGAGGCATCCGGGTAGAACCACCGACCTACCGCAAGCCAGCTGAAAAGCTTCCTCACATGAAAATCCGAATGACCCTGCCAAAGTTCTGGAATCGAATCGCTTGTCAAGCGAGTTGAAGGCTATACATGGATTGAGCCATGTTAAATATATGCAGATTATGATGGTTATAGTGAGGATTATTTTTGCTCTTAAGCTGGAATTGAGGCCGAATTTTTTTTCGTTCATGTCGAAGGTAAGGACTGTCAAAACAGTAAAAACAGATAAAAATTGATTCTCTGAATTAGCAAAGCGGTTCGAATCTGTTGCGGTTTGTTGTGATGATATTGATGGGACTTTAGCTGGTAAAGAGTAGCTTAAGCTGTCGTTATTCGACACTTAAGTGATCATTGAAAAATCAATATGTTCAATTTCAGTCTGTACTTGTAATGACTGATTATTTAAATTGTTTCATATTCAAAGGGAGAATTTACTATTTTAATCCATACTTTTCTATAAGCCTGTAGGTTTTTATGTTTTATTTATGTTTATTTTATTTTTTTCTTGGCTATTACATATTTAAGTAAGATTATATCTTACATGTATATGTTCTAGCCTATTAAAACCTTTATAATGGAAATATATAAGCATCATTTAATAGGACTTAGCGGCTACTTTTATATCATGCCCCATGTTCTCGAAAATAAAAATGGTACTTATGTATGATTTTCATACTTATTCTCAAACTATGACCATTAGTTTCAGTAGGGATTTGAGTATGATATTCAAATTTGAGTTAGATATCGTACTTAAGTATTTTCGAGAACAATTTTATATCTTCTGTATGCTTAATTTTTATTTAGTTCACGTTGTTTGTTCCGTTGTATGGATGTAATTTTGTGTTATCTATTGTGTGATCACTTTTAAACGTATATGTATACATGTATATGAGAAAAATCCTGCTATGTGGTGCAATCATAATCAATAATATAGACATTTGTTTCAAAGGTATCAGTGAGGTCATACGAGGTGGTATGTAACGTCTTTTTAAGCAGAATCATTTGCCGCTTTTCGGATGAGAAAACTGCTAGAAGTATTTGATCAAGTGGAAAATTGTGTCCTTCAAGGCTACACAAAGGTCCCAATTAGTCATTTGTCAGTTGTGCATTTTTTTCCTAAAATCCGGGAAAACCTCCGGCGTTAGTTTGGTTTGTTATCACGAACAGCGCCTCACTAGTAATGACGAAAATCATGCGGAAAGGAAGCTCGGAAATTGATGTAATTGCCATAATATAAAGGATCTGCCAAAGTTAGGCCATGTTCAAAATCAGTTTATGACAATGGAACATATTGTTTAGGCACACAGTACTCCATTGAATATTGCAAACTTTCACAAAAGTATGGGAAAATCACAGAGGAAAAGGAATTATTTTCAGTTTGATTAATTTTAAAAACTCTTTTACATTGTTATTTAAATTCAACCAGTGTAGTAGAAAAAAAACACATTTTATACACACATAAGATAAGCGTGACTTTCCACGGTTGACTATTCGAGCTAGAATGCTTTTGCGTATCTAACACTAGAGACCCCAAAAACAAAGATAGGCAACTAGCGTCACAAAAGCACGTAACAAATTGTCCAATTCTCGCAAAGTTACGTTTTAAACTACCTTCTTTTCACATGAAAATATGTGAATGTAAATTGTATCTTACAACATAACATCACATCACCATCAGTCTGATACCATATGAATTAAAACAAGTAAAAAAAAATGATATATGTAAAATTGAAAAGTACCTGCATGCTGATAACTATGTAAAATGTGTTATTTTTATATATAAAAGTATAATGGACATATACATAACGAGAAAAACGAACCATTATATCCATTCAAACATGTTTATCCTCCATTATATTTACCACGTCCGTGATTGCTGACTCTATTCACTGATTTAGAATTTACTGCTTCATTTTTGACTTTGATTTGAGAAACTTAGGTATCATCAACCTCCTTGAAAGAATGTTTTTTGAATATTGACAAAAATCACAGCTAATTAATACTATTACGTTTTATCTCTACAAGTTTAAATTCGAATACATGTATATGTTTTCATGTTACCATCTGAAATGTAATACACCTTTTATAGTTAAGCGTAACCTTGTTTCTACCGCTTTATCATAAAATTCTTTGTCATTGATATTATTTAGTCTGTTTAAAACAAATCTATGAATTGTCATTCTTAAAATTGCTATATTGGACCCGGCTTTAATCTCTAATATGAACAGGTCTAAAGCATTCTATGAGACAATAAATAAGATTAATAATCTGAACTTATGGATTAGATTCAACCCGTATGTCAAGAGTATTTGCCCTTGTTATACAAACATTGCTTTATTTGATTTTCTTTATATTCTTGCATCCAAATTTCGCAAGTCATCTTGATCAGACATCGGATACTCGGCACTGTTTGTGATTGAGAAATACAAAAAAAGTGGATTTCAATCTTGTAAACATGAAACACTTATATCACGGTAAAGTGATATAATGTTTTTTTTCCCTCTTTTCATTTAAATAGTCTATGAATATCTGCAAGGTTTTACTTCGAGTCATTCTGATTTGTAGCTGCTATTTGCTTTATAAAGCCAGGAAATACATGTTTATCTACGCTGGTGTTTATTTTCGATGCAAAAACTAAATCTTTTACATGAAGAAAAAGTGCCAGATTTTAATATGATAAATATCAAATATGTAGCCTCTGGGGACCTAAAGTAGGTTATGAAAAAGTATTATGAGTGTGAAATCACTCTTTGAGACGAGAAAATGTGCTAATGTGTTGATACCTTCCAATTTTCTTTCCTTACTTCAGAAACATGCCGAACAAGCATATTTTCTATCACCCAGGAGGCGCTGCAAACACAAACGCACATTTTTTTACAAAGCCTGTTGAGAATTGTACATGGATTAAGTATGTTTTTCTATTACAAAAAGAAGTGTGTACTTGCCAAAACAAAAAATCCAATAAAACATTATTTTAAGCTAGTGACTCTCAAACAGATGACAGTGTCAGCAAGAACAGATGCAGTCGTTTGAATAATAGAAATTTAATTACACTTTCAAAGTCCACATTTGCGTAAAAAGCTTAGGAGATCATAGTACATTGCGGAGCAAAGCAAGATAAATGACAAAACGCTATACGTCGCAATGTCATCCCAGAGGAAGATGGCACTCTGTTTATGACTCCCCTGATTACTGTATAAGATACTTATCAATATAGTTTTGCACATTCTCTTTTACAGTGTGAGATGATTGGTTTTATACTCGCAGTTATGGAAAAGCCTGAAACAGAGGGTTTTAATAAACAGTAACTGATATTTTTCAGATTAGTTAAAAAGTCAAGCTATCTTTATTTTGTTTTCAGTTGTGCTATGGTTTACTTGCGAACAATTCAACCAAAATAAGATCTTCTGAAAGAAAAGAAATGTGGACATAGTTTATTGGTGAATTGATCAAGAATACCGGGTATTCACGAGGAAATCGGAAAATAATTCATAATGGAATTCGATTTGGAATTTAGGCTAATGACATTCTATATGCTTACTGGTCTGTGGGAGATAGCTATGGTTCATTAAACCGTCTTACAATATACAACCCCATGTCACATTTAAAGACCTATTGCATCAGACGAACGTTTAATGATTAAATTACTAATCCTCTACAACGTTTTTATCAATCTAGACGGAAAGGTCCGAGTATTCTATTCGTTCAAGCTGGAACACAAAAAACGGCTGCAACTGCCTTGCAAAACTGTCTCGTGCTTTTAACAGGAATTAAGACGCTACTGGCAATACGATTTAATATGACATTATCATATGGACTAAACATAAATAATTATTACTGTTCCAAATAAAAAAAATCCATTGTCAACTGTGAAAGCTTATTTAGTAATTTAAGGCAATTGCGGATAATTAAATTAAGTCCTTGGAATGACCAGCAGGATGGTGTTTCCTCATATCGCGATACTAACGACATGAAATGGAATAAAATATCAGTGATGTCTTATCTGCAATTTATTTCTGTGTGTCACTGTTATTCCATCCTTGTAGCATAATGTGAAAATATTTTTTCAGCCCTTCTAATAACGTAGTAAAACATGTTATTGTTTGCCATGTTTGTCCTACATAGTAAATCCCTTGATTATCTGGTTTCGCGGTATTTCTTTAAAAAGACTGCTGGGTCAACATACAGATGTCGATCAAAACAATTATCATTCATAAAAACAATGCAGCAGACGAAGACCTAGCGTTTGTCCAGTCTTTCAATTCATTATTTATGCTATAAAACGTTTTTTGACAAACATGGGGTGATAAGCAGATGCGTAGTAGTAGAAAACTGGGTTACTACAAGAATTTTATGTTGTTCTTACCATTTGCGGCGATGTATTATTTTTGTTTATTTCAATAAAAACACACAACTTCCTGCTTACAAAATGGTATCACTAGGTGGCGATCACTCAGTAGAGTCTTTCCCAACAAAAAGAGAACCCGCGATACTATACTTTGTGTCTGGATTGGTAATGGAAATCATCATTCCTCTAATAATACACTGCACCGTGTTGGCATAATTATATCTTTAAAACTTTACCTTGTAAACATAGTGATACGAAAGTGAAATTGTTTGCTTCGTCATCTCTTGATAAATGTTTCCTTCAAACACTTTCTTCTGTTTTGTGGTTGTTGTTTATTTTTCTCGTTTCCTTTTCTATTCCTTTAATAAAATTTAACAATATGAATATATAGTAACATATCAGCAAATGCTGTATGAATACTTGCCATGTACATAGAATACTTTATATACACATATATCAAAATAACATTTGAATTTTGAAAACACTGAGCCACAAAATCATGTTAGTGTTATTTCTTATTTCTAAAGAGAAGTGAGCATTTACGTTAGAATGGCATGTGAATTGAACAGTTTCAGTTTCAAAGTGTCGACAACTCGCATTATTCTAAGCCGTTAAGTACGCGAACTTGCGTAAACATTGATTTCTGCTTATGTTACAAAGAGCATTATTGTTTTTGAAATATAGCTCCGAGTACATATCACGTTGAAATCCGTTAGAAGAACTTGGAACATTTGTCACATTCTGTAATAATACAAAAGCAATATGATACATTATTTTATATTCAAAGTCTCGAAACACTCTTTCATCAAAAGTTATACTCATTTTTTAGACACTAAATCTATTTTCAATTCTCTAAGATTTGTTTTTATTTTTCAATATATACATTAACTATTAACAATAAAGCTATTATTAGTTCAAGATTCATCTACTTCCTCTCAAATGTCTAGTTATTGAGACATTAAATTATGACTAGCGGATTGTCTGACCATTTGCCTTGATTATATATATTTATATATGGAAGTCTGTAGGGTTTTTAAAAAAATAGATATTTGACAAAAGTCAGATGACAAGAAACCGATACTTTGAAAGGCGAATTTAACTTAAAACGAGAATGTATTATGTCAGTTAACACAATTATAGCATATTGAAATAACACAATGTTCGCAGTAGAGGAAACTTTGTATTTATAATTTGATGCAATGTCATACATATATTCGAAGGGTTGGAGGTTTAGATATTTGTTGTTATCGTTGTCTTCGAAATAGAGGGTGCCATATAAAAAAAATTAATCCAGTACAATTTAGAGCAACATGCTCAAAGTAAGTTTTAGTAGTTGCTTTCGACCTAAATTATTTAATCCCTTGAAAGATTAAAATCACTTTGCAAAAATATAATACTTGGTATGGATGATCAGTATGTTGAAGGTAATCCTTGCCGCTTCATTGTTCTGACTATCATAGTAATCAACATAAATTTACTTAAAAAAAAGATAAAACTCTTCTCCGAAAGCAGTTATTGTAATTTGCACATATGATTTCCTCATCGCTCTCTACCTTGATTCCTTAAACAAAGTTGGTCAATTGAAACGGTGTCTCCGAGTTAAATTTTATTTTGCATAATTACTGTACTTGAAAGTTTACAAAATAAATTACTAATCATATAGGATTCTACTACAATTGTATCTAGACTTCCAAATAACGAAACCGGTTATCATGTGTAAAAACATAGTAAGGTGCTGAAAACTTTGAAATATGGTTCCCGCCATGTGCCACCTAATTGCTACGTGGCCAGGTTATTTTAGACATATTTTTTTTCCACTAACCCGACCGACCCTTTTTAGTACCGCCCTTAATATTTTCTTCCTGGCATTCGTGTTACTACGGTTGCAAAACGCGGGGTTTCGTCACACCGTCTTTAATAATAAGGAAACATTGGACAAAATAAAAAAAAACAGTTTTGCCAGGTTTTATTAATTTAGAAATTAGAGGAAACAAACAACTTGTTTTGCCAGAAGCTGATGATAGATGTGCGATTTAAGGCCTATTTTGTCCTCTTGTATTGAATTAATGTGTTTTTAACTGCTTCCAAAGAAGCGTGCTAGAATTCAAAGTATTGAGATTATCGAAGCAAATAAAAAAAAACTCTCATCAAACCATGAATTCACTCTTTGCTTGCATCAGAAAACTCATGATTACTTTTTTTAGCATGGTATTAATCTGAAGCGATACTCAGCTGTTCTCACTAACTGTTCGCTATTGTGAAATGCACTTGATTGTTTGTGTTGGGGGCAATTCATATATATATATATATATTCATATATATATATATATATATATATATATATATATATAATATCTTGAACTCTTTCAGAAAGAAGACAAATAAAGAGAGATGTTATATTTTCACGCTGAGGGCACTAAATAGTTTTATAAAATGTTAAGTTACCATTTGTGTAAGTTTCATCTCTAGACCATCCTGACACTTAACTGCTTTACGCTACGTTCACACTATATTCACAGCGATCACGGCAGCCACGTTTGCCTGAAACGTAGTGCACCGTGGGGTTTCTTTTTTTTGTCTTCGCTTCATTCAAGTTGTATTAGGTCCTGCCAAGTTCTCTTACGGTCTAACCAAGCATATCCGTGACGGGTCGTGGAGGGGAAAGGGCCGAGCCCCGGTGGTACCAAGGCGCACTACGTTTTGGCCCGCGGTCTTCCACAAATACCAGCACGTTCCTGGCTCGTCACATTCAGTATACCTGCAATTTCGCTTTTTATTATATGCCAGGTTCAAAAAAAAAATCTGTCTACCCCTAATCCGTCTATCGTGCATGAAAATATGTTGGAGACATTTTCAGAACGTATTTTGATTTTTCTCGGTTAACTTGCTTTGCTATTGAATGACACGCAACTGCACTCTGCCGCGCCTAAAACAAAACCCGATACTCCCCAATCATTGATATCAAGCCCCATATGTGGCAGGTCTCTGAATCAGCCTCAGCGTATTCTACAAACAGCTGTTTCAAACACGTGACTATTCGCTTCCGCCGACACCGCTACCTATGTGTGTACTATAACTGTCTGTATCACTACGTGTCACTAGATAGTTTATATTGAAAACAATACTGTCGCCTCAAAAACCAGATACTTTTTTTACTTATATATTATTTAAAAATAATACAACAGCAATCTCTATCGTATGTAGGAGTTGATTTGTTGTCCTAGACAAGAAGGCAAGCGTTGCATGAACAATGATATTGTATTGTTTACTAAAAACATGCTGTTGACACGGACGCTTATAGTGAGTTTTCAATCTGTAACGATTGTAGGAAGAGGGCATGTTTTTTTTAAATATTTTCTCGGACACTTTCAGCTTTTAGCGTAATAGCATCATAAAATACCAAAGAAAAATTCATAAAGCACAGCAAGCAAACACCATTGGTTCCAGAATTTTCTTTCAAACAATTCATTAGTTATAATATAACACAGTATTTAAGGTGTACATATGCATTTAATTTTCCAAATATTGGTAGTAGAAAAATCACTATAAAAAAAGTCACACCGTGGTTGTAAAATATGCACAATTTGGTGCATTGTATATCCAACACTTTTTTTAATGAAAACCCGACACATTACATCGCATCGACCCAGTGTATCTTTGTATGAAACATTGATAGAAGGCAGCCCCATGTATTGGTTGCAGTTCATGCAACGTCTGTTGAACATGTAATAAATGAACTCTGCTCCTCAACATATCTCACATGTGAGCTGCAAGTTCAGGAAAGCCGTGGCATACAGCTTGTACAATACAACGCGCCATGTCATATCACATGGCAAACTCCACGCAGTAGTTACCTCCCCTTACAGTTGTAGATAACCACTGCCACCACAAGTAAAAATTAACAGAATTTAGCTAATTTTAACCTATTTTCAAAACAACAACAACAAAAAAAAAGAAAAGAAATTACGGCGAGTCTCATTTCCCTAAGGATGTTTTCCTTAATAAACATCAAATATCGCCTCGTGGTAAAAAATATATCATTTTAAAAATATTTTTGTTATTGTGACAGCAGACGGAGACGCCATTTTATTAAATTACCATCATCACGTGACATTTGTGACGGCAGTGATTTTTTTGTTTGCAAGGGAGATCACTGTGTGGCGTTTGATCATCAGGGTGACGCCATCCAGACACGGGCTTCATACGAAAGTACATTGGGCCGATGAGTTTGAGATGTCGGTGTCTCATTCAAGCAGTTGTTGGATTTTATATAAAATGCACAAAACTGTAAACAGTTTACAACCATGGTGCGTGAATTTTTTTTGTTAGGTTGATTCTTCTGCAATCAATATTTCAACAATCAATACATATGTACAACTTTGATTTCATACCACATTATCAGTAATTAATTGTTAAAAATAACCAATTTAGTTTGCATTATATGCATAAATTAATCTCTTTTCCACTATTATAACGCTTCTTTAAAGTTTATAACTTCCTTTTAGTTCTCCAATCACATGCTAATCTGCTTGAGTATTGTTCCCATACTCGAACATCTTATTTATAGTGCAGATGATATCTTGAAAAATAAGCCGACTTTGATGTAAATGAAGGAAAATAAATCTATTTGAAATTATGTAAATCTCTCACCTGTTCAAACAATTAGGCAGGTTATAAGTAGAACTTCTGACAAAGTGTTTCATACTTTATTATGGTTATAGTAAGGATTGTCAAACAATGTTTCACTACCCAGTTTGACAGCGTCTCTAATCATTAATGTTGAAAGCTCATAAAGTACCAGACAAAATCCACGTGTCGAAACGGACTTTCAAGTGCAAGACCGAAATTCAAACTCAGAATGTATGAAGTGAGTAACCATTACGTTATCAATTCAAGTACTACCGACATACCGGTGATTGTTAAATCATCAATTTTCGTTGACATTGAAGTTCGTCGATTATGAACTTTCAGAAATGTGGATATCTTCCATAGGAAACGTATGAACTATAAAAGGAAGTGTGTGTATGTGTGTGTGTGTTAGGTGTGTGTGTGCGGGGGAGGTTAGTGGATTAAAAACCTCAATGAAATCAACGCATATCAGTCTGAAATACTGTAGTTGGGACGTTAAACCCAACAAACAAACAAACATACAGACATTTAATTAATACCTCTGTAAAGCCTTTTAGAAATAGAAGGACAAAATATCTAAATTAGGTAACCTATATTAGCAATAGAAATAATGTTACATTACATATTCTCATCGAAATGATATATACTTGAATAAATGCATGCAAGATGATGTAATTCACCAAAGGGGCAATGTTTTATTGGTATTTTTAAATGTCTCCGCAGATGCGAACGAACATTAAATCGGCACATTTTAATTTTACATTATAAACTTATTACCACGCTCCTAAATTTCAAACTTAGCCTACAGACCGCTAAGGATATCTATTCCATTTCTCACAGCACTAGCTCAGGTGCAGAAAAGTATCAGCAAAACAATTTTATGTGTCACATTAATTATTACCATTCCCTTATATTCATAATTCTTTCATTTTTTTTTTCCATTTTTACACTGTTTTGAAAATCCTTGGGTCAAATTGAAAATTATTTTCCAGGAATGTAAACAAACTCAAGAATAATGGAAGTATAAAAAGGCAATCACAATATGAAATTAAATACATTTAATTGCATCGTCTGTAATATAATTTCATGTGGTTTTTACTTGCAGAAGATTTATGGTAAAGTTTCTGTAATGGTTCTGCTATATTTCGGACTTCATGGCCTTTTCACGGAGATAACTAAGGTTTCTTAATGTTTTATTAGGGTACCTTGGTTAATTTGGTAGAAGTTAAGTGGTCCAAGACATAGCGGAATCATTACAGGGACTTAACCTTTAGTAGAGTGTGGATACTTACTCCAGTTCGACATGCCGCGAAAGTGGACAAAGAATGGCCGTCTTAAAGTTAGAGTAGAAATGTATCGTCTTAACAAACCATAGAAAAATGTAGCTAAGATTTAGATGGTATTGAAACGAATCCCCATAGGTGTGAACATCATACTGTTTTGTGCTTAACCTTTCTTTCTTATCATTGAGTCATTAGCTGTTCCTTGAACTTGGATATAGTCAGTCTTCTTACGTTTTGCTCATTTAAAATTTTGAAAGAATTTCACTGAACACGCGTTGACGTTTTTACACACTTTTTCTTGTACCAAACATATTACAAGAAATGCTAACAGTTCAACGGGAAATGCATCCATCGTATTACATAGTGTCTTTTGGTCTTTAAGGGACGTATAAATCGATCTGAATATCAGTTTTCAACATGTAAAATGAGATTCTATTTATGTCGCTGCTATTCGACTAAGCAAATATATCGTTGCTGTATATAGGAATGTTTCAATGAATGATGTAATGCTTAAAAGCACGTCGTAGATTTAAACAGTAAATGAAGTTTTTTTTCTCGATGCCTGTGTTTTTAGATGGTCTTTATAGTTACAAAAAAAAACTTGGCATTTGTTTAGGTCTACTCTTATAGAAGAGTTAGAGTTACTTCTCTAATACGCGTACTTGTTTTAAAGATATTTTTGAGGTTCAAACCGATCCTCGTTTCCCTGTGTACCCTTGCAAAGTCTCGCATGAATTCATGCAAAAACTGATTATCATAATATTATGGTGAACAAATCAAATATTCTATCACCGTTACATATTCTATATATCAGAGGTTTTTCTACTAAATTATCATAAGCTCACTTAATGCAACGTAATATCTTAATTCTTTTGATCATTGTTCATTATTTTCCTAATACTGACATGTGAAGATAAGTGTAGATTGTACAGATTAAATTAAACTGTTGAAAGATATTGATGTAAATAAACCAATTTAATTACTCATTTCATTGAATCAATCGTAATAAGACGTCTATTTACACCAATTTGCTCCGAGACATGGGCGCAGACATTGTTTACGTCTCGTGGTCTCGCGAGACTTTTTTTCAACAATCGTGACGTCACAGACACACTTCCGGTTGCGTACATACATTGAAATATAGAAGGGAATTACGTGTGTTGTGGAGAAATTGTTTGAAAAATGTTTATTATTTGAATATGATGAAAATATATTATTAAAAGATTTAACTATGATCATTTTATTGTTTTCTTACTCGTGAGTGAGAGAGTCTGGAGCCCTCGTCCTATGACCTTTGTATGCCAGAATGGTAATGAATGCAACTTCTAAAACAGAATCATTCAGAACTAAGGTGTGAACGTCCGTATGGTTCGTAATGCACGTAAGTTCGTCTAAATTTCCAACAACCAAGTCACTCGATTTGCAACATACATTTTCCATATTGGATGGCATCATAACACAGTTATCACACAGACAAAAGTCCTCAGCACATAAATATTCCTCCTCCCGTACGTCATTGTCTTGAAGCAGTTGCAGCTCTTCCTCAGTATATTCGGGCTCAAAGTCGTAAGGAACTATACACTCCATTTTAAGAAATATCTCAAAAACTTCATTAAACTTCCTGCTATAGTGATCGAACCATAACTAAAGTCAATACCCCTTGTCACGCAATCATTTATGCACATTCTCACAAACATCGCTATTTTAATTGCGCAAATCATTACAATTTTTAAACAGTTTTTTAATTAAACATAAATATATAAAAGGGGCGGTATCATGTAAGTAGAAATCTAATTGCAATGACGGTAACTGTGAAATACTATAGAGACGAATCAAAGGGACACCGTGTTGTAATTATGATTAACACACCTAATTGCTCGCAATTTAGCAAAATAATGTAAATTATGCTAACTACTTTCTGTATATCACAATAACATGAGCTCATTGCGATACGATACTTTTACGTATATATATTTATTTAAACAGACTTTACCGTAAAATAGCATAATATAGATTATTATAATATAAAACGTGGATTCAACACTTTTCTTTCATATTTATATAATGCATTTAGTATGTTTGTGGTGATGATTATACTCTACATGTCCGTTTCAGTAAAACGTGCACATCAATTGTCTGTTGACATGGTGACTCGGTCGCACGCTTCGTTTTATGGCCGTGTTTTATGGCCCTGAGGTGCGATTTTATATGACGCTTATTCTGTTACAAAGGCTTGCCAGTGATTTCTTATCCAATCAGTTTAACACCACACAACTTTTCAATAACCGCAGTTGCAAGCATTTCACGGTAAAAATGACAAAGATGTATTATAGAAATAAAAAATATCGCGGAGCAAATTGGTTTAAATAGACGTCTTTAACTTACAATTTCTTTCTCATTACGATTGATTCAATGAAATGAGAAATTTAATTGGTTTATTTACATCAATATCTTTCAATTGAAACCTAGTTGTATTCCTTTAATGCTTTTATCACAACCCCTATTAATCGCACTCATCGATCGGGATATGGTTCAATGGGTATTTGTGACGTCACAGAAAGGTAAACATGAACAAAGATGGCGGCGGCCATAGCCGATCGAAATCACAAACTTTAAACAGCTATATCTTCACAAATATAGCGTGTATAAAAATGAAAGTCATGTCAAAGTGATCTACACTAAAAGGTTTATTGATGGTTAAATTTTCATTTCAGCCGAGCGTATTCCTTTAATGACGATATCATAAATATCATACCTCTTTTCCGAGTTTCTATGCTTCAAAATCGCTAATTTTGATATATGGATGATCATATTACATACATGTAACAGTTTAAAAAAAATAAAGATATTCAAATATAATATTTTCAGAGTGATCTTTTGGAAATCCGTTGCAAACTTCGAATATAGGTTAAATGATTTTCCAACAAAAATGAAATTATAAGTTTCACAAACAGGCAGTTATAAAATGAACGATCTCTCTTATCTTGCAAAATATGATACTTAGTCTAGTAGTCCGTTAGAAAGATTCGCCATCTGTAATTTGTGTTCAGTACACACGATGTTATGCAAAAATATCACTTAAATTGCTTGGCTTCGACAGATGATTTAGAGAGTTCGATGTTTAGCCCATACTCGCCCATAAATTATAATCAATTTCCTATTTTTCTTTTCCAATTTATTTCAAGCTTTGGATTTCCTAACATTGTAGATTCAAATATTGATTTAATCATTCCTAACGATATTCGATATAATGCCTCGGCCATGCGTTTTCATTTAAGATAAACAAAATTGTTTAAGTTGTCCTAAAATGAATCCAAATATACTGTTGGTACAGATGCATTCACTATAATTAGATTTTCTCTTTGCTTTTGTTGATTTTGTCTTACAAAATGAAACTTAGTTATTGTAAATTTCAAATAGTTGTATGTTTATCGTATGTACAACCTGTAAATGATAGAGCAAAGACCAATGTAGGAATACGAGTACCTGGCATCTCTCTCTCTCTCTCAAATAAAAAAATAATTAAAAAAAAATAATAAAAAAGGTTGCTGAAAGTGCACAAACGACACATTTAGTCCGTAATACAAAGACAAAATGGAAACCTCTCAGAATTTTTTTTTCTCCATATTTAGAGAGGTCGTTGACATCTCATATTTCAAGATGATTTATATCATTCCTTTCTAAGTGATGCAAGCATTTATGGCTAATACTTAAATCGCGTCTCTTATAACACAATCGTTAATAACATAAGATTTCATTCGAAATGTAGTTGTTCACGACGTGTAAATGTTATCTAATATTGTTATAAAAAAAGGCTAACGCAAAAAAAGAAATATCCATGGAAGTTGAAAGACAAAAGAATTATTAGTCCCCCACCGGCTTCGCCGAAAGGGACTACATGTATATGTTTTCAATTAGTAGGTCCGTTCGTCAGTCCGTCACACACGTTTTCCGTTTTTTTTTTCTAAAGGCTTGCAGATATTGATCTAATATATGGTATGTGAGTCTACCACCATAAGTTTCAGACCAAATTCAAGTTTCGTTCCGGTCTACCGATTTTTTTTAGCTCACCTGAGCACAACGTGCTCAAGGTGAGCTTTTGTGATCACCCTTCGTCCGTCGTCGTGCGTCGTGTGTCGTGCGTCGTCAACAATTTTTTAACGACATCTCCTCTGAAACCGCTGGACAAATTTATGAAATTAAAAAAAAAAATTTGAAAACTTTAAAAATCATCTCCTTCAAAACTACCGGCCAGATTTCAAATTAATTTGGTACAGATGTTCCTTGGGTCAACCTCTACCAAAGTTGCTAAAATTATTCCGATCCGTAAAAAACATGGCCACCAGGGGCGGGGCTTATTTGCCTTATATGTATATAGGAAAAAAATTAAACAACATCTCCTCTGAAACCACTGGACAGAATTTGATTAAACTTGGCAGGAATGATCCTTGGGTCAACCTTCACAAAAGTTGCTAAAATAAACTTGATCCATATAGAACTCTGGTTGCCATGCCAACAAAAAGAAAAAAAATATGAAAACTTTAAAAATCATCTTCTTCAAAACTACTGGCCAGATTTTAAAATAAATTGGTACAGATGGTCCTTGGTCAACCTATTTATCTCAGGTGGGCGATTTAGGGCCATCATGGGCCTCTTGTTTTACAAAATTACGGGCCTTGGACTTAAATTGAAAATTTCGTTAAACACACCAAGATACTTACCCGAAACGAAATGGTTTATATTTTTCATTCATGTACAAAATGCACCAGCTCTTAGGGGTCGGAGGAGCTGATATTTATTGTCGTTTTGACTTTCATCAAGAGCACTGATCAAATAATTGACTTGTTTGAAACGTGAAGAAGGGCGGGGTTCTTAGTTTTCTTTTTGCCGGTAAGGGATTTAGTATTGCCTAAATGCTTTTTTAAACAGTGAAAGAAAAATCAAACCAGCAAGTTTATTTTAGACGTAGCAAAGGGTAAACAATGCTAGGAAAATATACTACATATATAAACTACATAAATATACTAACTATACTAATAGTACTATTTATCATATGACATTGTGCTCAAACAATTGTTACCTGTTTCGTATATCCATCACATATTTTCTTATAGTTAACACGTTACATGTAACTTTTAGGCCGAATTACATTACTCCGCGTCACGCGCGTGTATTCTACATGATTGAATAGTGTGTTGATCTCGAACAGCTGGATTTAATGCGTTTGATTCATTATTCATATAATGTTGAAAATGTATGAGAAATACACAGGTTAAATCGTTATTTTCAGTTTTTATTTGAAATTATTTTCTTGGTGTTAGATTACAAAAGTAATACGTTCACAGTCCGTTCATTCTTGTTTTTGTTTGTTTGTTCTTATAATCGTTATTTACTGTCACTAAAGGTCATATGATAAAAAAAATCGGACATGAATTGTCATTTCATATCAAATTTTACTAAACAAGTTCATGAAAATGTCATTAAACGAGCCTCAGATATATATATATATATATATATATATATATATATATATATAGAGAGAGAGAGAGAGAGAGAGAGAGAGAGAGATTGGAATTTTAGATATATAAGATCTGCAAAGCGAGCAAGTACAATATTATGTTTCTTGCTGTAATGGCTCAAAATGTTTTATAACGCACTATTCAAGCTGCGATTTCGGAGAAATACGAATCCAATAGCTTTGTGAAGCTACGATTGTTATTTGCACAAATAGTTACCTCATCACCGTCTACCTTGATTCCCTATTCATTATTTAACAGTGTCTCAGAGGGGATCAGCTGGTTTTCTTATTTTTTATATATGAAGTCTTCATATCTGAAAAAAAAAATTCATAATTTCATTTCATTTACAAAATGATTTCAAAATGGTATGTTCCAAAAATTATTTTAACAAAATTGATTTCTAAAAGTATGAATCTCCCTATGTGTTTAGCTATTTTTCCTCATACAATCTTTATATATCATTTCAAGATTCTCTAAAGCATAGAGTCAAGATTTTTTTTTTTTTTTGCATAAATAACTATCTCAAATTTCATAAGATAAATTGTATACTTGTGATTCCCCTAAAATCAATATAAATTTTAAATCACGAGATTTCATACGTGATAATAATCAAAATAAGATTGACAAACCTTTTATAATGGTTCTTGTCGGATGTCAACTGGTCAAATTCTCTGTGACAATATTGTTTTATGCTGATGGTATATGAGCGATCTTGGGTATCTTTTACCCTCTTGTATCAAATTTAAAATTACTGCTTCGAAAGATGCATGCAAACCTTTCTTTTCTAGAAACTCAACGTAAGGCTAAATATAGAGATTACCAAAGCAAATTAATAAACTCGATCTAACAATTAGTACGCTTCTTCCATCAGAAAATCTATTTAAGGTAACAATACGATATATGTGTAATACGTAGTATACACATGTGTTGGTTTTGTCTTTAACTCTAAAAGAAAGAAGAAAAGAAATGTAGAGGCGTATTATTTTCATGCTGATGAATTCAAAGCAGGTTGGTGACTCTTCAGAATGTATTTACACCTTTCATTTAATTTTCTTTCTTTACTGTTAAATGGCACGCAACTGCACTCGGTTATGCCTACAACAAAATCCGATATTCCTCAATCAAACATCATATTCTTCAAACAGCTGTTTTAAACACGTGACTGTTCGCCTACCTTAAAACCACAACCAATGTGCGTACTATAAGTGTCTGTGTCACTACGTATTTTCATTCATTATATTTATTTATAGAGCATTTTTTTTGTCTGATTTTACGAATATTATCTTCAACCAATGTATATCAAAACATTATTATAAATTACAAATACAACCTTATTGTATTAAAACATTGCATAATGAATACAACAAATATCATTAGTTCGAGGAGAAAATTGATAACATTATATAATAATCAAAGTAAGGTTGACAAGTCTTATAATATGGCTCCTGTCGGATGTCAACTAGTCAAATTCTTAGTGACAGTATTGTTTTATGCTGATGATATATAAGCGATTTAGGGCGTATTACATCCTCTTGTATCGAATTTGTGATAAGCCGCTTCCAAAGATTTTTCTTTTTTAAAAATCGATATATAGAGATTATCAAAGCAAATTAATAAACTCCATCTAACAATTAGTCCATTATTTCCACCAGAAAATCTTCTTTAGGTAATACTACGATAAAAGTATAATACTGTAAAATCATTTATTTTCGTTGACATTAAATTTCATTGAATCTGTGACTAAATCAATTAAGTTGGTACATAATTATATTCGTGGAACAATGTTCTAGAGAACATGGCGTCTATGGAATAAACAGTTTTCGTGGAATAAACATTCGTGGATAAAGTTATCCACGAAATCAACGAAAATTAGTTCCCCACGAAAATTAATGATTCTACAGTACATTAGTTTGAAGCGATATTCAATTATTTTTACTAGATGTTTGCATTTGACTTTTTGTTTACAGGTGTAATACATAGAATATACATGTGTTGGTTTTGTCTAGAACTCTAAATGAAAAAAGACAAAACATGTAGAGGCGTAAAATTTCATGCTGATGAATTCAAACACCGTGCATGCAAGTTTCATCACTGAACCATCCTAACTTTGAAGTATAATTTCATTTAATATTATACGCAAGGATCAGATTCTACAATTTTTCTCCTAGTGCATCTGTAGTACATTAAAGCAGGTTGGTGACTCTTCAGAACGTATTTTGCCCCATCTCAGTTAATTTTCTTTACTATTAAATGACACACAAATGCCCTCAGTTATGCCTACAACAAACCCGATAGTCAATCAAAAAGCATATTCTACAAACAGCTGTTTTAAACACGTGACTGTTCGCCTACACTAAAACCACAATGTGCGTACTATAAGTGTCTGTGTCACAACGTATTACTAGACTGTTTATGATGAAACCCGTAATGTCGTCTAAAATGTCAGGAAGGATATATCTTTATTCATATGTTATTTAAAAAAAAATAACACTGCAATAATAATCACATCCGGGAGTTTATGAGTCACTTCTAACAGACAACAAGACAAGGGTTGCATGAACAATATAATTGTTTTTGTATACAATAAACATGCTGGTAACACAGGCCCTTGTGTTGAGGTTAACATTTGTAGCGAATTTCATATAGAGCATTTTTTGTCGATTTTACGAATATTATCTTCAACCAATGTATATCAAAACATTTTTATATCATACAAATTCAGCATTATATATTAAAACATAACATATTGAACTCAGTGAACATCATTGGTTCGAGGGCATACTTAATAACAATAAATGGAAACTGCGTATTTACAAAATATAAAACCACAGACATTAAAACTGACTCCTGAATAAGAATTTCAACTGGGGAAATCGTATTATTTACAGTTAGTCCTACTCAGTTGTCCTTTCAGAATTTGAGAAAAAGTGTTACATAAAATCATCCCTGATGGCTTGATGTGAAAGAAAAATGGGTGTGAATGATGACTACGTGATCTGACAGCCTAATGGGCGGAGCTTGTTACTGTGATGGATGGTTACTATGGAGCCTATTCGTTGCCAAAAATCCAGCCTTGTTGATCTGAGTTGAACAGTTTATTTTCCGACAAAATACACAATTCATTTGAATTTCTTAGTATTTAAACTCCAGAGATACATTCTTGGACTGAATTTGCCGATGCAACATTGTAAATACGTTTTTCAACAAAATGCATTTTGATAAACTACAAAACGCCTTCTTGCTTTAACGCTCGCAACTTTACATTGTTCGACCATCATGATTCGGCTCAGCTTAATCCAGGTTTACACGTTTGCAATGTTGATAAATAAGCTCCGCCCATTTCCCGCCCACTACATCATCGTAAATAAACGTAATTGTCCGCTCACTTTCGGTATTTTCCGACAACGACTGGCAAATCTCCACGCAGTTATCTCCCATGTACGAATAAGGGAAGTGTTGCAGCGTGTAGGTCTACACATTCAAGGTAAATGCATTATGAGAATTAAACAGTATCACAATTATTTACTAAGCATCATTTGTTTCAGTTGCATGAGCGCCATTGTATGCAGGTATTGAATCAACATCAGAAGATATAAAAAAGATTAGTTTTTGAAACGTACCCCACCTACATTGTAAAGCCAGCAATATAAGCGCAGCATGGCGTAAATTTATATTTAGATTTTTATATCCCTGGCTAGGATTTTAACTTTGATGTTTTTTTAGTCGAGCCACCAAAGCCACGTGATATGAGAACCCACTTCATCACAATTGAGCTTTTTTCAAAATTTAATATCTAGCCACTGCCATTACTGGTGTTGTGAATTCGCGCTCAATGCCACTTTCATAAAAAAGTCGATTTTTTTATTCACAATTTTCAGAAAAACAATGCATAATTTTCACAAACAGAGCTGAGGTGTACCGGACTCAATTTTTTTTAATAACAATTCAAGAACTCATCCAAAATTAAGGTGCCTTAAGTAGTCAATATTGACTATTGCCAGTATAAAGTTTAAGTTGAAGTATTCATTATGTTTTTAATCAGGAGATGTTCTATAAAGATATAAGATATCTCCTGCTTTAATAAAGATTGGTCCTTTGCTTGTCACCTAGTATGTTAATGTTTAAAATGCAAAAAAAAAAGTGTCTGACTTCCAATATTATTTTGAATCTCTGTGTCTGTTCATATACATACCTGCAGATTGATTAATTTCTTTAAGAAAATACACAAAAGTTACATGCTATCAACTGTCTGTGTCATAATCCAACTCTTAATGTTTTTTTTTCCAGACAGTAAAAATTACTGCTTGACTATAAATCAAGATTTTTTATGCAAAACAAATATATTTATAGAAGGAATAAGTCAAATTGATATTTAAGGTTCAGTTAAGTTGCTGCTTTACTATTGTCCAATTTTCAAGTCAAAACAGATAGAAGATTTGCTACAGATAGATCTATACAATAAGTTTTACAGGCCAAATTCTGGCTGCTGCTTTTCCTAGTAATATTAAGTAACATTTAATTACTATATCACAAATATAACCTTAATACTAGGGTATGACTGGATAAGAAAAAAAGAGAAAAAAAATCTATGCAGTTTCTAATGTAAAGCTTATAACATTCACTTATAACGTTAGTAAAATATGAAGCTAGCAACTTCCCTTTCATAGATCTACATAACATTTATTCAACCATATTTTTTTTCGTTTTCATTTTACCATGTATATATTAAAAGAGTCCAAAGGTAATTATAATGATTAACAATTGATGTATATAAAATTATTGTATCTACAAAGTATCATTTTCAGACTCAGGTAAATACGAAATCTTTCTGTACTTACCGATTTATCATGGTGTAAGAGTTACCTCTCTTTATTTACCGCTCGTGAAATTTGGCTCCGCCTTTAAATCTTCGCCTATTTCCGTGATACTGCCATATATGGTAGTTGCAAAATCTTCTACAAATGTTAATCGCGTAGAAATGGTGTCACACAACTACTTTTTGTCCCTATATAATCTATAGTAACTTGGCCGACTTTCGAGGCCTGTTCCTACTTTCCAAATGTTCGTTGGAATATTTCTGGTCTAGTTTCATGTAGACCATTCATAAATCAACAGATTTAGGCACAAAAAATATATCATTAAGGAATTGGCGTTTCACAAATTTCACATTTCCCGGCTTCCTGTCAAAATTTCCAAAACAAACATGACCTCTGAGCCGCATTACCTCTGCAGCTCTCCCAACATCCTGTAGGAAAGTAATCCCTTAATACAACTATTAAATGCAAGTTGTTGGTCAAAAATACATGTATCTCACCACACAGGCTAAATGTGTTGCAGTTATTCAGTGTTTTCTGGGGAAAATATGATTTTGATGTCCACCCTTTCATTTTTCATTAGGTACTTCTTCATCACCCTACGACCGGAAGTACTTTGATAGTGGTGTGACACCAAATGTAAAAGTCAAGTATGCAGTTGTAAACCTGAGAGTGTTATCTGATGCGGCTCCATTCTCGAACGTCGTGATGTACGGCGTAAAACGTGTCGTGTATGTCATTGTACATTTCGTAAATTTGAGTTTGAAAAATTATAAATTTTATTTGCATTTTATCTTAGCTGCATGTTACCAAATTACATTCTAGAAGTAAAAACGTTACTAGTTAAATCGAGATAATCAAAACGCACAATACGAGCACAATATGTACCTCTCGTATAAACGTTTATACTTTTACAAATCTGTTTAGTTGAACCGAAGTATAAATTGTCATGATTACAAGGCTGGATTTTTGGCAACGCATAGCCTCCATAGGTTACGTCATTTTTTAATGTATCCTTATAAAATGTACCAAGTGATATTGACTTTGAAACATCACTACTGTCAAACAATCGGGAGTCGGTTCCATGAAGCGCGGTCAAAGGCAAAGCTGTATGGCGTACATGACAATCTGTAAAAATGTTACCGCTTATATTTTAAGTTCTATGGATTTATCGCAGTGCTCCGCTTCGCGTTGCTTGCGATAAATTCCATAGAAAAATCAAATATTAACGATAACTATTACATACACATGTAAATGGCTTATATACATGTATATGTAGTATGTTTAAAATGGGAAATACTATGATAACTTTTCATGACATTCCTATCTGTACATTTCATTTTATTTGGAAAAATAGACACCTAATTTAGGACCCACTTCCAAGACTCTTTTGCTCCTTTTTTCATTTTTGCTACTGTGAATAAATGACCAACATTGAAATGTAAACGTTATGAGTAATGCATCAAAGTCCTGTAAATAGAATTCATTCTGATCTCCTTAAGGATTTGTCTTATACTCGTAAAATTTATTTATCGCGCGGGTAATAGATATACCTCCTCCAAAATGATTTATACAAATGAAGCACTACGTGAATCTCTCACTTGTTCAAACGAATTTGACAAGTTAAACCAGTAAGTAGAACTTTTGATCAAGTATCATTATATTTCTTCAAGATTATGTCATTGAATGCGAAACAATGTTTATCGGTAACTACTCATTTTGATTCATTTCCGATAGTACGCATAACAACGTCTTCGGTCATTACTAATGAAATCGACAAAAATGGCTCTAAATTTGAAACGAGAAGGAAGAGTCTAAAAGTATCATCTTAACTGTTATTGAACACAATAGCTCATTCAAAGGTTTAGAAGACCCTTAAGGTAGCCATATTCCATATCTTGCAACTGGATGGAAATATTTCAATGAAACTTTGACACTTAAAAGACATTAAAAAATGAAAATATTTCACCAAGATTTTTTTCCCAACTTCTTTCTAATTTGGTGGAGATAATCTGTATTTCAGTTATTATTGAAGCCTATGGGAAATATACATTTTCTGTGAATAAGAAAAACAAAATCTGATTTATGAAAAAAACTCACAGTTGAAAAACTTTACTGTAGAACAATTGTGAAAGTCACCTTTTTTCAGGGGAGATAACTCATGACAGCAAAATTATCGGGGGCGGGGTGGGGGGTGTAATAAAACAAGTTATATGCATGGCTTTGATGGAATGGATGGCTATTAAGGTTCAAAGACCTAACACCTTAAACGAATCTCAATTCATAAGGTCATCATGTTGTTTTTTGTGTATTCGTTTCCAGAGGTATTTGCATTGGTCCTTGAACGTCTATAGGCCAATCTTATAATAGTTTCAATGAACACGCATTGGCTTTTTTGTATTTTTTTTTTCACTGTTTTTGTAACAAACCTTCTACAAGCATTTATAACTGAACAAAGAGTATTGAGCGCATCGTATTAAATTCTTTTGAGGATATTGAAAGCGATTTTGAAAATATCAGCATGTAAAAAAGAGATTCTTTTTTACTTCTCCTGTAGAAACGATCCTATTTATGGCAGCTATCAATCGTTTCAGACAAATATTTGTTGCCGTTTATGGGAATATCTATTTAGATAAGCATGGTTTCTTGACTCAGTAAAAATAATCTTAACGTTAGAGGAAATGTTGTAGATTTATCAAGAAGAATGAAATAATAATCTTGCAGATGACCTCTGATGTCCTTTGAGGCTAAAAAGTATTTTGCAATTGTTTAGGTCTACTCTTACAGATGAGTAACATTATCCGCGATACTACTGATATGCTTTTAAGTATTATACTAATACAAATCAAGCGGGGCATAGTAGCCATAGAATGCTCAACTGGGAGCCATCAGCCTAAATAATACGTTTCATCAGACTTGATTTTACCATGTGACCTTCAACAGCATTCAAATTGAAGATCTGATAATGATTATTATTAACTATCACATGTGACCATCACGAAACAAGATGATGTTCGTCGCCCTCTGAACGATGTGGTATTAATTGTATTATACCGAACAGAATACATTGTATAACGAATTACTTAATGCAACAAAATCACTTCATATATATTTTAGTTATAAATTTTGATAACCGTCTAGGCAAGGGAAGTAACCGCGGAATGATACAGGTTTGTACGAGAGGGATAAAGGGAACATCTGACGTCACAAAAAGTTATTTGAAAAAAATTCAAGTGAGGTATAATAATAACAGTTATACGTAGCAGTTGTTACTAAGATGTGAGTCATGCAATGCATATGCTTAATATATCATTAATCAGCAGTTGCAGAGTTTGCCTTAAATTTAGTATAAAGCATCTTCTCCTAGATCTATTTAAATCTTGCTTTTTACGCAGCTATGTCCATATTATTAGATTAAAAAAAACAACAACAAAAAAACAAACGCTGAAAAGCCTTATATCATTAAGCTTACTAATGTTAAACTATTAAACAATGTTTATAAACACATGCTAGTAAAACATCAACATCAAACTGGAATTTTTTTTCTAATTTTAACCACACTATCTTATCATAGTCTTACATTACTTTTTTAACGCCATTCGATATACAGTCTTTAAAATATGTGACCAAACTACCGTGACATAGTTTTGAGCACTTGTTTTGAAATTTACGATAAAACCAAAAAAGGAATAATTATCCTCGTAAATCGACAGTAAACAACCCTTCCGTAATCGGTGACATGCCATTTTAATTTAGGACCAGTTCCTTATTTGATATGTTTTGTAATATATTTTATGCAATATGTCATAAATTTAAGCTTAGAATTTTGCTGAAAGGAGCTAATTTGTCTAAAACATCAATGATTGCATTTTCGTAATGGAACGATACTTTAAAAATGATCAATTCCATACTTTATCACTGAAAAAAAACAACAACTTAGTAACGTCATTTAAAATTGAAAATTGTTTTGTATACGAGTTTCATTTGGATTGCTTGGAGCAAGACATCTATATATACATGTACATCTTACAAATTTAAAATTTAAAACAATATATATGTAATATGATAATGTATGTACAAGTGTATGTATGTATGTATGTATGTATGTATGTATGTATGTATGTGTGTATGTATGTGTGTGTGTGTGTGTCTTAGAATTAAAAACAATGAGTAAATATGTATGTACGTGCATATCTTAAAATTGAAATCATTATTTATGTACGTCTCCGTGTACGTCTGACCTTTTGTGAGTCTGTGTGGGAGCCGTTTTATTATTGCTTTTTGTCATGTTTAGGTTTTGGGTCACCGACATGTACACCCACAAGAGAGCCAAACACCCTTGATATTTGCAGATGCTGTCTAAATGTTTACTGTTGATTGTTTTTTAACTGAAACATAATTAAAAGAAGTCGGTTAAATAAGAGTATGTCAAGATTTTTTGTTTTCTCAAATAAAATGAATGAATAACCATTTATTGACATAGCTTATGGCACAATGTTACAAGTAGAATTTAATTGTTTTTACCAGTATAACAGTATTTGCTATAATAATTGTGTGTGTGTGTGTGTGTTAAAAATAAACTCTTGTCACAAAATAATTTAGAAAAAAATGCAGCAACTTGGAATATATCTTATTATAATAAGTTGAAGCCTGTTTGTACATATTTGATGTTGTGACCATTTGGGATATACACGTATTTGATTTACATGACGGTTTGTCTGGTGTGCTGTTGGTCAAATGAATTATCGCGATGGGAATGGGAACCATGTCCAATCAGTGTCAAAACAGGAGGACTAGGTCGATGAAAGTGGAATTTGTGATTTGTTCAATTTGATGGAGACTGATAATCATTTTGATTAACTGCGTGATGTATTACTCAAGTCAGTCGGGTGTGGGGTGACAAAGCGCATGTTTTAATGTCCTTGATTTGGCTCCTTTTGTTTTAGTACGTAAATTGTAGTGGATATTGCGTTGTAACGATGTAAGCAGGAATGTTTAAGTTTAAATAAGGTGAACGTTTGCCTGTATCGTGTCGCAAAGCATCTGCCTGTCCTAGAATCTCCAAATAATCATATATTGATACATCTAAGATGCATATAATACTAACATTTAAAAATGTATTTTAAAAGTGTATATAAATCTCCCGGAAACATCATGAAATAGACTATACACGCAACATCATTTTTTTTATTTTTACTTTATTTCTTGTTTAGGCATATTGGGTCGGACAACAAGATCTTGCGACTTAGTTCCAGCTACAGTATCGCAAAGTTAAATGTAAAAAGAAACACATCCAAAGCATCAATAAATTTTATATTTTGATAAGAGGAGTGTGCCTATAAGTTAATAGATAAATCTGTTATTGTCAGCTCTCTGCTCAGGATAAAGTCACGACTAGTTAGCCAGAGGTCAGAATAACTTGTCTGTGTAACTAAGCACTACTCTACTTGTTTACGGCTTGACACTATGCAATGTGGCAGCCCTGCATCTGGCTTAAGGTAAAGTCACTGTGATAGCTAAAAAGAGGCTCTATCCTATAATAATTAATACCGTGTGAGCCTTATCAGACCAATCAAATAAATAATCACTACAATTTATCAGCCCTTCTTGTAATAAGAAAGACAGACAAACATACAGGAGGACAGACAGACAGTTATATTGATTAAACAAGATTAAGTGCCAAAACACAATTACAAATCTCTCTTTCTTTCTTTCACTTGTTTATGAACCATGAACCGCCTGAAAAATCAAATTATTTCATTCCGATGACAAAAAGTCACTGTATCAAACTGCGGTATATGTGCATTTATTAGATAGAATGAAGTTCTAATATGCAACATTTTTTTTCCATTTTCTAAGGTTTTATCACACGTCTGTAAAATAAAGTTCAGCATCACAAAAAAGGTAAAAAGAAAAAAAAACATATGGATCATTATGGGAATTTTACTTAAAATCACTTCCGCCATTTTTTATTATAACACCCAGAACTGTAACACAACGTTTACCATATAGGAGGGGAAGCATATTATGCAACGTCTAAATATTTATTCCGATTTTAAGTATATAAGTAGTAAAAGATGAGATATTTCTTGTTTTCATTTAATACTCTACATGAATATTCTATTCAAGAACAGTGTCCAATACTCCACATTAATATTCTATTCAAGAACAGCTGTCCAATTCTGCGAACAAATGTTCTATTCAAAAAAAAAAAAAAAAAATGTTCTATTCAAGAACAGTTGTCCAATACTATACATGAATATTCTATTCAAGAACAGTTGTCCAATACTATACATGAATATTCTATTCAAGAACAGCTGTCCAATTCTATACATGAATATTCTATTCAAGAACAGTTGTCCAATACTATACATGAATATTCTATTCAAGAACAGTTGTCCAATACTATACATGAATATTCTGTTCAAGAACAGTTGTCCAATACTATACATGAATGTTCTATCCAAGAACAGTTGTCCAATACTATACATGAATATTCTATTCAAGAACAGCTGTCCAATACTATACGTGAATATTCTGTTCAAGAACAGTTGTCAAATACTATACATGAATGTTCTATCCAAGAACAGTTGTCCAATACTATACATGAATATTCTATTCAAGAACAGTTGTCCAATTCTATACATGAATATTCTGTTCAAGAACAGTTGTCCAATACTATACATGAATGTTCTATCCAAGAACAGTTGTCCAATACTATACATGAATATTCTATTCAAGAACAGCTGTCCAATACTATACATGAATGTTCTATCCAAGAATAGCTGTCCAATACTATACATGAATATTCTATTCAAGAACAGCTGTCCAATACTATACATGAATATTCTGTTCGAGAACAGTTGTCAAATACTATACATGAATGTTCTATCCAAGAACAGTTGTCCAATACTATACATGAATATTCTATTCAAGAACAGCTGTCCAATTCTATACATGAATATTCTGTTCAAGAACAGTTGTCCAATACTATACATGAATGTTCTATCCAAGAACAGTTGTCCAATACTATACATGAATATTCTATTCAAGAACAGTTGTCCAATACTATACATGAATATTCTATCCAAGAACAGTTGTCCAATACTATATATGAATATTCTATCCAGGAACAGTTGTCCAATACTATACATGAATGTTCTATCCAAGAACAGTTGTCCAATACTAAACATGAATATTCTATTCAAGAACAGTTGTCCAATACTAAACATGAATATTCTATCCAAGAACAGTTGTCCAATACTATACATGAATATTCTATTGAAGAATAGTTGTCCAATACTATACATGAATGTTCTATCCAAGAACAGTTGTCCAATACTATACATGAATATTCTATTCAAGAACAGTTGTCCAATACTATACATGAATATTCTATTCAATGTTCTATCCAAGAACAGTTGTCCAATACTATACATGAATATTCTATTCAAGAACAGTTGTCCAATACTATACATGAATATTCTATTCAAGAACAGTTGTCCAATACTATACATGAATATTCTATCCAGGAACAGTTGTCCAATACTATATATGAATATTCTATTGAAGAACAGTTGTCCAATACTATACATGAATGTTCTATTGAAGAACAGTTGTCCAATACTAGAATTCTAAAAAAGTCCAACTAATAATTTCAAAAATTGGTTGGCCAAATTTTAGTTACCCTAAATACAGTTGACCGCTAAATACAGATTTACCACTAAAGGTTGCTAAATATTTCCTTTACCACTAAATACAGGTTGACCGCTAAATACAGATTTACCACTAAAGTTGACTGCTATAGCAATACATGTCAATGATAGTTATCCTGACTTATTTAGTCTCTTAGCAGATGGCGGTCCTTTATCTAGTACGATATATTTCACAGATATGGGAGGCACTCAAAAAAATTATCTATACCAGTTACAAATCTACAAGCTACAAATCTACAAATATTGTATCGAATTAATGTGTGTTTAACTGCTTCCAAAGAAGCGTACTAGATTTCAAAGTATTGAGATTATCGAAGCAAATAAAAAAAAAACTCTCATCAAACCATGAATTCACTCTTTGCTTGCATCAGAAAACTCATGATTACTTTTTTTAGCATGGAATTAATCTGAAGCGATACTCAGCTGTTCTCACTCACTGTTCGCTATTGTGAAATGCACTTGATTGTTTGTGTATGGGGGCAATTCAAATATATATATATTATTATTATATCTTGAACTCTTTCAGAAAGACAAATATAGAGAGATGTTATATTTTCACGCTGAGGGCACTCAATAGTTTTATAAAATGTTAAGTTACCATTTGTGTAAGTTTCATCTCTAGACCATCCTGACACTTAACTGCTTTACGCTACGTTCAAACTATATTCACAGCGATCACGGCAGCCCTGTTTGCCTGAAACGTAGTGCACCGTGGGGTTTCTTTTTTTTGTCTTCGCTTCATTCAAGTTGTATTAGGTCCTGCCAAGTTCTCTTACGGTCTAACCAAGCATATCCGTGACGGGTCGTGGAGGGGAAAGGGCCGAGCCCCGGTGGTACCAAGGCACACTACGTTTTGGCCCGCGGTCTTCCACAAATACCAGCACGTTCCTGGCTCGTCACATTCAGTATACCTGCAATTTCGCTTTTTATTATATGCCAGGTTCAAAAAAAAAAATATGTCTACCCCTAATCCGTCTATCGTGCATGAAAATATGTTGGAGACATTTTCAGAACGTATTTTGATTTTTCTCGGTTAACTTGCTTTGCTATTGAATGACACTCAACTGCACTCTGCCGCGCCTAAAACAAAACCCGATACTCCCCAATCATTGATATCAAGCCCCATATGTGGCAGGTCTCTGAATCAGCCTCAGCGTATTCTACAAACAGCTGTTTCAAACACGTGACTATTCGCTTCCACCGACACCGCTACCTATGTGTGTACTATAACTGTCTGTATCACTACGTGTCACTAGATAGTTTATATTGAAAACAATACTGTCGCCTCAAAAACCAGATACTTTTTTTACTTATATATTATTTAAAAATAATACAACAGCAATCTCTATCGTATGTAGGAGTTGATTTGTTGTCCTAGACAAGAAGGCAAGCGTTGCATGAACAATGATATTGTATTGTTTACTAAAAACATGCTGTTGACACGGACGCTTATAGTGAGTTTTCAATCTGTAACGATTGTAGGAAGAGGGCATGTTTTTTTTTATATTTTCTCGGACACTTTCAGCTTTTAGCGTAATAGCATCATAAAATACCAAAGAAAAATTCATAAAGCACAGCAAGCAAACACCATTGGTTCCAGAATTTTCTTTCAAACAATTCATTAGTTATAATATAACACAGTATTTAAGGTGTACATATGCATTTAATTTTCCAAATATTGGTAGTAGAAAAATCACTATAAAAAAAGTCACACCGTGGTTGTAAAATATGCACAATTTGGTGCATTGTATATCCAACACTTTTTTTAATGAAAACCCGACACATTACATCGCATCGACCCAGTGTATCTTTGTATGAAACATTGATAGAAGGCAGCCCCATGTATTGGTTGCAGTTCATGCAACGTCTGTTGAACATGTAATAAATGAACTCTGCTCCTCA
This sequence comes from Solen grandis, assembly GCA_021229015.1. Taxonomy (NCBI): domain Eukaryota; kingdom Metazoa; phylum Mollusca; class Bivalvia; order Adapedonta; family Solenidae; genus Solen; species Solen grandis. The sequence continues at coordinate 52,188,710 of CM037792.1, read as the reverse complement.
ACATATCTCACATGTGAGCTGCAAGTTCAGGAAAGCCGTGGCATACAGCTTGTACAATACAACGCGCCATGTCATATCACATGGCAAACTCCACGCAGTATTCCTCTTACATTTTAACCTATTTTCAAAACAACAACAACAAAAAAAAAAAAAAGAAATTACGGCATGTATTTCCCAAGGATGTTTTCCTTAATAAACATCAAATATCGCCTCGTGGTAAAAAATATATCATTTTAAAAATATTTTTGTTATTGTGACAGCAGACGGAGACGCCATTTTATTAAATTACCATCATCACGTGACATTTGTGACGGCAGTGATTTTTTTGTTTGCAAGGGAGATCACTGTGTGGCGTTTGATCATCAGGGTGACGCCATCCAGACACGGGCTTCATACGAAAGTACATTGGGCCGATGAGTTTGAGATGTCGGTGTCTCATTCAAGCAGTTGTTGGATTTTATATAAAATGCACAAAACTGTAAACAGTTTACAACCATGGTGCGTGAATTTTTTTTGTTAGGTTGATTCTTCTGCAATCAATATTTCAACAATCAATACATATGTACAACTTTGATTTCATACCACATTATCAGTAATGAATTGTTAAAAATAACCAATTTAGTTTGCATTATATGCATAAATTAATCTCTTTTCCACTATTATAACGCTTCTTTAAAGTTTATAACTTCCTTTTAGTTCTCCAATCACATGCTAATCTGCTTGAGTATTGTTCCCATACTCGAACATCTTATTTATAGTGCAAATGATATCTTGAAAAATAAGCCGACTTTGATGTAAATGAAGGAAAATAAATCTATTTGAAATTATGTAAATCTCTCACCTGTTCAAACAATTAGGCAGGTTATAAGTAGAACTTCTGACAAAGTGTTTCATACTTTATTATGGTTATAGTAAGGATTGTCAAACAATGTTTCACTACCCAGTTTGACAGCGTCTCTAATCATTAATGTTGAAAGCTCATAAAGTACCAGACAAAATCCACGTGTCGAAACGGACTTTCAAGTGCAAGACCGAAATTCAAACTCAGAATGTATGAAGTGAGTAACCATTACGTTATCAATTCAAGTACTACCGACATACCGGTGATTGTTAAATCATCAATTTTCGTTGACATTGAAGTTCGTCGATTATGAACTTTCAGAAATGTGGATATCTTCCATAGGAAACGTATGAACTATAAAAGGAAGTGTGTGTATGTGTGTGTGTGTTAGGTGTGTGTGTGGGGGGGAGGTTAGTGGATTAAAAACCTCAATGAAATCAACGCATATCAGTCTGAAATACTGTAGTTGGGACGTTAAACCCAACAAACAAACAAACATACAGACATTTAATTAATACCTCTGTAAAGCCTTTTAGAAATAGAAGGACAAAAATATCTAAATTAGGTAACCTATATTAGCAATAGAAATAATGTTACATTACATATTCTCATCGAAATGATATATACTTGAATAAATGCATGCAAGATGATGTAATTCACCAAAGGGGCAATGTTTTATTGGTATTTTTAAATGTCTCCGCAGATGCGAACGAACATTAAATCGGCACATTTTAATTTTACATTATAAACTTATTACCACGCTCCTAAATTTCAAACTTAGCCTACAGACCGCTAAGGATATCTATTCCATTTCTCACAGCACTAGCTCAGGTGCAGAAAAGTATCAGCAAAACAATTTTATGTGTCACATTAATTATTACCATTCCCTTATATTCATAATTCTTTCATTTTTTTTTCCATTTTTACACTGTTTTGAAAATCCTTGGGTCAAATTGAAAATTATTTTCCAGGAATGTAAACAAACTCAAGAATAATGGAAGTATAAAAAGGCAATCACAATATGAAATTAAATACATTTAATTGCATCGTCTGTAATATAATTTCATGTGGTTTTTACTTGCAGAAGATTTATGGTAAAGTTTCTGTAATGGTTCTGCTATATTTCGGACTTCATGGCCTTTTCACGGAGATAACTAAGGTTTCTTAATGTTTTATTAGGGTACCTTGGTTAATTTGGTAGAAGTTAAGTGGTCCAAGACATAGCGGAATCATTACAGGGACTTAACCTTTAGTAGAGTGTGGATACTTACTCCAGTTCGACATGCCGCGAAAGTGGACAAAGAATGGCCGTCTTAAAGTTAGAGTAGAAATGTATCGTCTTAACAAACCATAGAAAAATGTAGCTAAGATTTAGATGGTATTGAAACGAATCCCCATAGGTGTGAACATCATACTGTTTTGTGCTTAACCTTTCTTTCTTATCATTGAGTCATTAGCTGTTCCTTGAACTTGGATATAGTCAGTCTTCTTACGTTTTGCTCATTTAAAATTTTGAAAGAATTTCACTGAACACGCGTTGACGTTTTTACACACTTTTTCTTGTACCAAACATATTACAAGAAATGCTAACAGTTCAACGGGAAATGCATCCATCGTATTACATAGTGTCTTTTGGTCTTTAAGGGACGTATAAATCGATCTGAATATCAGTTTTCAACATGTAAAATGAGATTCTATTTATGTCGCTGCTATTCGACTAAGCAAATATATCGTTGCTGTATATAGGAATGTTTCAATGAATGATGTAATGCTTAAAAGCACGTCGTAGATTTAAACAGTAAATGAAGTTTTTTTTCTCGATGCCTGTGTTTTTAGATGGTCTTTATAGTTACAAAAAAAAACTTGGCATTTGTTTAGGTCTACTCTTATAGAAGAGTTAGAGTTACTTCTCTAATACGCGTACTTGTTTTAAAGATATTTTTGAGGTTCAAACCGATCCTCGTTTATTATCCCATAATAATCACATCCCTGTGTACCCTTGCAAAGTCTCGCATGAATTCATGCAAAAACTGATTATCATAATATTATGGTGAACAAATCAAATATTCTATCACCGTTACATATTCTATATATCAGAGGTTTTTCTACTAAATTATCATAAGCTCACTTAATGCAACGTAATATCTTAATTCTTTTGATCATTGTTCATTATTTTCCTAATACTGACATGTGAAGATAAGTGTAGATTGTACAGATTAAATTAAACTGTTGAAAGATATTGATGTAAATAAACCAATTTAATTACTCATTTCATTGAATCAATCGTAATAAGACGTCTATTTACACCAATTTGCTCCGAGACATGGGCGCAGACATTGTTTACGTCTCGTGGTCTCGCGAGACTTTTTTTCAACAATCGTGACGTCACAGACACACTTCCGGTTGCGTACATACATTGAAATATAGAAGGGAATTACGTGTGTTGTGGAGAAATTGTTTGAAAAATGTTTATTATTTGAATATGATGAAAATATATTATTAAAAGATTTAACTATGATCATTTTATTGTTTTCTTACTCGTGAGTGAGAGAGTCTGGAGCCCTCGTCCTATGACCTT
>CM037792.1:52135191-52185191 GCA_021229015.1 Solen grandis | reverse complement strand
TCAAGAGTTAATTTTGGAAAAAAAGGAACACTTACATAGGAGGTCTTTATCACAAAATTGATACAACCAATGCATAATATATCAAACAATACCGATTATAAATTTCAACATATTTAATATAAAACAATTTACGCTAACGAACTTTAAAGATATACGACAAAACGTTAATTTATTTTTAGAAATATGAGTTTGGGTCAACTTATAAAAAAGGAAAGCAAGGAAAAGCGTATTCGATTTTTTCCCACCTAGATATTTAAGTCAGGTATCATTATTATGAAGTAGATACACGGTCATTAGCTGAGGCCAAGATAACAATATCGTTACATGCACTATATGTTGTATAATAGCTTCTCATGTCATGCTCTGCAGAATGATATAATAAGACTTACTTCATTAATATTCGATGTTTCCTTTTGTTACAACCAGGCACAATCCAAGCCGAAACTCCGAAAACAAGTACTGAATGTTACGGTAAAAACCTCGCCCCTGTATGTTCTACTGGCTACCAGATAGCCATCACCTCCTACTTTGACGGTTTCAAGGAAGCCTCCCTCCACTGTCCGCTAGATGGAAATGCCACAGGGGTCTGCTGTACGTATGATATAAATGGGGACTGTCCCCAGAAGGATCCGACAGAGTCCAGATTTGTGGACGAATTTTCTGGACGAGATTCCGGGGTCATATCCACCAGAAATGTAAATCCTTCTTCAAATAGTTCATGTAGAAGCACTTTGTACTCTGCGACTTCGGTGTTTTCAGAGCTCAAATACTTATGCATTCCAGGTATTACTCGTTCACTCTCCTTGGTTCTTATTTCCGTTATCTAAAATATAGTGGTTTCAGTCATCTTGATATCTTGATTATAATAAAAAAAATTTACAAATCAGTTTAATATTGTTTTTAAAGCATTTTAAAGTTTCATAAAAGTTTCAAGGCAAAACCACCTGGTAATATGATATTGTTGGTGTTCTACTTATAATTATGTACTTCCACAGATAATATTTGATGTCGATTTTATTTTAGACACAGACCAGGATCACCATGACTTCGAAGCCCTTGGAAGGGTCGAGTGGGTTTCCCATAACCATTCAAATCAGAAAATATCCGATGGTGGTGATTTGCATACTGACATTCATTACAACTTTTCAATGGAAGTGAGGCTTTCATAAAACGTATAAATGTAAACTGTTCATATATATTTGAGGAAGGGCGCCAATTCCTGTTTCTATGTGTTTTATCATATGTTATCTTTTTCGCAGGGAACAATATACGATCTATGTGCAGTAATGTCCCCTTAGACATGACAACTGGCGACACCGTCTACCTCCAGAACAGAGGATATCCTGGTAGCGGCATTTTGTCAACTGACACTCACTGCAACTGTTCCGTCGAAGTCACGGGGTTCCCGCCCATACATTTGCATATCATACATCTTGACCTGTATGATGCCCCGGGGAACTGCCATCAAAACCTCACCCTGTATGACGGACAGGGTAATGTATTGAGGACATTCATGTGTGAGGACCATCCTTACAACATCATCGTAGGGGAGACTCTAAACACTACTTACATCAGGCTGGAAATGTACAACCGGTTTAGCGTTACTAACCAAGGAAAATTCTGGTTCGGATTTCAAGGTATTTTTCTTTTTCAACATTTCATAAATTACGTCCTGGTATTTTAGTGTAGACTTTGTGTTGTACAATGCTGTTTTCCAAAATGTCGAATCATTTGATACTGCAGTGTATGTAGATTGTTCGCCATCTATACTTCTCAAAACTTTCGTTGGTTTTATTTTTCCTGATTTTCACCATACATAAAATGTTTTGCTGAATGATGTCACAGAAAATGTATGTTTTCAAGGTAACGGCAAAATTTCTTTAAAATGTCCTGCGGAGGAACCAAATAAGTTTGCTGGTATGTATTCCTTTTTCAATTATTCTTCGATGTAGATCAAATTTAAATTCTTTGCATATTTTGTCCTAGCAATTTTTTATATTAATTTGATGTAAGTATTATGTACTAGTGAATGTTAATTATATTTTATTGCGATAAAAATGCATCTAATATTTTGTGTCATATCCCTTGATCATTTTAAGTTCACTTGATTAACTCAAATGAAGGTTTAGTTATGAAAGGCCCTCTGTAATGTTTCATTAAATCCTTTATTCAAGGATGTGTAAATCTCGAACATCCTCAACATGGCACAGTGAATGTAACCAGCTTATCGTACATGGCCACAGCCACATACACCTGTAACAGTGGCTTTACGGCTCTCGGAGGGGACCCCCAGCGAACATGTCTGATTAACAAGACATGGAGTGGAAAGCCGCTTGTGTGCCAAGCTCTGGAGATGAATGAAACAGGTAGAAGCACATGAAACACTTACTGATCGATGTTTCAATGTAACATATCTATCATAGTACTCAAGTTTAAATAGAATATGCATAATACACATTTAACCTAAGATGGAATAGAGTGTTATTTGTTTATTCGGTTAGAGTGAAATATCTTTTTAATATCTTTGATGATTCCATAAATCGGTATACATATATATCATGTATGTTTTATAATGCGATCACAAATAAATAAAAAATAATCTTTTTTATTTCAATAATAATAATAAATGGTAATATTTTCAAATTTAGACAAATGCGATAGTTCTTTTCCAATATTGAAAGTTGCCAAATATAGTGTTATACTCGTATTTATAGATTGTGAGTACATCAAGGCCCCGCCAAACGCCACAGTGGCCTCTCAGAATGTGTCGGTAGGTGGCAATGTGATATACAGGTGTAACCCTGGTTACACGTCTTACCCAGATACTTTAACCAGGTATTGTCTGGAAGACGGCACGTGGAGCGGACAAGAACCCGAATGTCGTCCTGTGGGTGAGTATAGTATTATTCTTAAATTCGCATATAGAGTTATGAGGTAATTACAATAGTTTTCCCATGTTTACGGGCATAAACCTTGACTGTCCACCATATGAGAAAACTATGGGGCTAAAGTCATTTTTTTTTTCAAAGAATAAAACTATAGCCATAGAACCATTGCAATCCTCAAGTTTATGTTTTAAATCATATACTTATTCATTGATGAAATTATCATTTCTATGAAATGAATGAAATATGATATATGACCTCTCTTTTTTGAATGTCATGTAACGTTGTCTTCATGTTGGTTAATGTTGCAATCCCAATTCTATCTTGCATAGTATCCTAACTTGTAAAGTATTCACTATTGTTAAAAATGTCTATCTATTTCTTTTTGCATTATATATTTGAATTTTAATTTTTTTTTATGCTCATTAACAACATAGAAAATAAACTGTCCCTGTAAATGTTTGTATTGTCTTTTTTATTACTAAAACGAGAGCATATAAACAAGAGAATAAAACATCATGAATAAAAGATTGTTAAAATCTCATTAATCCATAACGAAACTTTTCGCCAGTATAACGTGTATGCATGCTTTCGAAGATAAAACTAAGATTCCAAGTACTTAATCCTATCAATATGTTTTTTTACAAGATTGCAAAGAATGTATTGTATTTCAGAGTGTCCAACGCTACATCACCCACCTAATGGTTTGATCCTATCCCAAAACACGTCCATGGGAAGCCAAGCTACATATATTTGTAATGAGGGTTACGAGGCACCGCCTGAGACATTGATCCTCACATGTTTAATCACAGGGGAATGGGATGGAGAGGAACCGAGATGTTCTCCTAAAGGTACGTACATATATACATTTATACTGACGCAGATGATTTTGATCGCTATTGCATAAAATTATCGTGATTTATATGTTTTTTGATATTTGTCATTTTTGTAAAATTACGAATAAATAAGCCCTGGTTTTATTTTATACCAAATGAGGAAAACAATTTTAAGTGAGAATAATTTTCGATTGCACCTCAAACAGTGTATATCTATTTGTACTTAGGATAATAACAAAGAAATTTGTTTGATATATAAATTATATATTTGATTACTCCACTATTTGGCAACATGTAAGGTCTACCTATATTTTTTTTTTAATTATGCAAACATAATTTCTGGTTTCATACATGTTTACAAACAGTTTTTAGTTTTGATGTTCATTAATAAGTGAAACAATATTAAATCCATTAAAGTTGCAGATATTGCTTTCACATCTAAAAATAAATTTTCTGTAGGTTTAGAGTCTAAAATATAATTAAGAATTTATTATCTTTTTAAATTAAGTTTTCTTTTTGCAAAATTGAATGCATTATATTTGCAGAGTGTGAACAACTCGAGGCACAGGGTAATGGCAAAGTGGTCTCTCAGAATGTGTCGGTAGGTGGCAGTGTGATATACAGTTGTAACCATGGTTACATGTCTGACCCAGATACTTTGACCAGATACTGTCAGGAAAACAGCACATGGAGCGGACAGAAACCAGTATGTCGTCCTGTGGGTGAGTAAAGTATTATTTTTAATGTAGCATATGGAGTCATTGGGCCATTTTACAATATTAAGCCCTTGTTTATTGGGATAGGGTTTGCTGTTAACCATTTTATATAACAATGGGGCTAAATTCGAAATTGTGCTTTGTCATATTATAAGAGAAGGACCGTAACTAAGTTTCGAGACCTTGTGGTTTGGCCCCATTTTTTATAATTTAGGAAATAAAAACTAAATAACATGTTACTCTGATTTGCTGTTGATCAATGTGGTTATGCCAATATCTAGTTAAATCTATTATATATTTGTTTATTTTGATATTATGTACATTACATTGATAGAAAATATAAGAAAGATCCCATGAAAATATTCGTAACCATATTTTAAAAAGCAACATAAAGCAAGTAGAAAACAGTAACAAGAATAAGTGCATATATCTAAGGTTGTTTAAATCTCACTAATCCTCAACGATTCTTAGATGATATATGATTTTGCAACGTGCATGTATTCGAAGAAAACACTAAGCTTCATAGAACCGACAATTCAATGGCTGAACAGCATTATCCAAATATACGTTTTTAAACAAGTTGCACAGAACTGCCTTGTATTTCAGAGTGTCAAACCCTGCAAAACATATCTGAGGGTTTGATCCTATCCCAAAACACGTCCATGGGAGGTCAAGCTACATATATTTGTAATGAGGGTTACGAGGCACCGCCTGAGGCATTGATCCTCACATGTCTAATCACAGGGGAATGGGATGGAGAGGAACCGAGATGTTCTCCTAAAGGTACGCACATATATACAGTTTACATCGTAAATGACACAGGTGAACATGATCATAATTTCATAAAAGTATGGTGGTTTTATATATTTTGGTGAATATATTTTTGTAAAATTTCGATTGGACATACCTTGTTTTTAATTCATGTCAAATGAGGAATGATAAATATTGATATGCATCTTAAGCAATCTTCTTGCATATTTGACAATTACAATGAAATTTGTGTGTTATGTAAATGAAATTATATCAACTGTTTCGCAATATCTTGAATTGGAAGACTGATTTAGCGGTCGATGTTTATTTATCAAATTCAGGTCTGGATTCATGTATTTATTTAATTTCTTCTAAATATTTCAGTAAGGGACGGGGAAACGTCAATAACAACCATTGTGATTGGTGTAGTGGTACTGTTGATGTTGATAATTGCAGCAGGTGTCTTATATGCTATATATATTTGGAAAACGAAAAATGGGTTTTATTCGTTTATGGAATATTTTTGTTGTAAATGTATTCGTAATGCGGACAATACCAAAATCACCACGAGTCCGCCTATAAAGAATGACATCTACGACACTATCGACATCTCGATATTATATACCTCGGGTCCGTCTTATCAGAATACCATCAACAACGACACTTCGGATCCGTCTAATCAGAATACCATCAACAACGACACCTCGGATCCGTCTAATCAGAATACCATCAGCAAAGACACTTCGGATTCGTCTTATCAGAATACCATCAACAACGACACCTCGGATCCGTCTAATCAAAATACCATCAACAACGACACCCCGGATCCGTTTAATCAGAATACCATTAACAAAGACACCTCGGATCTGTCTTATCAGAATACCATCAACAACGACACCTCGGATCCGTCTAATCAGAATACCATCAACAACGACACCTCGGATCCGTCTTATCAGAATACCATCAACAACGACACCTCGGATCCGTCTAATCAGAATACCATCAACAACGACACCCCGGATCCGTTTTATCAGAATACCATTAACAAAGACACCTTGGAATCGTCTTATCAGAATACCATCAGCAACGACAACTCGGATCCGTCTTATCAGAATACCATCAACAACGACACTTAGGATCCGTCTTACCAGAATACCAACGACGAAAACTCGGATCAGAATGCCACCAACTATTATAACTGATGGTAGACTGACAATGAAATAAACTTGGTATAAATCTGGATGTTTTAAGTTTCAAAGAAATTCCTATGAAAATTACCAACATTGTTCCATTATTCCAGATGTTCTAAAGAATTAGTAGTACGTAGAAGTGTCACATAACAATACAAAAATAAAATCGTTCAAAGGCTCCCTTTGTTTCGCAACCTGCCATGTTCAAGAACAAAGATGGGGAATACCAAGATCAAAAACCAATTTAAGAAAGTACGGATGGTAGCAGTAACGATTGATAAGGCAAATAAATCAATTGGTGGGAAAGACGTTCATAACAACTATACAATTGTGAATTGAATTTACATGACGTTCGGATTTAGCTTCAATAAATGTAAATTTATACAAGAAATTGTATTAACAATTATGCTTGATATATGCATATGATAATGAAAGGTATTGCAGAAGTCGTTTGTTTAAGATACAAACGAAGCGGCTTTCCGTTTGCTTATTTCAAAGGTATTGAATATATAAGTTAATACAAAGAAATAGAATAAAGATGCTTAATAATGTAAGATTTAATACATAACTCATCATTATCATAAATATGTACAAAAATAAGCTTTATTTTTTTTTACTTTTATCTTCTTAAGAAGAAATTGAAAAGGCATAAATATAGATCTTATTTGATTACGCAACCGTTTACTATCATGCAGAAAACAACAGGAAAAATTTAAGATAATACTATCCTCAAGAATTTTTTCTAACGTTATTCAATCGATTTTAAAAGTGTTTTTTTATTCTTTATTTAATATCCATTTCTTCGTAAGCATATGACTTAACAAATATTCATTGCAATTTGTTCCATATAATTGAAATTGTAAAAAAAAAATACTTTAGAAAACATAAAAAAAATCGATAGGTAGATATACATGTATTTGTCATTTTCTTCAAGTTTGCGGAAAGCCGTGATAGTAAATGCAATAAGTTATCCGTATAGGTTTTCTGGCTCTAGTATAATTAAAGTAATTCATCGTAAATGCGACTCTTTTACTCAAAAACGTATCACAATTCACTATTCAATGCAGGCACTCTTTCCTGCAAAGAATAATCGGATCTTGCTAAACCTACCCAATGTCTGCTTTTATTTCTTTCTTTAAATTAATAGATTTTCATGAGTTAGCCCTTTCCCTTTTCGAATTTGTAAAAACGGACACCGGTTGGCACAACTAGAGCGTAACATACACATTCGATGAAATTGTGATGAAAATCTGTCCAGAAATAATGGCTGTAGACCGAGTACAAACTTGTGTAGCCAACGTCAAGTTTCATGTCATATGACGTCATATGCATATTAAAAATTAATGAAATGAAATATTCAACATACAAAATATATGCAATAATTTTTTCCTGCCCCTGGGACCACTGCAACATATAGAAATTAAAGCGTAGATATCAGAAATTCTTTTTGACTTTATGACCTCATATGACACCAAATGACGTTCGTCCTCACAGAATAGAAAGAAGTCTTAGATACTAATATTCAGACCAAATATCAGCTTTCTAAGTCATCTGGAAGCGATTTTATACGTATTCTTTTTGACCTTATGACGTCATATAACGTCAAATGACATTCATCTTCTCAGAATGTAAAGCAAACTCAAAGCCTTATAATCTGTCCAAATATCAGCTTTCTTACTCCTCTGAAAGCGGTTTTATACGTATTTGAAATTTGACGTCAATGGTTCGAATCTTTAATTCGCCATAAAACCTTTGCCTTTTCGAATTTGAAAACCGGACACGGGTTGCACAAGTAGAGCGTAACATACACATTCTGTGAAATTTTGATGAAAATCGGTCCAGAAATAATGGCAGTAGACTGCGTACAAACTTTTGTAGACAACATCAAGTGTGACGTCATAGGCATATGAAAATAATTGAAATCAAAATTTCAGCATCAGAAGTATATGCCATTAAATTTTTATCGTCCTTGAACCATTGCAACATATAGAATTTAAAGCGTAGAAAAGGAGGGGAAAAAAGAATAATATTAAGAAGAAAAAGAAACAGTACAAATGCAATAGAAACAAAACAAACCCTATACGTTTTCCGTTTGCGGAAAGCCGTAAATACAGTGCGTTCAGTTTGTTCAGCCTTATATATGATATGAGTATATTAGAATATTTATAGTTCTAAATATACACACAGGCACCTTGATTTAATATTCAGTGTTTTCTAAATACGGATCGTTAGGTTGTGTGTTCGATTCTCACTCGGGGCAATTATTTTTTTAACCTTTGTGCAATCAAGGAGCTGTCAAGAGGCATGCGTTTAAAAAAATGTTTGAAAAAAAAATCATACACAGAAAAACAAGTATCGACTTTTAAACAATAGTTTCTATCAAATAACTTTTTAACAATCATAAGTACTCTCTATATATTCTCTTATTGTTAGGTTATACATTTGTAAATATAGTTTTATTAATATGTATATTTTAAGATAACTACATATCATTGTTTTAGTTTCATTCTTGTACATAATCTCAATCGACAACCCGATTGACAGTAGCTTTTTATAAGTTGGAGTTTATAGATAGTGGTGAATAGATGCCAGAACACATTTTTATAAAAATATTTTAATCCAGAAATAGCTGGTATAGACTTACTTCTACGATCTAAATGTTATGTTATTAATATACAGCGGGCAGCCGAATAAAACTCATATTACATAGCTTGTATAACTTGTGAAAGGAATTCAACAGTCTTGATATAATTAGATGAGATTTTCATATTCAAGTATTTTTTTGATATGCTTCGTACTAACTATCATGAATACAAATGATCATTTCATATTGTAATGGATGAATATCTGAAGGTATGATATTTGGGGAAATAGTTACTTTAAACGTGTTTAAAATTCTTTAGATAATATAAATTGTCAGCAACATTCTTTTATTCAAACATGACTTTTATAATATCTAACTACTATTAGTTTCAGTTATGAATTAAACACTGTATTGGAATCTACGAACGTATCAAATTCATATCAGATTCAGAGTTTTAATTTAGGATTTTTTAGGATTTAGGATCTTTATAAAGTTCGGGAATCGTATCAATCAATGTTCAGCTGGCAAATAATTCTGTAAGATAAATCAACCTTTAATTGCAGGGAAGTTCAATTTGAAAGTTAATTAGTTTTTGTTTCTGTAAATCACCTTTACCTATATAATGATCGATTGATATATCTTGAATGAATGCAGATTAGTAAGCAGTTGCATATTTTTTTTCTTCTAGTTATTGGTTTGTGTGTGGGTGTGTTTATTCAATGTGACAATAAGGAATAATAATTTAGAAAAAAAAACTAGTTTTCATTGCTGATACAGTATCAAATGAGCGCTGTTATCCATTGGCAACCTACATGACTGCGGGTCCGAAGGGTGTGGGTTTGAACCCCTTTTAGGGTGAGGATATATCATGGCCTAAGAAGGTGCCGGAACCATCGACAAGGATTATCATAAATTGCAAAAACGTCTTACCCAATCGATGTAAAATAAATGTTTAAACCAAAATATCATGTTTTTAGATGTTATTGTTACGTTTTCATCATGCAATTTATGAATATAGATACAGTGTACATTGATCTGTTCTATGAAAAAAAGCTTAATTATTCATACATTTGGTGACATACTAAATCTACATGTATTCACTGAAAGCAAATGAAATGATATAATATAAACTCACATATTATATCATTCTTATTTGCTTAATCACTTTCTTGGCTTTGTTCTTTAAAGTTTAAAGACAACAACACAAAACATACCCTCTCTCTATAATAAATATTGTAACCACAATGCATGTGCGAGTATGGTTAGGCTTAATTATAGATGAACATAATACAGTCAAACCTGATTTAAACGGCCAATCAAGGGAACAAGAGAAAGTGACTGCCAGTCGATGCGGTATATGGAGATTTCATAGTTAAACACGAACATTCTATTCAGTCTATTCTTTGGTAACAGTCCAAGATTTGTTGATTTTTTTTATGTCCATCACGACCAATTCTTTTCACACGATAACAATTTAATATTTTCTTTTATTTGAATATAAACGATTTCAATTTGAAAATAAGAATGAAATATTTCTAATTAATCATGAAAAACTAAACATTTTTGAGGCGATCAAGGAGCATGATGTTTGCCAAAATATGGCGTGGGTTTATCTTTAGAAAAAGCATGTAAAATTGCATCACATTCACAAGTCCTCCGCCGTTAGCGCACCGAACTAGTGAGCCAGAGGTACCAGATTCGAGCCCCACTGACTTCTTTTCTTATTTCTTTTGCTCCCCTTAAATCATTTTTCGCCTGACAAATATATTTAAAGCTTCTTAATTCATCAACAAAATACATTTTGTAGTATCCTTTTTAAACCACAGACCATATAGCAATTTTACATACAGATCACTGCTTTTCGTTTTCTTTTATCTTACATTTATCAGCTATTTTACTCATCGTCCCATTAACCTCACTTTTTCACTTAATTAGATGGTCTTTTACAAACAGTAGTCGACTTATCTATAGGTTTACAATTTGACTGCATGTTTATTGTTTTTGCATATACAGAAATATGTATATTAGAAATATTTATTGCATATCTAAATTTGTAACATTTTTATAAATTAAATATTTGGTAAGATTTGCAGTTTGTTTGTTTTTTGTGTTTTTTTTTTTTTTTCAATACGCGGAATTAATTTCTTTTGAAAAATATTTATTGAAGTTGTGTCCGATTTTCTGTTTTGAATGTGCAAAAAATGCTTAGTTGATACTCCTGAAAGGATTGATGAATCATCTTAGTTCAAAGCATTCATTTTCATAGAGCATCTCTTCCTCGCACGGGTTTTCTTGACCATTTCGACTGGTAGAAGAACAAAGACCATTTACAGTTTGTGTGACGTCCAGAGCTTTCGAAAGCAGCGCAAAATAAAATTGGAAATATATATTTGTACGTTAAGCCCTTAACATATATACATGTCCGTCACTTTTGTTTGTGATGCCGCTGTGACACTCTGCATCACAGTTCCTCTTGTTGGTATATCTCCTTTGTGCTTGACCAGTTAGCTCAGTGTCAGGCTGTGATTAAATGTGGTATAATGTTACTTGTTTACGGAGTGATACGGCATTTAGGCAAAATCAGATTTCTCTTATGTATAAAAAAAGTCAAGATTTATTCAATCAGCAGGTTGTTAGTAATGATTTTAACTAGTCTGTATGAAATAGACATTCGGTATTATTTTTTGATGTTTTTGTATTACGTTTTAGTCGGGAAGTGTAAATAAACTTTAACATCATCCTTTGTCGTTTTAATGTAGATACAGAAACGCAGTACAGAAAGTTTGAGTCTTCACTTATCCTCTATAAGCACAAATGAATACTTTTGAAATGTGAAGCTTTAAATTGATTTTTTCATTTTTATATATATAATTTCTTAGATACTGACATACCAGACATTCATTTAAAGATATTTAAGACGTTTTTCAATGTCTTTAGAGTATATCACATATGTAGCCACTAATTCATCATTACTAACCCAAAGACTTACTCGTTTGAGCGTGTGTTTTTTTCTAGCGGACAGCTTTTTCTAAAATTTTGCACAAAAGTTCTTTAGACTGTAACTATAAGATATGTGAATTAAAATTTGGGTGTAACAATGCTCGTTTTAGAGATTAAGCTTATGGAAGAACATTACTGTTTGCTATAATTTGTTGAAAAATAAAATCAAGGCATAAAAAAATTGGAAAGATATCATTCTACATACTTCAAAAGCATATTAAAATGATTATTTCAAAATAATTTATCACAATTTGTCACTTATAATGTATTTATAAGTTACAGATGAAAACATTGAAACATTTATGGAAAATACCAATCGAGCATAAAATATCCATAATGCCAGGACAAAAATGCATACAAAAACTACCCCAAAGATATGACATTATATATAACTTGTACATACGTTCATCGTTATACAAATTCTTTACAAATAATACTTGATATCAGTCACGTAAAATGGGATTGACATTCCATATCTAAATATTTTCGTCAAACTACATTGATTCATAAAAAAAAAAGATAAAGAAAAGTCAAAGACACAATATCTCTTGGATGTAAAGTTTTGTGCGATTGTTATGTTAATACACATATCTTAAAAAGCGTTTAAAATTTTTTCTCATAAAATGTTGTTGTTTTTTTATAAATACATTTACATACTATAATAAACACATCGAATGTAACTGAATTCAAAGAAATTCGATTATGTGAAATAACCGTAATTAAGACCAGCTGATTTGTGACAAATGATAAATTTATTGTTCATATATCTTCACATTATGAGATAAGACATTGAGTAACCTTTACTGATGTTATGTCATTCAAATTAAATTGTTATAATAAGAATTCAGTAAAATATTGAACTTACAATGTTTATTTTTATTAATATGCAAGTCAACAAAGTTGAAAGGTTTATGAAAAAAAAAAAAAAAAAAAAAAAACACTGAAAAACTAAATATTAGTACTGCCTTAATTGACATGATAAAAAAGACTGTTCTATTTTCAGAATCATATAATTATTTGCTTTTTGACAATCATATAGAAAGATATGCACCCTGAAACTCCAAACTTATGATGGAATATCCTAAAATAATTTATGCAAACCAATGAAACGTGACACGAGTGCTTTTCAAAACTCTTCGGTTGTTAGCCAAGATTAGATTGGTTCAAGAAATAGGTCAAAATCCATTTTATACAGCTCACGCCGAAATATGTATAATTAATGTTAAAAAAACTTGATTTTTATCATTTTATAATAATATTAAATATCTGCATTAATTAAGGTTCTATATTTATCGTTCATATATATATGTTTTGAAAAGGACCTTTTTGAATGCCACCTTTATCATAATTCTTCAAGGATCTGACTTTAACGGTATTATGTTTAAATGAAGTCATAGAATGATAATTGGCACACACGTTAGCCATGTCGCTTTATGATTTAAGTAACACAGCAGATTGGTAAAGTCTCGAACGGCGTTTTTAACCTTCAGCCCGCCAATCCCCTTTTCACTAGAGACACACACAACTCCAGTGCCTTCAGCGCTATGATTTGCTGGAGCCAATTGATGAGCCAAATTTGAAAAATTGGAGCCATTTTTCTTTCCATGAGCCATTTTTTAGCCAATAATATAACCAAAACGCGAATATTTTAACGCAAGATGTTTCAGTGTTATATGATAATTACAACATTTTTAAAGCAAGTTGATACCTTCTGAACCTGTGTATTTCAAATTGATCTCATGTGTCATAAGTTTGAAGTTATCATCTTGTTTTATACTAATCAAGTATTTATTTTTTCCTATTAAATAGTATAAAAGTTATATTTTAACACTGTTTATGCTTACATACATGCTGTTCCATGTCTAGCAACGTTTTCTTTCTTCATGAATCATAGCAGAAATGAAATAATGAATATCTAAGCCTTACTGCAGATGTTACAGAACAGTGTCCTAGTCTCAGCCATGTGTAACCATTTGCCATGCTTCCTTAAAATGGAGTTAACAGGAGAGGTTGGCATATTGAATCTTTTTTTTCAATTACTATAAAAACTAATGAAGAGACGAAGAAGATGAGTTGATCAATAAAATATCGTACCGTAAGTTATAAACCTTAATATTGTCAGCAATTTAGCTTATTTGTGCTCTAAATTTGGTCTTTATAGATATGATTTTTGCAACATCGTTCTAGGCCAATCCATTCAAAGTAGATTACTCTGTATCTTATTATGAAGACAAATATATGTCTTATCCTGGTAAGGCGGTGATTTTTATAGCGTTTTCGGTCTTTTAAATTTTCGTGTTTTTTTGTTGTTGTTTTTTTTCAAATCAATTGTACGCACGTACGTCAGTGCGTAAACCCAGACACGTCCATAAATCACTTTTTGGTTAAGGTCTCATTTGAAAACATCTCATGGAGTAAAATGTCTGCCAAATAGTCTTGATATTTTTCTTCTGATATTGAACATTTTTCTAACTGATTTATTAAAGTTTCAACCAATATAAATTATAATCAACAATGCAGCTTTCTACTGGAGGCCTCCGTGGCCGAGAAGGTAAAGTCGCTGAATTTAACACTCACTCAGCCCCTCACCGCGTAGGTTCGAATCCCAGCAGGGTCATTCGGATTTTCATGCTGGCTTGCGGTAGGTCGGTGGTTCTACCCGGATGCCTTCGTGCATTCGGGGTCTTCCTCCATCTGTAATTAGCTGGGCGTCGCTATATGACTGAAATACTGTCGAAGCGACGGTTGACTCAAGTAGTCAAACAGTCAGGCAGCTTTCCCTATGTCTTAGAATAAGGGTTTACAGTTAATTTTGTGACTTTCGAATTAGTGGTAGTCCTAATTAAAACGCAAGTATTCTCTTGCTATTAATCCAAATATTTTTATATTGGAAAAAAATTTGCGACATATTTCCAAATTGGACATTAATTAAAAATATTTTGAGGCTTAAAAAATCCAAAGTGACCAATTTAAAAAAAGTTTTTCAGTGCAATGATTGTCAACACCTGTAAGTAAGTGCCAGAGCAGGAAAATGGTATCACATATTCTTGATAACCCTGTATGTGTAAGGTTTTGTATGGAATTCGTATGCTATATATGCAGTGAAAAATTAACAGATATATTGACTTGTTTGTTTAAATATTCCAATTAAGCTGATAAGTATGCACCGCAATTTACTTAATTATACAACCTCTCTAATGACGAGCGTAGATGAAATTGAAACAAGTGATTACTTTTTTTTCACCTGTTATCTGTTTATGTATCCTTTATATATTTATATGCAGGGAACATGCATCCTATATGCGTAGTTTTACTCTTCAACGGTATGATAAACAAGCATTCATTATATGACTTATAAAAGCATATACTATCTCACTTATAAGGCATATCACTAATTAAGGCATACATTTTAACACTTATAAATCATACATTATATCACTTATAAAAGTCAACATTATGTCACTTATAAACCATACATTTTATCACTTATAATCCATTCAGTATATCTCTTATAAACAAACATTATAATTTTATACTATACATTATATCACTCATAAACTATACATTTTACCACTTATAAAAGCTTACATTATATCACCTTTAAAAACATACATTTTATCACATTAAACAACATACATTATATCACTTATAAACCATACATTATATCACTTATAAACCATACATTATATCACTTATAAACCATACATTATATCACTTATAAACCATACATTATATCAATTAAGCATACATTATATTCTTTATAAAACTCTACAGTTTCAATCGATAAAATGATTATGTATCACAATAGATATCCTAATCGTTACTATATAAAACACATACACACACACACACACCACACATTATCTTCGAAATCAGAAATCGAATTTTACATGCCTTTTGTAACTTATGGAAAACTAGTTTTGCTAAGGAAATTAAATCATAAATTCAATAACACATTATTGTTAGCCCTTATATTGATCCTTCGTCAGTGTTTGCAATCACAGTGGGAAGAAATGTTGAATTAAACCACATTGAAATTGCATGAAATACAGTATATCGCAACCAATATCGCTATATTTACACAACTTCTTTTTTATATATCGTAACCAATATCGCTAAATTTACTTCTTTGTTGTCTACAAATGTCCTTTACAGTCGTCCTACGAAAAAAAAACCGCTATTTTTCTTTCTTTTTTCTTCAGAAATTCAAGATGACATCAAAAAAGGGTAAAAAAAAATTTTATGAAGTAATATTTGTGATCTCACTGCTGTATATGTATGATGTAGAGAACACGTGTAATTCAATAATCTAATGCCCCAAAGTCATGTTCCTCTAGTTTCTGGATATTAATTTACACTTCTTCAACAAAAATAAGTATATGCCTCAAATTTGTATGCTTCAAATTCTCTTTGTTTACTAAGTTATGTCTAAGATAGTTAAGGAAATATGTAATAAATGTCTGATACGCTGCAAGCACATAATATATCATATGAAACACGTACATACTTATGACTTTTGGACAGCTTTAAGCCTTTTCCCCTAGATAATAACATTACCACTGATAATTAAACAAATATAATTTTGCATTTCAGCTTTTGTAAGATACAATAAAAAAGAAATTATAGTTCGGAAACACACTCACAATGCCACACTTCGGTTGAAGCCCTGAAGGTAATAACATTCTTAAAATAAAATTAAATTAAACCATTGGCCCTTGGCACTTTCGCACATATAGAGTAATTCATCAACTTAAAATATTCTGTACTTAGTGAACTTTTAAAGTAACAATTACAGCTTTGGATAGGGAATAAAACATTGACCTTGGCGGTTTCATTTTCACCCTTTTGCATGAGAGTTCCAAGGCGGTAACTGTTGCTATTTTTCACCTTTCTGTCTCCGTGTCTCATCAGAACAAAATCAAATAGAGAGGTCAATATTGACATCAATTCATATATTTTTTGAAAATTAATATCGAGTATGACTGTGGACGTATTTCAGTCATTTAATGTCCATGTAAATTGAGACATATATTGTTCTGCCACACTGCAGTATCACGCTGCAGACATGTAGCATGATACCACACCAATTCACATTATCCTGACACCGGGCCAACCAGTCTTGGAACTACCCTTATATGCTGAGCGCCAAGTAGGGAATTACCAGTGCCATATTTAAAAACCTTGATTGGTCAACGCTCTAACCACTCGGGCACATGGTTAGGTAAAAAATAGTATGACCAAAAGGTAACTCATGTTTATGAATTTCCAATATAGTAAATATATACTATCTAAGCTTATTAAAAAAATATTACATATTTAATGTTAAACGTTATTTTCCTTCAGTGGTTTCATTTGATATATAGTCTTGTTTCAAACTTAGCAGTCCTATACTTATTATCAAAGAAACCTTCGAGTCGGAAGACAAAACATACCCGAGAACAGAGAAATTTACTACATAGGATTTAAATTTTTTCTTTACTCTTCGTCGAAATAGAAATCTATAATAGCAATAACAGCTGCGCAAATGTTCGAAATGAAGCCCATTAAGCGGTATTATTTATAAGCTTACATATTACATAATATTAAATTCATTAATGGAAAACTTAATACTAGAGAAAAATAATTAAAATATATAGAGAGATAAACATAAATTGATAGACGTTTTTATGAATGATTTAATACGGATTCAGTCTAAGATTCATCTCGTGTTCATTAATCGTATTAGTACATGTGCCCTAAAGATTTTAAATAATGATAGTTGATATATAATATTTAAATCACTATTTATGCTATCGTACACTTTCTTGAGTCTGCTTTGTGATGAATTTGTATGGTACGTTTAGTATCTAGAGCGACTTTAAATTGATATTGTACGATTGAAACCTCTTCAATATGATTAGTATAGCGAAGCGTCATTGAAACGTCTATACACATGTATAAAAAGGAAGTATGACTCTAAGCCCTGTATTAAGCCAAATCATGATTGGTACATTGTCGGAAGGACAATAACAAACGACATATCGTGCAGTTGTGACCAAACAATAATTGTCTATGCTTTCTTCAACATTACTCTAAATGCTTAGAACATGCCGTGAGTAATGTTTCCGCTCATATACATATATGTTTGATAGGTTTTTGGGTTTCTTATGTCACGGACAAAACATATCCATCATGCATTGTGACAGTCGAACAGGGGTCTCATTGTAATCAAAGTATCTGAATGTAGGGCATAACACCAAATATATAATTATGTTTATTCACTTTTATGTAAATTATTTTAGAACATGTTAATTAGCTGCATCGAGTTACTCTATTACGAACAGAAAATCAAACTTGAATAATATTGGTTTTTCTCTGATTTTGTATTTCAGTACAGTTGTGGAAGACGAAATGTTATTCATCTATTTGACTCATAATTTGTATTCAACATTTAAAATTATACTTAAAATACCGTAATATACTGTTGCCAATGAGCGACGTGGTGAAGTGGACATGCATACCGATGGTCTAGTGTTTGATTCCTGGTTAGGTCAGTAGGATTTTACGTAGTTACATTTGGCAAACAACGTTAACAACTCACAGGCGATGGCATCATTAGAAATCCTCATCCAGATTAATATTCAATGCATCTGAGGGCAATGTCTTTGCTTATTACATTCGATATGTTAAAGATCCAGATGGCACTAGTAAATACCAGTTGTATCTTATTTTTCTACGTTATAAAACTGACTTGGAAGATACTTCTAAACATGATCTCAGTTATTAACAGAAAAAAGACATCAGATACTTCTATACACGATCTCAGTTATTAACAGAAAACAGACATCAATCAATTGTCATGCTTTGGGTTATATATATTATATATATGTCACGTGGCTTGATCAAACTGAAGACATATTTAAATATCAATTCGTAAATAATATGTACAATCAAATATCATTTATCATCTACTGAATGCCAGAAGGGGCCACCAGTTTTTTCTATGTATGCTTTTGACACCTACTGGCATTCTTTGGAAAAGTATAAAGATTAGCAATATGTTTGAATATGTTTTAACGTCTATAAATGCGGGGAGACTTTAAATGATTGCTTTGTTCATTATCCTAATGTCAAACTATATCTTTAAATCGTTTCTTTAACCGGGGAGTCACCGTATCCAACCTTAACTTTAATGATAAGAGGTCGAATCACGACACTTAGTAACGAGGTTCCTTTGTGCTGTTGCCTAGCAGGGAACCAAATCCAAAACAGTTGCGAGCGTT
Source organism: Solen grandis (assembly GCA_021229015.1). Lineage (NCBI taxonomy): Eukaryota > Metazoa > Mollusca > Bivalvia > Adapedonta > Solenidae > Solen > Solen grandis. The sequence continues at coordinate 52,165,968 of CM037792.1, read as the reverse complement.
ATGATTAACTGAACGCAAGGCAGGTTTCATGAGCTTCACATGATATCCATAGATATTTGAGATATTAGCCTGCTGTTCATACGATTTTGTTTAATGAATTGTATGTCTTGTCGGTATTGCACTGTGAGTGAGAGCATGCTTATTCAATAACAGCTACATTTGTCTCATGATATGTTCTCTTCTTGGATTTCCTTCTTTCCACAATATTCTCCCTATACCCAGATTTCTCAATTTTTTACGTCAAACTTTTCATGATTCTGTCTTTCGGAAGTTAACTCCTTCTAAGATACTTCAGTCATAGAGTCGCTTTACCTTTAAGAAGGACACAGTCTGGTTTACAAGTTAAACATTACTATAAAGTTATAATATTTTTTGAATTTGAATTTGAATTCTGATTAAATGTCACGCACATTTTTAATTGACCGTATGCTTTTCACAGATTCGCGATAACAAACATTTTATGAATTCTGAAGTAAGAAATATTTTCCATCTGACTAAAAAAAATGATAGTGCCGTTTTGTAGGGCCAAAAAAAAGTCCCGTTTCTGGTCTCCCGACCGACCTCTTTTTTTAACGACCGACACTTAAGTTTTTTTTTGTTTCTTTTTTTTTACCTTTTTGCCTTTTAAAAAAATATTTCCCCTTTTATACCGTTTGTTTCATGTAAAAAAAAATCTCGACCTACCGACCCTCTTTTTTATGCTAGAGACCAGAACTGGGATATTTTTTTTTGCCTAGGGTACAACTTTCTGCTTCATTTGCGCTATGACACATTAACTTTGATGAAGAAGTTCACTTATTTTAGCAATTCATTCTCCCTAATCGAAGCAAATTATGCTGCTTGCGATAGCATAAAATAGCGCCACAAACCACGTGGTAAATTGTATGGCAACACTGAATTTCATATGACCCCAGCACAGTACCATGACGCATTGCTCTCCAATTGTCTACGAAAAGAATAAAAAAAATAAATGGAAAAATAGCGCCATCTTGCTTGTTTTCGAATGTGATTTTACTTATTTGGGTTTTATTACTTTATAAGTCTCATACTTATATATGCTTTATTATCTTCCATATGTCTGTAATTTTATCAATGTATTACTTATTAGTTCCTACACTATTCTGTCAGGCTGTGTCTGGACTTAAGTAGGTATTTTTTTGTATGAGAATATGTCTGGGGTTGTTTTTTTTGTTGTTGTTGTTTTTTTGCTTTCGTCATTTTGTTTTTGTTTCTCTGTCTGTGCCAGTAAGTGTCTTTCTTTGACAGACGGTCCACACCTAAAAATCAACATAATTGGTTGCCTGAGAAAATTCAGTTGGACAATGAACTCTTTTTTCATAACATTTTTATATCAATCGAAAGTTTAGATATACAGACAGTGTTCCGTAGAGTTAATAAGGGTTGAGTGATGGTAAGGGATGAAAGCAGATACATTCAGATTTAAAACCAAAGGATAAATTAACTGAAATATGTAAGCCATCCAAGCACTACTTTAAAAATATTTCGATGTCGATGAATTCAGCGAACGGTCTAACCTTTATAAACAAACGTTTTCATGGTATATAGCTATACAACGTGGCCTTGTCATGTAGTTGGTATGATACCATAAGCTATATCATCCTGAAAATCCTGAACATCATCGATAAAGAGAATAACAAAGTACAATGGAATCTCTCTACAGACATTCTCTGTCACCAGAATATGCTTTTTATCAAATTCCGAAATTCAGACATCGGGCAAAAATACTTACATAAATGGTTCATAGAACCGGGACCTTCGGAAAAAAGACGGAAATTCGTGTTATTGAGATAATTTGTACATATCTTATTGTATTGTGAATGGAAGCAAAAAACAGACCCGGGAATGTATTTCCACGAAATCTTCCATTTATTGTTTCAGCTGCGACAACATCCTGGTCTTATAATATAAATCACATATAAATCTTTCAAATGCAGAATTTAAAGTTTATAATTTTAGTTTAATAATATTTTTACACAGTGGTACCTTGTGTTTACGATCAACTTATTGCCTCTTTTCCTTAAATTGGTAAATTCCAACCTTTTAATAAATTTATTATTAGTTACAATTTGATTTAAAAAACCCGCATGAAACACAATGAAGAAAAGAGGTTAGTGTCAATCTAATCATAATCATACAATTGTAACATATGGCGGTAAAGGCCAACTATTGATTTACAGATATAAACATTTACTGGGAAGTTCCAGGCTTATGGTTACTTCTATAAAGTTGAGGAATTTCAACTGGTTCGCGAATGAAAGGCGTTTTCAAAAATAATACCTGACATTGTCTAATGTTTTGAAGCAGTTTTGGTTTGTCCATGGATTCTGTTGATAATTAATCATTTAATATAATTTCCAATGTTGTTGCTCCGTTATCTCAAAAGATATTTTTATTTTCGATATTTATTAACTATCTTCGTTGCGTTCAATAAATTTATATATAATAGTTTAAGTTGTATAAGCTGGAAATTGTATAATCTTAAATAGAACAAGGACAATAATTTTAAAATAATGTTGCTCAGACGTAACACTATCTGCAACATAATATGAATGTTTCGTAACAGGTAAAAACATAGGAATATGCCAGACGAAATATAAGTGAATGTTTTGTATTATTGACTGGTTGTTGGGTTTAACGTTCTACTGAGTCAGACAATATTTTTGATAATTGTAAAACAATGTCTCCTTGAGACCAATATAGTACTTACATACTGCAGAACCTGGGTTTAATCAGACCTTGAACTACCCTGCGTCAAGCAAGGAGCAGCAATAGAACCATTAAAATTTTGGTAAGTCGAAATCGTGGATAGAACGCAAGAGCCGCGCTTTCGATGCGGACGATTAAAGTTCTATGCCAACAGGGACGGTAAATGATTTAAGTTAAAAACTGTTCATTGCACAATCAAAAATTAAAATCAGAAATAAAAACAAAAACGAATGAAATGAATACAGAGAGACCGAATAAATATCTAAATGGCACCAGGGCTGTAAAAATCCACTCGTCCGCTCGTATTTACGAGTGAATTTCAGGGTCGGACGAATATAATTTCCCTGAACACTCAGCCGACCGGACGCGTAACACTTCGCGGCAAAGAAAGAAATGTTTCAGTAAAAAATGAATTTCATATTGTTACAATGGTTAATCAAGATCATAAAACGTTTTACATGATCAGGGGAGCTAATTTTGACAAAATATCACCATAGCACGCTCATTTTTTAGAAAGATCCGAAAGGTCTAGCGCAGACTGGTTCACAATATTCTACGGTGTTTTATCAATACGGTTTTCGTTTGTTTGCGGCACAGTCCGGGACTGCGGCACAGTCAGGGACCGCAAATATGTTCAAAATGTCGGAACAATTGTCAATAAAGACGCTTCTCGGCGGTAGAGATGACGAAAATACAAAAAAGCGAGAGTTAAAACATAGTAAGCACCAAAGGGCTTACGATAAACTGAAATGCAGAAGAAAAGTCCCAGATCAATGGTTTTCTGGCTTTCCTCGGTTGACGAAAAAAAAAATGTTTTGCGTTGTTTCCGCAAAATATTAAAAGCTTAACAACTTTACGGGAAGCAAAAATTAAAATCATTTTAGGACGAGCTAACTTTGTTTAAGGACGAGTAACCTAAAAGAAAATTTTACACCCTGGGCACGATGTATCTAACAAGTCTTAGATATGATACTATGTTTGTTGTTTATTGGGTTTAACATCCCTATTATTTGTACCTGTTTTAAGTAGATAAAGTGTGCTGCCTTACTGCTGTATCACGCTGTAGAAATGCGATATGATACCACACCCAGTCAAATAATCCTGACACTGGGTCAACCAGTCCTGGAACTACCCTTATACGCTAAGCGCTATGCAATGGAGCTATATCAGTACAATTTTTAAACGATTTTGGTATATCGCGGTTGGGTATCAAACCCACGATCTCCCAAATCCCAAGGCGGACGCTCTAACCACTCGCCTTCAGAGACCGGTAGATCTGATGTTAATTTGATGAAATCACAAACAGAAGTAACAACGATTAAATGTAGAATTTGTGTCCATACAAATGTTACACGTAATATTTCTTGATTTAACAACTCAGCCTCTTATTTATAATAATACACTTTAACCTGTGTTAAGCGGTCAGTCAAGGGAACAAGAGAAATTGGCCGCTTAACAGAAATGACCGCTAAATGAAGTTTATATAAAAAACGAAATGATAGTTTGGTAATATAAAAAATTGACCGCTAAATACAGGTTGACCGCTAAGTAAAGGTGGCCGCTAATACAGGTTTAACTGTACTAGCATATGTGCTTGTAAGAAGGTAGTGTAAGCTGATATGTACCATCAGAACAGACTAGACATTTTAATGAAACATGTACATAGTACATCATCTTGTTTACATAATTAACACACATATATCATGTTGGCAATTCCTGTAATAGTCTTAATAATATATGATATGGATGACATATATTTACAAGCTTTTGTTGATTTAGATTTCAGGTATACCGACAGACGTGAATTCTTTTGTATAAGCAATATTTATCATTGCTACAGTTCTAATTAATATCTTTAAAACAACAAAGCATCAGTCAGATTCCTCATATCTAACCGAGGTTGTTAAATTTAATATGAAATCTAGATTATCTCACATTGGAAAAAAAAATACAGTAAAACTTCATATAAAGACCACCTCAATATAAAGACCACCTCACCATTAAGACCACTATTTTCGGGTCCCTTTTCCCTGTTTCCTGTTTACTGAAACTTGATTATCAGACCATCTCAATATTAAGACCAGTTGATAGCTGTCCGAAGGTTGGTCTTATTATTGAGATTTTACTGTATAACGATGATAATATGCCATTGCGATATATTTATACATGTATATCCTTTTATCTATTAAAACTAGGGGACAATATTTAACTAATAATAAATTGTGTTATGCTTATTAAGTATTTATGTTGCGTCAACCATGTGTTCTGTTGATTGATATACAATGTACTTGAGTTTGTCACATGGTTTGTTCGGCGTAAGTTGTATAAAATGGATTTTGACCTATTTCTTGAACCAATTTTATCTTGGTAAACAACCGAAGAATTAGGAAAAGCGCCCGTTTCACTGCTTTGAATGAACGAATTTTATAATATTCTATCATAAAATGGGAGTTTCAGGGTGCATTTCTTTCTGCACGATTGTCAGTTGGCAAATAACTGTTTAATCTACCTATTTAAACATAAATAAAACATCTTGTTGAAAAATTCAAACATAAAAAACATCTAGATGGAAAAGTAAACAGTTGTGAGTCTTTCTGAGACGTAGTTATCCTCGGTAGTGGACACTTCCCTGTAAGTTGCAAAACTCGCAGTGTATAAGGTAGCTAACAAAACTATATAATGAATCAACCTCCGTGGCACCTTTTATTAAGTGCTCGCCTGCTAACCCAAGGGCTCCAAGATGGAATCCGTCTGATAGATATGTTTCTGGTTTGCTTGTTTTTTCATTTTTGTCCCTTTCATTTTTTTTTTCACTGGCAAGTATATTACATCTCCTAAATTTAGCGACAAATATCACTCCAAGCATTATTTCAATATCACAGACCATTTAAAAATTGCCAGCATTATTATATCAAATATGTTATATTGTAACACTTTTAGTTTTTAACTTTCATGCCTTTTTTTTACTTACGCCGAATATCTTTTTTTTAAGTATTTCTTGTCTGTATTGAAAAGTATTTCCGAAAAAAATCCAAAAGAACTAAATTTGACGTAAATATGAAGTTGAAATTGAAGAAGAATAGCTGATTTTTTAAGTAAGTTGGGTCCGATATGGTCAAAAGTATAGATAACATTTATCTGGATATGTCAACATGTATTAATACAGTTTAATTTTAAACTCTCCTAGAGTATACCTTAAAAAAATCTTTTTCTTTGAAAGCCATTGTCAGATTTTACCAAAAGTGGTCATGTCATGGCCCTTTACCATGATTGCTAAAATAAAATTTATCCTCGAGAAACTGATGCTCCAGTGGAGACGGCCAGTTTTTCCTAATAACAAGAACTTGCACTAATACCTCTCTCCCCCCCCCCCCCCGCAAAACGCTTTGATACAGAAGAATCCTGGGCCGCCGTGGCCGAGCGGTTACAGTCGTGGACTACAAATCTCTCAGCCCCTCACCGCTGTGGGGTGGGTTCGAATCCCGGCAGGGACTTCGGATTTTTCATGTGAGGAAGCCTTCCACCTGGCTTGCGGTAGGTCGGTGGTTCTACCCGGGTACCTCTGTGTACTCGGGTCTTCCTCCACCTGTAATTAGCTGGACGTCGCTATATGATTGAAATACTATCGCAGCGACGGTAAACCCCAATACAACAACAACAGAAGAAGCCAGACTCAAGGTGAAGCATAGATTAGAACCTGTATGCATAGTGTATTGGTTATAATAGTAAGTAAATAAATAAGTAAGTAAAATCTTAATTCAAATTGGATAGAGAGAGTTATGGTTGTTTAGCACAGTATTTTAAAAGTGTAGAGTTACAGTTCTTGGACACTGAACTTCTCCTTGTCGCCATCTGTTTACACCTTAAGTTTCAAGTCAATACAGTATAATTTTCGAGTTTTGTTCCGGACAAGAAAATTATAAATAACTTTGGAAACGAATACACAAAAAACTGTATTATGACCTTATGAACTGAGAATCGATTAAGGTTTTAGGTCTTAGAACCCTAATAGCCATCCATTTCATCAAAGCCATGCATATAACTTCTTTTATTACCCCCCCCCCCCCCCCCCCCCCGATAATTTTGCTGTCATGATTTATCTCCCCTGTAAAAGGTGACCTTCTCAATTGTTCTAGGGTAAAGTTTAGATTTTTTTGCATGAAAGTTGTAACAGAATCATATAAAGCATCTTTCTACCATATGTTTTTCTCATAAATTCTGTTTTCATATTTACAGACAATGCATATTTCCCATTGGCTTCAACAATAACTTAAATAGAGATTATCTCCCCTAAATTAGGAAAAGGTTGGAAAAATATGGTGAAATATTCTTATTTTTGAATGTCTTTTAAGTGTTAAAGTTTCATTGAAATATTTTCATCCAGTTGCAAGATATGGAATATAGCTACATTTAGAGTCTTCTAGATCTTTAAATGAGCTACTATGTTCAATAACAGTTAAGATGATACTTTTCGACTCTTTCTTCTCATTTCAAATTTAGAGCCATTTTTGTCGATTTCATCAGTTATGACCGAAGACGTTGTCATGCGCTCTATCGGAAATGAATCAAAATGAGTAGTAACTGGTAAACATTGTTTCGCATTCAATGATATAATCTTGATGAAATAAAGTGATACTTACGGAAACGTTAAAGGGCCTTCATTTAATGACATGTTTTGTGCTAAGTCGACATTTTTTTATTCTCATTGATCAGATATTTTAACACTTGTCAATTTATTTAGCTCGCATAATGAGAATTTTATAGATATTGCAACTTTAATTTTCACGACATGTTTGAATGTTTTTGTCAAGGCGAATTAGCCCCTTTTCGATTTATTAAAAATTATACCTATTCGCTTTGACAAAAACATCAATCATATCGAGAAAAGTATAGACGCATTATCTATATAGATTTAGTGTTTGCGAGCTATATAAATTGACAAGTGTTAAAGTATCTGATCAAGGCGAATAGAAAGTTTTTGACTCAGCACAAAACATGTCATTAATTGAAGGCCCTTTAACGTTTCCGTAGATACTTGATCAAAAGTTCTACTTACTGGTTTAACTTGTCAAATTCATTTGAACGAGTGAGAGATTCACGTAGTGCTTCATTTGTATAAATCATTTTGGAGGAGGTATATCTATCACCCGCGCGATAAATAAAATTTACGAGTATGAGACAAATCCTTAAGGAGATCAGCTTGAATTCTCTTTACGGGACTTTGTGCATAACCTGGGACTTTTATTCACAGTAGACAGGAGTCTTGGAAGTGGTTCTTGAATCAGGTGTCTATTTTTCCAAATAAAATGAACTGTACAGATAGGAATGTCATGAAACATTATCATAGTATTTTCCATAAACCCATTTCAAAACATACAACATACATAGAAGCATGTGTATGTATTTTTTATCCTTATTATTTGATTTTTCTATTGAATTTATCGCAACAAACGCGAAGCGGAGCACTGCGATAAATCCATAGAATTTAAAATTTAAGCGGTAACATATTTACAGATTGTCATGTATGCCATAAAGCTTTGCCTTTGACCGCGCTTCATGGAACCGACTCCCGATTGTTTGACAGTAGTTACGTTTAAAGCCAATATCACTTGGTACATTTTATAAGGATACATTAAAAAATGACGTAACCAGCCTTCACTGTAACAAGCTCCGCCCATAAGGCTGTCAATCACGTTGGCATCATTCATACCAATTTTTCCTTCATATCAAACCATCAGGGATGGTTTTATGCAACACACTTTTCTCAAATTCTGAAAGGACGATTGAGTAGGACTTATATTAAATAATACGATCTCTCCAGTTGAAATTCTTATTCAGGAGTCAGTTTTAATGTCTGTGATTTTATATTTTTGTAAATACGCAGTTTCCATTTATTGTTATTAAGTATGTCCTCGAACCAATGATGTTCACTGTGTTCAATATATTATGTTTTAATATATAATGCTATATTTAAATATATTTTAGATATAAAAATGTTTTGATATACATTGGTTGAAGATAATATACATAAAATCGACAAAAATGCTCTATAAATGAAATTCGCTACAAATGTTAACCTCAACACAAGGGCTTGTTGTTCATGCAACCCTTGTCTTGTTGTCTGTGAGAAGTGACTAATAATGTCCCGGATATGATTAATTTTGCTGTGTTATTTTTTTTTAAATAACATACGAGTAAAGATATATCCTTCCTGACATTTTTTGACGACAATACGGGTTTCATCATAAACAGTCTAGTAATACGCTGTTACACAGACACTTATAGTACTACGCACATTGTGGTTTTAGTGTAGGCCAACAGTCACGTGTTTAAAACAGCTGTTTGTAGAATATGCTTTTTGATTGAGGAATATCGGGTTTTGTTGTAGGCATAACTGAGTGCATTTGCGTGTCATTTAATAGTAAAGCAAATTAACTGAGAGGGGGGAAAAATAGAAGAGTCACCAACCTGCTTTAATGTACTACAGATGCACTAGGGGAAAAAATTGTAGAATCTAATCCTTGCGTATAATATTAAGTGAAATTATACTTCAAAGTTAGGATGTTTTAGTGATGAAACTTGCACGCACGGTAGCATAAGATATTTTGCCTGTTTGAATTCATCAGCATGAAAATAATACGCCTCTAAATTATTTGTCTTCTTTCATTTAGAGTTCTAGACAAAACCAACACATGTATAATCTACGTATTACACCTGTAAACAATCAAATGCATTTCACAGCAACAAACATCTAGTAAAAATAATTGAATATCGCTTCAAGCTAATGTACTGTAGAATCATTAATTTTCGTTGATTTCGCTTAATTTTCCCCCTCTGAGATACTGTTAAATAATGAATAGGGAATCAAGTTAGACAGTGACGAGGTAACTGTTTGTGCAAATAACAGTCGTAGCTTCATAAAGCTATTGGATTCGTATTTCTCCGAAATCGCAGCTTGAATAGTGCGTTATAAAACATTTTGAGCCATAACAGCAGGAAACGCAATATTGTACTTGCTCGCTTTGCAGATCTTATATATCTAAAATTCCAATCTCTCTCTCTCTCTCTCTCTCTCTCTCTCTCTCTATATATATATATATATCTGAGGCTCGCTTAATAACATTTTCATGAACTCGTTTAGTAAAATTTGATATGAAATGACAATTCATGTCAGATTTTTTTTATCATATGACCTTAAGTGACAGTAAATAACGATTATAAGAACAAACATTCAAAAACAAGAATGAACGGACTGTGAACGAATTACTTTTGTAATCTAACACTAAGAAAACGATTTAACCTGTGTATTTCTCATACATTTTCAACATCATATGAATAATGAATCAAACACATTAAATCCAGCTGTTCGAGATCAACACACTATTCTAACATGTAGAATACACGCGCGTGACGCGGAGTAATGTAATTCGGCCTAAAAGTTATCTGTAACGTGTTAACTATAAGAAAATATGTGATGGATATACGAAACAGGAAACAATTGTTTCAGCACAATGTCATATGATAAATAGTACTACTAGTATAGTTAGTATGTTTATGTAGTTTATATGTATAGTATATTTTCCTAGCATTGTTTACCCTTTGCTACGTCTAAAAAAACCTGCTGATTTGATTTTTCTTTCACTGTTTAAAATAGCATTTAGGCAATACTAAATCCCTTAACGGCGAAAAGAAAACTAAGAACCCCGCCCCTCTTCACGTTGCGAACAAGTCAATTATTTGATCAGTGCTCTTGATGAAAGTCAAAACGACAATAAATATCAACTCCTCAGACCCCTAATAGCTGGTGCATTTTGTAGATGATTGAAAAATTTAAACAATTTCGTTTAAGGGTATGTATCTTGGTGAGTTTAACGAAATTTCCAATTTAAGTCCAAGGCCCGTAATTTGTAAAAAAAAAAAAAATCAGTGGACCGTAACGAAACTTGATTTTGGTCTGAAACATATGGTGGTAGACTCACATACAAAATATTAGATCAATATCTGCAAGCCTTTAGAAAAAAAAAAAAACACCGGAAAAATAGTGTGACGGACTGACGAACGGACCTACTAAGTGAAAACATATAGCCCCTTTCGGCGAAGCCGGTGGGGGACTAATAATTCTTTTGTCTTTCAACTTCCATGGATATTTCATTTTTGCGTTAGCCTTTTTTTAAACCACTATTAGATAGTATTTACACGTCGTGAACTACATTTCGAATGAAATCTTATGTTATTAACGGTTATGTTATAAGAGACACGATTTAAGTATTAGCCATAAATGCTTGTATAACTAAGAAAGGAATGATATAAATCATCTTGAAATATGAGATGTGGATCAAACTGACGTCAACGACATCTCTAAATATGGAGAAATAAAATTTTTTGAGAGGTTTCCATTTTGTTTTTGTATTACGGACTAAGTGTGTCGTTTGTGCACTTTCAACAACATTTTATTTTATTTATTTATTTATTTATTTATTTTGAGAGAGATGCCAGGTACTCGTTTTCCTACATTGGTCTTTGCTCTATCATTTACAGGTTGTACATACGATAAACATACAACTATTTGAAATTTACAATAACTAAGTATCATTTTGCGTAGATCGTAGATCGTAAATCAACACTATAACTCATTTTCTTTGTCGACCTGGGTCGTAGATCGTAGCTCAACCATTCAAATAAACCAAAATAAATGGTTGAGCTGGGTCGAAGATCGCAGCTCAACCATTGAAAATGTTCATAGAATGGTCGAGCTGGGTGGTAGATCGTAGCTCAACTATTCAAATAAACCAAATTAAATGGTTGAGCTGGGTCGTAGATCGTAGCTCAACCACTCGAATAAACCAAAATAAATGGTTGAGCTGGGTCGTAGATCGTAGCTCAACCATTCAAATAAACCAAAATAAATGGTCGAGCTGGATCGTAAATCGTAGCTCAACCATTGAAAATGTTCATAGAATGGTCGACCTGGGTTGTAGATCGCAGCTCAACCATTCAAATAAACCAAAATAAATGGTTGAGCTGGGTCGTAGATCGTAGCTCAACCATTCAAATAAACCAAATAAATGGTTGAGCTGGGTCGTAGATCGTAGCTCAACCATTCAAATAAACCAAAATAAATGGTTGACCTGGATCGTAGATCGTAGCTCAACCATTCAAATAAACCAAAATAAATGGTTGAGCTGGATCGTAGATCGTAGCTCAACCATTGAAAATGTTCATAGAATGGTCGACCTGGGTCGTAGATCGCAGCTCAACCATTCAAATAACCAAATTAAATGGTTGAGCTGGGTCGAAGATCGACGCTCAACCATTCAAATAAACCAAAATAAATGGTTGAGCTGGGTCGTAGATCGTAGCTCAACCATTGAAAATGTTCATAGAATGGTCGAGTTGGGTCGTAGATCGTAGCTCAACCATTCAAATAAACCAAAATAAATGGTTGAGCTGGGTCGTAGATCGTAGCTCAACCATTGAAAATGTTCATGGAATGGTTGAGATGGATCGTAGATCGTAGCTCAGCCATTTATTTCAACACATAGAAGTGGTTGAGCTTGGTCCCAGGTCTCAGCTCGACAATGAACGATTTGTATGGAATATCGTTTCTTGACCAATCGAATTCGAATATTTTGAGATGAATCTCAAATTTCATTATTTTTCTGTCTGACCTTTTGAATACACATTGATGATGATGATGATGATGATGATGATGGTGTGTGTGTGTGTGTTGCGCGCGCGTGACTGTGTGTGTCTGTGTGTGTGCGTGTGTGGACAATTGTACTAGTTAAGAAATATCAAATTTCTCTATCGGGAGTTTTTATTTTCGCTTTTAAAATTGTATTATTCGTGAAAATTGGAATAGTCGGAATGTTGTTTTCGTCGTCTGGAATTTGTAATCGTTGGAAAATCGATTGTGTCAAAGATTTTTGTCTTGAAAATTGTAATCTTTGTAAATATGTACTCGTCGTCGGCTAATCTGTGCTCGTCGGGAAAATTGAACTCGTTGGGAAATTTTCTTCCGTCGGGAATATAGTATTGGTCGTGAAAATTTTATTGAGATTTTTTTTCTTTTTTTTTAAATTTTTGTACTCGCCGGTATAACTAAACTCGTTAAGAAAATATTATACATCAGGAAAATTGTATTTATCATGAAGATTGTATATTTCAGGTGAGCTTAAATGTCTCGACAAATACTGTCCTCGCGAGTATAACATTCTAGACGAAAATAACTTTCCCCACGATTTCAACATTCCCAGCAAACTTTTAAACTTTTAAACTGACGTAAACAACGTTTACGATAAATACAAAGGTGTATATCATACCGATTTACAGAATTTGATGATTTTCATAAGTGAATAATAAAGATCATGTAAAGTTGAGATTAGGTTTCCCAAATTTTTTGAAATAATAATTAAACGTATTTTGCAACTGATTTATATTGCAGATTTATAACGAAAAGTAAGTTTTTGTAGCATTTTACCTGATGTCAACTTTTTTTTTTTCGTGAAAAGTCTTTTGATCTATATATTAGTCTACATTATTAAAAGTAATGTATGTAGTGTTTTAACTTTATATGAAATATATAAACAAGCAACAGGTGCATTACAATGAGCATTTTTTTCAATATAAGCAAAAATGAAATGAAAACAATAGATATCATTTCCACAGAAAAAAGGGTAACCAGGCGCAAATGAACGCAAATACATGGCTAGAACACTTAGATTCAGATCAGATTTTTTCAAAGTTTCTTCTAAAGTTCCAGAAGAAATAACTATAATGAATGAACAAAACGTGTATGGTAAATACATATCTTGCATCAAAATAACATTTCACATAAAAGAGGAGGGCATGTGTCACATGTGTCACTATAAGTCTATAACGACACCATCGCTCTAATCATCATTATCTGATAAAGCGTAAGCTATATACATCAAATATATAACTATTAAGTACTAGTTATATGTAGGTCATAACTTAATATTACTTTATCATAATTAAAACGTCTTACCTATGAGAGAGAAAATTAAATAATATCTGGTATTTATATCACGGAAAGGCCAAATGACATTTCTTGTCGACGTGATAATAGCAAAACAATGTTAGCTTAGAATGAAATACATGTACTTGTATGCATTGAATACCAATTATATCAACAGGCGTGAACGCATTGCTTATAAAAAATGATCCGTAAAAAGCCAAAATAGAAGACTTATAGCCCTTTAATGTTTCAGTCAATCACTTCACCTTCTGTTCCGATACTAAACAACTCAACTACAGGTCCAATATCAAACAGCATAAATACCGGTCAGTATCAAACAGCATATCTACTGGTCAGTATCAAACAACAAACCTGCTGGTCCAGTATCAAACAACAACATACCCACTGGTCAGTCCTACTAACATACCTCTGGCAGTATCAAACGACATACCTACTGGTCAGTATCAAACAACATACCTACTGGTCAGTATCATAAAACATACCTAATGGTCAGTATCAAACGACATACCTACTGGTCAGTATCAAACAACATACCTACTGGTCAGTATCAAACAACATACCTTCTGGTCAGTATCAAACAACAAACCTGCTGGTCCAGTATCAAACAACAACAACATACCCACTGGTCAGTCCTACTGGTCAGTATCAATCAGCATACCTGCTGGTCAGAATCAAACAACATACCTACTGGTCAGTATCAAACGGCATACCTACTGGTCAGTATCAAAAAACATACCTACTGGTCAGTATCAATCAGCATACGTACTGGTCAGTATCAATCAGAATACCTACTGGTCAGTATCAAACAACATACCTACTGGTCAGTATCAATCAGCATACCTACTGGTCAGTATCAAACAACATACCTACTGATCAGTATCAAACCACACAATTACTTGTTCAATATAAAACAACAATTAGACATAGAATTTGATAGTAATAGAATCCTACCCTAAAAAAAAACTTTAATAGACCAGAGTTAGATCTTAAGGCTTTTGCATTATTGTTGTATGCAGTGTATATAAATCATATGTGATGTCTTGATTTTGCACCAATCATTGAATCAGGCAACCATTCGTGCGATGCCTTTAATGGTTATGATCATATATAAGATTGCAAGTTCACATTATACTTATATGAATATATATATATACGACTACAAAATATCACGACGGAAGCACTATTCAAGACGAATGCAATTTTTCCGACGAGCACATAACTTTCCGACTTATGCAATTTTCGGAAAAGTACAATAATCCCGACAAAGAAGACAAATATATTTTTTTTTTCGACTAATACTAAACAAATCCGACCGATAATTTTTCCCTAAAAGTTCCAGACGAGTACAAAATTACCAACGACGATTACAAATTTAAGACGACTATAATTTTCATTCCCCCCTAGCTACAATCTCCTTTTTTTTTCAATGGTTGAGCTACGATCTACGACCCAGCTCAACCATTCCATGACCAACCTTTTCTTGTTTAATATCAATGGTCGGCTACGATCTACGCCCAGTCAACCATTTATTTTGCTTTATTTCAGTGGTTAAGATTCTGGGTAGAAAATAAGTGCGCAGTGTCCGTTTCTCAAATGACCCGGCAGAAACAACATAGCACAATCACGTGATTCTTCTTTACCGGAAATCTTACTTCGCTAACGGACGAATTGCATACAGTAGTAATAAGTCAGGTACATTGTTCTTCAGAAATATAGATGGACTAATGAAGTCATAAGAATAACACATATTATCTTTTTGCACACTAAATAGCATTTCAATAGATGCATTAGAATGGGAATGAATGAAAACGTTGACATCTTATGTGTAAAACTATCCCGATGAGAACCAATTACAAGTAGACGAGCACAAAGTTTTCTGCGAAATACAACTTTTCTGTTTTCATGTTAAATACAAATATTACAAGGGTTACACTTATTCCCGACGACAACATTTTTTCCTAACAAATGGAAACTTTTCCGACGAATGAGATATTCCCGACGACTACAAAATTTCAAGACGAATGCAATTTTTCCAACGAGCACATAACTTTCCGACGAATGTTATTTTCCCGACGAGGACAAAATTCCCGACGAAAAAGATTATGCGACTTTTTTCCTATGTTATACAATTTTCCGACGAGAACAATAATCCGAACAAAGATAAAAATATTAACAAAATACAATTTTCACAACTAATACTAAATTCCCGACAGATGTTTTTCTCGACGAACAGAAAATTTCCCAACGGAAACTTTTCCGACGAATGACAAATTCCCGACAAGTACAAATATTTTCGTCGAAAACTCTTTTCCTGACAAATTCCAAAAATTTTCCCGACGAGTCATATTTTACAAACAAATATAAAAAGATTTTTACGACCAATACTAAACAGATCCCGACAGATGATTCTTTCCCGACAAGTTCATTTTTCCAGACGAGTACAAAATAATCGACGGCGACTACAAATTTCAGACAACTATAATTGTCACGACAAATACTATCAACAAACCAGCTCGACATTTCTATGAACGTTTTCAATGGTCGAGCTACGATCTACGATCCAGGTCAACCATTTATTTTGGTTTATTTGAATGGTCGAGCTACGATCTACGACCCAGCTCAACCATTTATTTTGATTTATTTGAATGGTAGACCCAGCTCAACCATTCCATTAACATTTTCAATGGTCGAGTTACGACCTACGACCCAGCTCAACCATTCCATGAACATTTTCAATGGCTGAGCTACGATCTACGACCCAGCTCAACCATTTATTTTGGTTTATTTGAATGGTTGAGCTACGATCTACGACCCAGCTCAACAATTTATTTTGATTTTTTAAGGTTTGCTACGATTTACGATCTATCTACGGCTAACTTAATAATGTGATCATCTGGCAACAGTTTATTTTGATTCAATTTTAGGACAACTTAAAAAATGTTTTATCTTAAATGAAAACACATGGTCGAAGCATTATATCGAATATCGTTAGGAATGATTAAATCAATGTTTGAATCTACAATGTTAGGAATTTCAAAGCTTGAAATATATTGGAAAAGAAAAATAGGAAATTGATTATAATTTATGGGCGAGTATGGGCTAAACATCAAACTCACTAAATCATCTAACGAAGCCAAGCAATTTAAGTGATATTTTTGCATAACATCGTGTGTACTGAACACAGATTACATATGGCGAATCTTTCTAACGGACTTCTAGACTAAGTATGATATTATGCAAGAGAGAGAGAGAGAGAGAGAGAGAGAGAGAGATCGTTCATTTTATAACTGCCTGTTTGTGAAACTTATAATTTCTTTTTGTTGGAAAATCGTTTAGCCTTTATTCGAAGTTTGTAACGGATTACCAAAAGATCACTCTTGAAAATATTATATAGATACACGAGACTTTAAATTAAAATAAATATTCCAGTACTGGTATATTCCTTAATTCTTAATTATATTTTTCTAAGCTTTACGTTCACACTTTCTTACGTTTCACTTCACTTCGTGTAAGGTATAAATCGGAATGGTGGGAAATGAAGTTACTATTCTCAGACTGATATTTTTTTGTGTTTTATATTTGGTTTGTAAAAGTCTAATTTAATCTGTACAATCTACACTTATCTACACATGTCAGTATTAGGAAAATAATGAACAATGATCAAAAGAATTAAGATATATTTACGGTGCATTAAGTGAGGTTATGATAATTCAGTAGAAAAAAACATCTGATATATAGAATATGTAACGGTGATAGAATATTTGATTTGTTCACCATAATATTATGAACATGGGTTTTTGCGTGAATTCATTCGAGACTTTGCAAGGGTACACAGGGGTGTACGAGGTAAACGAGGATCGGTTTGAACCTCAAAAAATATCTTTAAAACAAGTACGCGTAACTCTAACTCTTCTATAAGAGTAGACCTAAACAATTTCGAAGTTTTTTGTAACTATAAAGACCATCTTAAAACACAGGCATCGAGAAAAAAAACAACACTTCAATTAACTGTTTAAATCTACGACGTGCTTTTAAGCATTATATCATTCACTGGAACTTGAAACCATGTTTATCTAAATAAGTATTCCTATATACAGTAACGATATATTTTCTTAGAGGAATGGCAGCAACAAAAATAGAATCTCATTTTACATGTTGAAAACTGATAATCAGATCGATTAAAACGTCCCTTAAAGACAAAAAGACACTATGTAATACGATGGATGCATTCCCTTTGTACAGTTAGCATTTCTTGTAATTTGTTTCTTACAAGAAAAAGTGTGTAAAAACGTCAACGCTTGTTCAGTGAAATTCTTTCAAAATTTTAAATAAGCAAAACGTATTAAGACTGACCATATCCAAGTTCAAGGAACAGTTAATGACTCAATGATAAGAAAGAAAGGTTAAGCACAAAACAGTATGATGTTCACACCTATGGGGATTCGTTTCAATACCATCTAAATCTTAGCATAAGCTACATTTTTCTATGGTTTGTTAAGACAATACATTTCTACTCTAACTTTTAGACGGCCATTCTTTGTCTACTTTCGCGGCATGTCAAACTGGAATCGAGTATCTGGTATACTGGTAAGTATCCACGCTCTACTAAAAGGTAAAGTCTCTGTAATGATTCCGCTATGTCTTGGACCACTTAACCTATATCAAGATAACCAAAGCACCCTAATAAAACATTAAGAAACCTTAGTTATCTCCGTGAAAGGGCCAAGAGGTCCAAAATATAGCGGAACCATTACAGGGACTTTACCATAAATCTTCTGCAAGTAAAAACCACATGAAATTTATATTACAGACGATGCAATTTAAATGCATTAATTTCATATTGTGATTGCCTTTTTAAACTTCTATTATTCTTGAGGTTGGTTTACATTCCTGGAAAATAATTGTTAATTTGACCCAAGGATTTTCAAAACAATGTAAAAATAAAATAAATAAAAATATAAAAATAAAAATGAAAGAATTATGAATATAAGGGAATTGTATTATTAGTGTACAGATAAATTGTTTTGCTAATATATACTTTTCTGCACCTTGGCTATTGCTGTGAGAAATGGTAAAGATATCCTAAGCGGTATGTAGGATAAGTCTGAAATTTAGGAACATGGTAAAAATTTTATAATGTGAAGTTAAACATGTGCCGATTTAATGTACGTTCGCAACTGCGGTTACATTTAAAACATACCAATGAAACTTTTCCCCTATGGTGAATTACATCATCTTGCAGGCATTCATTTATTCAAGTATATACCATTTCAACGAGAATATGTAATGTGGCAATATTTCTACTGCTAATAGTTTACTTAATTTAAATACTTTTGTCCTTCTATTTATAAAGGGCTTTACAGTGGTATTAATGAAATGTAACTGTATGTTTGTTTGTTTGTTGCGTTCAACATCCCAACTACAGTATTTCAGACTGATATGCGTTGATTTCATTGAGGTTTTTATCCACTAACCCAACCTCCCATCACACACACACACACACACACACACACACACACACACACACTTGCAAGAGGGGTAAAGTGAGGACACATGACCAGCCACCTGAAAATGAGGATACCACTTTCTGATTATTTTTTAGCGAAATAATTTCATATGGGTAATCTCTGAGGCACCTTTATGGACTGTTGGTACTTACTTTTATGATTTGACGATGTTGAAAAATTAGACATTTCACAAGACAGCGGGTACATTTAACACACAGACCTGTCAGTAAGGACTTCTACACACACAGAACACTGAGGACTGACCAACAATGGGGACTATACACACAGACCAGACAATGGGGACTCTACACACACGCACAGAGACACTGGGGACACTTCACACAGACATTGGAGACTCTATACACACAGACATTGGGGACTTTACACTAAGAGATACTGGGGACTTTATACACAGACCAGACACTGGGGACTATACACGGGGTATACACTGGGGTCTCTACATATACAAACATTGAGGACTTATCACATACAGACACTTGGGGCTATTCAATTAATAATCTCAAGTAGACACCGTCTCCAAATGACTGAAATACTGTCGGCGGGACATTAAACCCAACCAACCAACAAACAAACAAACAAACAAACACTTTATAATAGAGACACTGTGGACTATGAACACACATAGACATCGGAGATTCAGCAACCACACACACAACATGCTGGGGACACGGCACAATATGGGCACCTGGTATCTGACACATACACTTTAGGCGTCTTTGTTTTAGCTATATCAAAGCTGCAAGGAAGATTGTTTCCTCATTTAAATCAGTCAAAGAATATCGGTGTATGCCTTACGAATACAACCAGAACGTTTTTTTTCTTCTAGAAATCCTGACTTTATAGAAGATAAAGTTTGTTTGTTTTGTGAAAAGATAGATTTTTATTTTATTTGCATATATGTTCTAAATGTAATATGAATTAAAAAGAAAATACACACCATTTATTAGGATTTTTGAAAAATTTTAATCTTGCATTTTGAAAATTTGTTATCTTAGGAATGAGTGTACTTGTAAACTATATTCATCATTAAGACCAATATATATTAAGTTGTATAGGTTGGAGTCTGGTACGTCAATGTATACAACTGTAGAAGTCGGAATAGCATTTTCTTTTCATTATTCCTTAAATAAATTATGTAAAAATGATAAACGATGACATTACATGTATTTAGGTGTAACAAACATTGTATGCGGTAAACATGTTGAAAATAAATGAAAGGAATTTAAAAACACCTCACCTTGGAATAATGTCGAATATTTATTTTCTTTTTTTTTTCAAACGATTTCAATTTTCAAAGCTTTTATGAAACTTAAATTCACCTACGGCAAGAAATTTTCATCTTCTAATAATAGATTATAGAACAATAAGTTCAAAAGTGTAAAAGACACTTGTCATCAACAATCATTTCATTCAAAATTGAAAACAGAACTTTCGTGTCATCGTAAGAGTACAACAGACACGTGCTGTAACCGGTCCCGGTGGTCGAGAGATCGTGGGTTCGATACCCGGCCGCGACATACCAAAGACGTAAAAAACGGTAAAAGCTGCCTGTTTGGCGCTCAGGTCTGAGGATATATTGAAGTAGTTCCAGGACTTGTTGGCACGGTGTCAGGATAATGTGGCAGGGTATGGTATCATGCCACATGTATGCGGTGTGATACTGCATTGTGACATCACTATATATCTCTCTCAAGTAGATCTAGTCTCAATATGACTGAAATACTATCTTTGGATAAACAAACACAACACGATTTTCATCGTTGGAGTTTTCATAGGGTACTCACTAAAACGAGTTACTAACTAGTGGAAAAGAGAAAGCAAAAAAAAAAAAAATCAAATGGCGCGTGTATTAGTGTAATAAGTAATGATGAACAAAAGAACACTCGAATTCTCATACACCAGTATTGTATCATCTCAACCACCCAAGGCAAACCCCTTATCGATCCTTTCTAAAAAGCGGAGCGTAAAATTTCAACATTTGGTTAAAAAAGAAGTCTATTTATTAACTTTTTCAAATAGTGAGGCTGTTAAGGGTCATATTTTGTAGGATCGCGCACTTTGGGTTAAAAGCATAAAACTTGGCACAATATAAAACATACCCTACTGACTATTTTTAGTATGGGCCAAAGTCAGCAGCGCACCCTGCATGGTGCCCGTGGCGGGTATTTTTCAAAATACGACATTTAGTGTTTTGTATGGATGCCAAAATACCCTCAGTTTACATTTCGCACTGTCGAGACCCCTTGAAGACGGTCCGTAATCGGATATATTGAATTTGAAAAAAAGCGTCGCCGATGCACAATTTTGTTTATCTGCCACATCATCAATTTATGTAATCGCGATTCGTTAACGGAGGCATGGAAAACGTCTGAAAATTGACGAACATACACGGAATATGCAAATCAAGTACTTTTGTAAACAACTCAATGATCAGTAGTAAAAGATATTTTCTTACTTCTGCATTGTAGTAATGTTGTCGCCAATGTGTATGTACAGATTGCATCATAACAAATATGTAACACACAATTTGCTTTTCTGTCCGAAGAATGTACACTGCATTTGGAAGAATAATGGACCATTAAGAAAACAATTAAACTCTAGATCTAACTTTAAATGGCAAGAAATTTTTAAAGCAAAACATAGTTTGTATTTATATCATGTATGTCTGTAAGGCACTTTTTTTTATTAAAATAGTATATTAACACATGGCATCGACTACCATATATGTCGAATCAAATCTTTGCATTACCGTTATCCTCATATCGAAAAAATACGTTAACGGATAACTTTGAAGGTGTGTCAATACCACAAGACCAACTTATCAAACTTTGTTTCTTGAACAAACTGATTTTGACATTGGTTTTAATCCAACCTAAGCTGACACAGGATAACATATTATATCTACGATCCTCATTGTATCATTTGTTGCAAATTGGTTATTCATAATTTTATTATTCCAGAAATAAAATTGCCATTTATTTTATATGATTTTTTTTTTACCTAAAATAAAATGAATGCTTTTGAATGTATTATGAAATTTACTATGAATGTCGTTCCTACTCGTAGGTCCATGTCGCATATATATAGCTACATGTATATTCATTATATTATTTCATATATGTATATAAAAAGAGTACTTAACTTTCAAACAGCCATGAGCATCATCATGTTCATTATGATTTATATTAGTATTATCTCTTGGCAAAGTTCTTGCGGTGTTCGTTAATTTCGTTTTCAGAATTTTCAAGCTATATCACTCTCTTATCGATATTTTACTATGACTGCGAATCAAATGTTCGTCCCCCTTTTTTTTCCTGTATATACATTGTTTTTTCATGGTCAATACCTTCGTTATAGTTGTTGGTGTTGTATTGGGGTTTACCGTCGCTACGATAGTATTTCAATCATATAGCGACGTCCAGCTAATTACAGGTGGAGGAAGACCCCGGGTACATAGAGGTACCCGGGTAGAACCACCGACCTACCGCAAGCCAGCTGGAAGGCTTCCTCACATGAAAAATCCGAAGTCCCTACCGGGATTCGAACCCACAGCGGTGAGGGGCTGAGAGATTTGTAGTCCTCGACTGTAACCGCTCGGCCACGGCGGCCCCTCGTTATAGTTCATTGGTTATCAGATTAACTAATTCTTCATTTGAATGTTTATTGTTTCAGGAGTGTGAATGTTAATTTGCAATGGCTTGTGTCGGTTTTCCGCTCTTTTTTGAAAACTACTACATGTAGCTACTTTCACAGGTCATAGTCAATTTTACTTTTGGGCTTCTGTTTTCAGCCTTACACTTATGTTCGTTATCAAGGCCATTTAGGTTGGATTTCTTGTATCGATGTCATTAACTACAAAACTGCTGGTTTCATAACAAAGTAACGTTTCTGTGTAAATGCTCAGTGTACCACCTGATGCTTCCACATTATCCATTGCAATGTTATTGCTGTCCGTATTTTGTGCACACACCATAATTTCATGAAATGAAGTGCACGTCAAGTCCTTTTCCGGGTTGAAGGTTTTGTCAAATTTCTTGGAGTAGTATGAAAAGTAATACATGTACTACTACTGTACTAATAAGACTTGAAGTAATAGGTAATCATTGGGATCGATATTCGAAGGGTCTTTGGAAATAGTAACTTTTTCTGTAGAATAATTATCGGGGTCGTTATTCTATATGGGACCACTTAATTTTGTTACACTGATAACACTGGACAGTTCCACAATTTCTGTGTAACTCCTCCCTCTATTGCTGATTTTACAGTTTCTATTCATACCTAGGTCAAGTGCTCACAAACAGTATCACAAACAAAAAGCACATGTTCTTTTGTGTAAGGTAGGTCAACCGTTCACCATGTGTTTCACACGTACACAGGTTGGATAAGCCAGTTAATGTAAACATACTTGATTGACAGTTTTGGAACCATCCCTTGATCAACACCATCTTGAACCACCAGACACTTGGTTGTGGACATTTTCTGTCTAGGCAAAGGAATAAAAAAAAATGTGCATGTAAAAAATTACTTATCATCAACAAAGTCGGTAAAGCGGGTGGAACCTAATTGTTAGGCCATGAAAAAGGCGGCAATTATGCGCGTGCATAGAAAAAGCCCACCTTAAATATTGTTGAGGAGAGTAAGTTATTTGTGTAGTTTCATATTGATAAAATATTCCTTGTAAATAATAAACACACCGATCATTGAAAGCCACATGGGGTCACCAGACTTCTTGTAATATATGCTGATAAGCCATTCTGGCTTCAGAAGACACTTGTTATTCTAATATTGATTTTAAGCAAATATTGCCATTGAAGTGTGACTGGAGTATTAAGCTTTCTTAGGTTTAACATCCCACAGACAGTAGTTTAGTGATTTAGGGGACATAACCACAAATTGCAAAATGGGGACAGTGTGTAAACAAATGGGGACACAACACACTCTCACTTTGCAGTATCAAGTACAACTAACTGAAATGTACAAATTATCCCTTTTTTCATGAGATTGGTGCGTAAGAAGTATTTATACTTGTAATAATGCCCATTGGCAACCACGTTTCATTTGTAAAGTCCCTGTGATTCGGATGATTTATTTTATTTATTAATTTTGTGTACCTTCCCTGCGATAGTATTCCAGTCATATAGCGAGTCCAGCTAGGACGATACCCCGGGTACATAGCAGTATTCAGATAGAACCATCTACCATTAATCTACCTGTTTGAACATAAAAAACATCAAGTTGAAAAATTCAAACATAAAAACCATCTAGATGGAAAAGTAAACAGTTGTGAGTTTTTCTAATACGTAGTTATCCTTGGTAGTGGACCAAACTATATAATGCATCAACCTGCGTGGTACCTTTGGTTAAGTGCTCGCCTGCTAACCGAAGGGCTCCAAGATAAAATCCCCCTGACAGATTTTTTTCTGGTTTGTTTGTTTTACATTTTTGTCCCCCCCCCTTTTTTTTTCACTGGCTAGTATATTACATCTCCTAAATTTAGCGACAAATACCACTTCTAGCATTATTTTAATATCACAGGCCATTTAAAAAATGGCAGCATTATTATATTAAATATGTTATATTGTAACACTTATACTTTTTTTAACTTTCATACATTTTTTTTACTTACGCAGAATATCTTTTTTAAGATATTTATTGTCCGTATAGAAAAGTATTTCCGGAAAAAAAATCAAAAGAACTAAATTTAACGTAAATATGAGTTGTAATTGTAGAAGAATGGCTGATGTTTTAAATAAGTTGGGTCCGATATGGTGAAAGGATATATAACATTTATCTGGACATGTCAACATGTGTTAATACAGTTTAATTTTAAACTCTCCTAGCGTACGCCTTAAAAATCTTTTTCTTTGAAAGCCATTGTCAGATTTTACCAAAAGTGGTCATGTCATGGCCCTTTACTATGGTTGCTAAAATACAATTTAAAAACTGAGGCTCCAATGGATTCGGCCAGTTTTTCCTAGTAACTAGAACTAGCACTAATGGTGATTAATACTACCCCCAACCCGCAAAACGCTTTGATACAGGAGAAGCCAGACTCAGGGTGAAGCATAGATTAGAACATGTATACATAGTGTATTGGTTATGATAGTAGTTAAATAAATAAGTAAGTAAAGTCTTTATTCAAATTGGATAGAGAGAGTTATAGCTGTTTGGCACAGTATTTTAAAAGTGTAGAGTTACAGTTCTTGGACACTGCATTTCTCCCAGTCGCCATCTGTTTACACTTTAAGTTTCAAGTCAATACTTTGTATAATTTTCGAGTTATGTTCCGGACAAGAAAAAAAGCATTTTAACGAAGAGAGATAATTCAAAAATGGGACCAGGAAATTTACAGTTCTTAGACACTGCATGGACTTCTCCTTGTTGCCGTCTGTTAAAATTTTAATTAAGTCAATACCTTCAATAGTTTTCAAGTTGTTCCGGACAAGAAAATTCCAACGGACCGATCGACAAACCGATCGACTGACCGACCAACCGACAGACCGCAAGGTGATTCCTATACACCCCCCCCCCCCCCACACACACACACACCAAACATCGTTTGGCGGGGTTATACACGAATTATTATCTCCAGAATTAAATGGTGTTTTGCACATGTGAACATATGAGAACCTTTTCCTTGCTCTTGGTCATAATGTAATGTAATTTGGAGAAATTTGGCGAAATGATCACTTGAAATCTCTATTGATATATATTATATTAACAAAGATTAACCCGTTTATGTGAGGCTTCCAGATGATCGTGATGGTCACATGTGATAGTTAATAATAATCATTATCAGATCTTCAATTTGAATGGCGTTGAAGGTCACATGGTAAAATCAAGTCTAATGAAACGTTTTGTTTAGGCTGATGGCTCCCAGTTGAGCACTCTATGGTCACTATGCCCCGCTTGATTTGTTCTGGGCTAATACTTAAAAGCATATCAGTAGTATCGCGGATGATATTGCTCTTCTGTTAGAGTAGACCTAAACAGTTGTCTGTTAGAGTAGACCTAAACAGTTGCAAAATACTTTGTAGCCTCAGAGGTCATCTGCAAGATTATTATTTCATTCTTCTGTATAAATCTACAACATTTCCTCTAACGTTAAGATTTTTATTCACTGAGTCAAGAAACCATGCTTATCTAAATAGATATTCCCATAAACGGCAACAATAATTTGTCTGAAACGATTTATAGCTGCCATAAATAGGATCGTTTCTCTTTTTTACAAGCTGATATTTTCAAAATTGCTTTAAACATTCTCAAAAGAACTATCTATATTTAAAACGATGCGCTCAATACTCTTGGCTCAGTTAAAAAAAACAAAAAAACATGATGACCTATTGAATTGAGTTTCGTTTAAGGTTTTAGGTCTTAGAACCCTAATAGCCATCCATTCCATCAAAGCCATGCATATAACTTCTTTCATTACCCCCCCCCCCCCCCCCACACACACACACCGAATTTAATTTTGCTGTTATGAGTTATCTCCCCTGAAAAAAGTGACTTTCACAATTGTTCTACGGTAAAATTTAGATTTTTTTTCATGAAATTTGAAACAGAATCATATAAATGCATCTTTCTACAATGATTTTTTCTCATAAATCAAATTCTGTTTTTCATATTCACAGAAAATGTGTATTTCCCATAGGCTTCAATAATAACTAAAATACAGATTATCTCCACCAAATTAGAAAAAAAAAAGTTGGAAAAAAATCTTGGTGAAATATTTTCATTTTTGAATGTCTTTTAAGTGTCAAAGTTTCACTCAAATATTTCCATCCAGTTGTAAGATATGGAATATGGCTACCTAGAGAGTCTTCTAAATCTTTGAATGAGCTACTATGTTCAATAACAATTAAGATGATACTTTTCGACTCTTCCTTCTCGTTCCATATTTAGAGCCATTTTTGTCGATTTCATCAGTAATGACCGAAGACGTTGTCATGCGTACTATCGGAAATGAATCAAAATGAGTAGTTACCGGTAAACATTGTTTTGCATTCAATGATATAATCTTGATCAAAAGTTCTGCCTACTGTTTTAACTTGTCAAATTCATTTGAACAAGTGAAAGATTCACGTATTGCTTCGTTTTTATAAATCATTTTGGAGGAGGTATATCTATTACCCGCGCGATAAATAATATAATAATAATAATAATAATAATACGAGTATGAGATAAATCCTTAAGGAGATCAGCATGAATTCTCTTTACTGGACTTTGATGCATTACTCATAACGTGGGTCATTTATTCACAGTAGCAAAAGTGAAAAAGGACCAAAAGAGTCTTGGATATGGTTCTTGAATCAGGTGTCTATTTTCCAAATAAAATGAAATGTTCAGATAGGAATGTAATGAAACGTTATCAAAGTATTTTCAATAAACCCATTTTAAACATACAACTAGCCATTCACATGTGTATGTATTAGTTATCTTTAATATTTGATTTTTCTATGGAATTTATCGCAAGCAACGTGAAGCGGAGAAGTGCGATAAATCCATAAAATTTAAAATATAAGCGGTAACATGTTTACAGATTGTCATGTACGCCATACAGCTTTGCCTTTGATCGCACTTCATGGAACTGACTCCCGATTGTTTGACAGTAGTGATGTTTCAAAGTCAATATCATTTGGTACATTTTATAAGGATTCATTCAAAAATGACGTAACCATTCGTCACAGTAACAAGCTCCGCCCATTAGGCTGTAAATCACGTAAGCATCATTCACACCCATTTTTCCTTCATATCAAGCCATCAGGGATGATTTTATGCAATATTTTTCTCAGATTCTGAAAGGACGACTGAGTAGGACGAATGTAAATAATACGATCTCCCGATTTGAAATTCTTATCCAGGAGTCAGTTTTTAATGTCTGTGATTTTAAATTTTATAAATACGCAGTTTCCATTTATTGTTGTTATTAAGTCTGCCCTCGAACCAATGATATTGACTGTATTCATTATGCTATGTTTAATATATAATGCTGTATTTGTATAATATAAAATGTTTTGATATACATTGGTTGAAGATAATATCCGTAAAATCGACAAAAATGCTCTATAAATGAAATTCTCTACAGATGTTAACCTCAACACAAGGGCTTGTTGTTCATGCAACCCTTGTCTTGTTGTCTGTGATGTCCCGGATATGATTAATTTTGCTGTGTTATTTTTTTTTAAATAACATACGAGTAAAGATATATCCTTCCTGACATTTTTTGACGACAATACGGGTTTCATCATAAACAGTCTAGTAATACGCTGTTACACAGACACTTATAGTACTACGCACATTGTGGTTTTAGTGTAGGCGAACAGTCACGTGTTTAAAACAGCTGTTTGTAGAATATGCTTTTTGATTGAGGAATATCGGGTTTTGTTGTAGGCATAACTGAGTGCATGTGCGTGTCATTTAATAGTAAAGAAAATTAACTAAAATGGGGCAAAATAGAAGAGTCACCAACCTGCTTTAATGTACAACAGATGCACTAGGGGAAAAAAATGTAGAATCTAATCCTTGCGTATAATATTAAGTGAAATTATACTTCAAAGTTAGGATGGTTTAGTGATGAAACTTGCACGCACGGTAGCATAAGATATTTTGCCTGTTTGAATTCATCAGCATGAAAATAATACGCCTCTAAATTATTTGTCTTCTTTCATTTAGAGTTCTAGACAAAACCAACACATGTATAATCTACGTATTACACCTGTAAACAATCAAATGCATTTCGCAGCAACAAACATCTAGTAAAAATAATTGAATATCGCTTCAAACTTATGTATTGTAGAATCATTAATTTTCGTTGATTTCGTGGACAACTTTATCCACGAATGTTTATTCCACGAAAACTGTTTATTTCATAGACGCCATGTTTTCTAGAACATTGTTCCACGAATATAATTATGTACCAGCGAAATTGATTTAGTCACAGATTCCACAAAATTTAATGTCAGCGAAAATAAATGACTTTACAGTATTACACATTTATCGTAGTATTACCTAAAGCAGGTGTTCTGGTGGAAGTAATGGACTAATTGTTAGATGGAGTTTATTAATTTGCTATGATAATCTCTATATATTGATTTTTAAAAAATAAAAATCTTTGGAAGCGGCTTATCACAAATTCGATACAAGATGATGTAATACGCACTAAATTGCTTATATATCATCAGCATAAAACAATATTGTTACTAAGAATTTGACTAGTTGACATCCGACAGGAACCATATTATAAGACTTGTCAACCTTACTTTGATTATTATATATTATTATCAATTTTGTCCTCGAACTTATGATGTTGAATTTATTATATAATAAAATCAGACAAAAAATGCTCTATAAATAAATATAATGAATGAAAATACGTTGTGACACAGACACTTATAGTACGCACATTGATTGTGGTTTTAAGGTAGGCGAACAGTCACGTGTTTAAAACAGCTGTTTGAAGAATATGATGTTTGATTGAGGAATATCGGATTTTGTTGTAGGCATAACCGAGTGCATTTGCGTGCCATTTAATAGTAAAGAAAGAAAATTAAATGAAAGGTGTAAATACATTCTGAAGGGTCACCAACCTGCTTTGAATTCATCAGCATGAAAATAATACGCCTCTACATTTCTTTTCTTCTTTCTTTTAGAGTTAAGGACAAAAACAACACATGTGTATACTACGTATTACACATATATCGTATTGTTACCTTAAATAGATTTTCTGATGGAAGAAGCGTACTAATTGTTAGATCGAGTTTATTAATTTGCTTTGGTAATCTCTATATTTAGCCTTACGTTGAGTTTCTAGAAAAGAAAGGTTTGCATGCATCTTTCGAAGCAGCTAATTTTAAATTCGATACAAGAGGGTAAAAGATACCCAAGATCGCTCATATACCATCAGCATAAAACAATATTGTCACAGAGAATTTGACCAGTTGACATCCGACAAGAACCATTATAAAAGGTTTGTCAATCTTATTTTCATTATTATCACGTATGAAATCTCGTGATTTAAAATTTATATTGATTTTAGGGGAATCACAAGTATACAATTTATCTTATGAAATTTGAGATAGTTATTTATGCAAAAAAAAAAATCTTGACTCTATGCTTTAGAGAATCTTGAAATGATATATTAAGATTGTATGAGGAAAAATAGCTAAACACATAGGGAGATTCATACTTTTAGAAATCAATTTTGTTAAAATAATTTTTGGAACATACCATTTTGAAATCATTTTGTAAATGAAATGAAATTATGAAATTTTTTTTTCAGATATGAAGACTTCATATATAAAAAATAAGAAAACCAGCTGATCCCCTCTGAGACACTGTTAAATAATGAATAGGGAATCAAGGTAGACGGTGAGGAGGTAACTATTTGTGCAAATAACAATCGTAGCTTCACAAAGCTATTGGATTCGTATTTCTCCGAAATCGCAGCTTGAATAGTGCGTTATAAAACATTTTGAGCCATTACAGCAAGAAACATAATATTGTACTTGCTCGCTTTGCAGATCT
>CM037792.1:52085091-52135091 GCA_021229015.1 Solen grandis | reverse complement strand
GGTTGCTCATGTGAGTTGTTTCTCTGCTAGCAATCTATACACTGTTAAGCCACATTGTCTTGAACAGGAGATGACTTTTAAGGATTTCTGACCTCCCTGAAACCATCCGGACACATCTGATATGCATGAAAGTCTTAATATGTTGCTGGTGCCAATATATGTCTCGTCCATATCAGAATGCAAGGGACTCAGCACAAAATATAATCCTGAGGTGCTTTAACATGAGCACTGGCCAAAGATCGCAATCCTTCAGGTACTTGTTCATTACCCACTTCTGTTTACAATGGATACAAGAACCTGAATGATATGGAGTGCTCACTTGCGCCCATGTTAATGAACGTACATCGAGTCTTAATTAATGCATTTAAATATTACACAAGGGATGCTACTCTTGACATCTACCGAGTATACCTTCATCATTAGAATCTAAATATTTTGGACATTTCTTAATGAATCTTTTAAATGTCTCTTTGATGGTTATGAAGCAATAATTAAAGCTTGATTTGTGCTTTCAGTCTATAGAAACTAGTTTGTACACAGTTTACAGAGTAAAATACCTTTTCTGTCAATGGTTTAAGCTAAGTCAGTGCAGAATATAATTTCAGTAAAAAGCTTTTCATAATGATGTGACCTCTAGGGGTCAAATTGAGAGTAATTGGTACTGTGACAAAGACATGCAACTTCCATGCTATGTACCTTAACCTTACTTTCGCTTCCATTCACACTTTAAGTCTTCCAAAGAAAGTTTAGAGACTTATTGTTGTTTTTTTTTGTTAAAACTTTAGAGGATTCCTAGGAAATGTTCATGATAATTGCATTTTGTTGATGCAGGTATGATTCTGACCCTGTCAGGTGTCAAATCGATGTAATATAGTGTTTATACCTGGATTTTATTTCTTGTTGAATACTTTTGATCAGAATAACGTTTTACAGGTAACCTGTGAAGTCAATATTGCTTATTTCTATATTTTATATCTTGACATAATTTATTTCAAGGGATCAACCTTATTTAATTATGGTAGAGGGTTAGGTGGTAACCATTTGTGCCAAATGAAATTCTTCACATTGGTTTTATAAAAGGTTTTTGAAATTTGAAATTTTCTACAGAGAGTATTATAATTTTTTTCTAAAGTATATTATGAATACCAACCCTCAAGGTGCCACCTTTTTTCAAGGGATCAATTTTATTTTGGCAGTTAAGGTGCAGAGCTTTGAGGTAAAAAATTGTGCCAAATGAAATTAGATTCTGACCATTGGTTTTTGGTAAGTTTGTTATGATTACCGTAAAATCTTTTTCCATGGTAACCAGTTCTGCATAGATCATGTTTATTTCAGCAACTTTTGTGAAGGGCCACCTAAGAATCATTCACAAAGAAACAAAACCAAAATATGAAGTCACAGTAATTCATATATCATGCAATATATTAACGGTAATACTTATGAGGGGTATTATTGTATTCTAATACAAGTTTTGTGAATGCCCTTTTCTTGTTTGTGTCACTAAAATATATCTAGGAGCCCACAAACAGTATCACACACAAAAAATCCCTGTTTTTTGTGTAAACCAGGTCAGCCGTTGACTAGAAATATCCTAATGTAGCCTGACTAGGTAGACAGTAAGTCAGTTTGAAAACCTCTGTAAACAGTGAAGGTCAAAGGTCCATTCTATGTTGTATTCACCACCTCATATACAGATACAATTTTTGTTTGCAGTTTGATCAGGTCTGCAGCCAGTGAGGGGGTGGGGGGAATTATTTTTTGCCATTAACGATACCTTTTTGCAATTGGACAGATTTGGCCACACCTGGATTCCTATACTGCTGGGTAATCTGTTATTGGAAGACAACTTCTTCAATCCGGTACAGTCCCATACCGCATTGGGCTCTGATGGATTGTTAGATACCATGCATTCAACTAGTTGTCCCGCGACAGATATGTAAGTATTTGCATAAACCAGAATGTGTGTGTGTGTGTCATTGCAAAACTCACTCTTATCACAGGTTGATAAAGAGAACTGTGCATTTTTGAATTAAAATATGCCTAAGTTCTGTAGCTGATCTTTGAAAAAATAGCAAATATTTATAACTCTAACCTATGTAAAGAAGGTTGTTTCCTTACACTAGTATAGATCTACCTATTTAGGAGAGTTGTACTTTTGAACAAGAACAATTTTGTTTTTGTGTTACCTGCTGTCTGGCTATCAGTCCGTCACACTTCAGCAGGTGACACACATGTTCCAGAGAACATTCTTGTTGTGTTTTGAGTTATTGTATTGAACTGTTTTGTTCTTGTGTTTCTTGCCATTTATAAGTTTTGTTCTTGTGGTTTTAGCTTTTTAGAAACCAATGTGAGAGACCACCTTTTCCGGGAAGGTAGACTGGCAACTGACCTATCTGCACTTAATGTACAACGAGGTCGAGACCATGGGGTAGGGACCTATTGTGCTCTTAGAGAATATTTCAACCTGACAGTACCAGAAACATTTGATGACATGGTGAGACAAAACATTGTCACTGAAGAAATGGCCAATAATCTAAAAAACTGCTATGAGTAAGTATATGATAAATTTTTAGGGGTGAGAGCAAAACTATGTTAAGTGCACATATGTATATAAGCACTTAGCTTAGTTTCGTTCTCAGTCCTTGATATATTAAGTTGTTCATACATTAAGGTAATCCATCCATCATTAAATTGTGATCATGGTCCATCAAGTGATCATGGGAATTTTACAGTAAATGCAAGCCTTTATAGACTGAGCAAAAGTCAGTGGATGCTTGCATCTGCACTGAAGTCTTTATAAGTATTTGAATGACCATGATTATAATTTAATGATGGATGGATCACCTTAAAACAATTGCTTTAATTTGTTGCTCATAACTTTTGTACTTGTTAAAAATGATAATAAAAGTTAATGATTCAAGAAATGATTAGAATTTTTATTGCCCTTGTTTACTTTCTAACAATACAGAGATTCATAAATTGCCTTTTACAGTTTTTTTATTCCAAAGCACTGAAATAGTGAGTGCGCCATCTCAGGGACACAGCTCATGTTTGGGAAACATGTTCTGATTGTTGTGATATGATGTAAAAAATTTGATCTGTAATTAAAATATTATGAACTCCGATGTATCAAATTCTTGTTTTCAAGTTTGTTTCTGGTCCAATTCTCTCTTTCTTCACACATTGAATATCGGATATATCAATTTCATCAGGTCCAAAGGAACTTGTTAGTTAGTTTACTGTCATCCATGCATCAGCTTTTTTAAAAACAGTACCATTTTTTACGACTTTGGTATGTCGCAGCCAGGGATCGAACCCACGATCTCCTGTTCCCTAGGCAGATGCTCTAACCAACCAGCCACCGGGGACGGTCCTTAAAAAAGAAAAAAAGAAAAAAAAAAGAATAAACACTATTTCTCTCGGTATTCCAGCTGTGTGTGCGACATGGACCTGTTTTCCGCGGTTCTGGCGGAGACTCCATTGAATGAAGTTGACCCCTCAACTTCTACTTCTTTCATCGGCACCCTGTTGAACCACATTCTCGCAGATTTCTTCCAGAAAGTCAAATGCGGAGACCGTTACTGGTACGAGTTTAATGATGCAGGATTCTCTGCTGGTAGGTGTTCCTTTATTAAACTATAAGCCATTAGTTTAAACTTATTTACTTTATGTTGATTGGGAAACAAGTTCTTACAACTTATACTAATCCCTCTCGACAGTTCCTGGGTTGGACCAGTACTTTGCATCTGGGAAGGTCGTGAAGAATTCTTGCCTCCAACAGGGTTCGAACCCACAACCTTCAGATCCGTAATCGGATACGTTACCAGTGGACCACAGCGCCCTTAAGCCATTTTAAGCCATTGGATTGTAGTTTCATGTGGTGGATGTTAGGGATGGGTATTGCATGAATTTTCAAATTTCAGTATGCTAGGAGCATATCACAGTAGGTATCTCAATGTTTTATGGCTATTTTTAACCAAAGTTCACGTTTTATACATAAATAAGGTTGAAAGTAGCTCTTAATGTTGAAACTTCCTTTATTCAGTTACTGTTAATAAGTTTCAATATAATGTGTGTGTGTATAAAAAGTTAAGAAAAAGTTGAAAAAGTGAAAGGATGAATAATGTTAACCCTTTCCCTCATATAGACTCATTTTGACGCACTCAATAGGTATCACATAAAGCCTGATCTGCCGAAAACCACAGATAAACCTTAACAAATTTAATTACAAAATCCTCATTTCCAGACCACTGAGGAACAGCGAACAGCATAAAACCTGATCAGCCTGCGAGTTACTCGCAGGCTGATCTGGTTTTATGCTGTTCGCATAGGTCTTTTCATGGTTTCCTCTATGAGGGAAAGGGTTAAGTCCAAATTTTAGACTTTGACTGCAGATTATTGGAGTCTATATTTGAGTCAAGTCGGTCAGTTGGTTGGTTTGTCTGTCGGTCTGTCTGTAGAAGAGTTTTGTCCGCCCTATTTCTCGGCTACCTGTGGTATGATTTTGATTAAACTTCACAGTATTAATAAGTACCAAGCCTAGTTGCGGATATTGCTGGCACATCATAATTCGCTTGATTTTAAATGAGTTATGGCCCTTTGTTATATTTATTGAATATATTTTGTCCACACTATATCTTGGCTACCAATGGTCTGATTTAAATTCACAATATTTAAGTCCCAGTATCTTATAGATGTTAGACATAAATCCGAATGCACTTACAACATATATAATTCAGTTTTAATTTCATCACTGAAACACCTTGAGAAATGCCTAATTTACAGGAAAGATTCTATTAGAAAAAATGCAAATTGTGGCTGTCTCGTTCTGTATTTATCTCAGAACAATGACAGCATAAAATTTTACATACAAGGGATTTTCTTCCTATCTCCTCTACTACCGCGTATCAATATTTATTCAGTCTATAGAAAAAGTCCATGAACTTCTGAAACACCCCATGTACACTGAGACATCCGTGGTTTTACTGAACAGTGTGTTTCAGAACAAGCTCTGCCCATCTTTCTCACTATTTTGCCCTGTCTGAACAACTAAGACTTCCAGGCGAATATTTCATTATGTGGGCTTAATTAAACATTAAGAGGCTAATCAAACATCATTTGAGGCTTTGCTAATTAGAAATTTTGAAAAAATATACTTTTCCCAGCTAAAACGCACTGGGGCTTTAATAAGTATCAAGTTTAGTTGAACACATTGTTAGCACATCTTGATTATATGAGTAACAGCCCTTTGTTATATTCATTGAAGTTCTTTTGTCTACACCATTTCATAGCTCTTTCATTTAACTTTGCAACAATTATAATCATGAAATGTTACATTTTGCGTTATTACTTCATTAAGGTTGTCATTTGACAACGATTTGTTATACCATGTGTTATTTGACAATAATTCGTTATACCATGTTTTAATTGAATATCAGACTGATCGAACCGTGCAAAAAATATCATGATAGCATACATTTATACAAAGTTACAACCTTCGGTATCAAGTAACGTCAGATTCCGTTCCTTACCATGTTTCAATACATGTATACAGTGAAGGAGAAGGAAACTTTTTTTTTTAAATGTACAAATCATTGATATTAATCAAAATTCCAATGTGTGTGGTAATTCTGCAGTTCTAGCTCCAGTGGGGCTGCATTTCTATTAAGGGTCATAATTCTTACGTCCATTTTGACCAAATTTATCTCCCTTTATTTTTTTGGGTTTAAAATGCTGATAGTTTTTGTTATTTGGAGACTAGTTTTACTTGAGACAGATATAGTGCTGCCACACTGCAGTATAACGCCAAAGACATGTTGCATAACACAGTCATATTATCCTGAAACTTGGACAAAGATTCTTGGAACTATCCTTATATGCAAAGTGCCAAGCTAGGGAGCTATACCAGTATCATTTTTACAACTTTGGTATGTCATTCCAGGGAAACACCCACAACCTCTCACTCCCAGGGCTGCACTAATCACTCTTAGTTACTCATATATACATAATTATGTACTTGTTACAATGGGACTTTTTAGCTGTATGCATCCTTGCATCTCAAACACCAACGATTATTTCACACCACTTGGCATTGTTGGAATGCTAAGTATACATTGCCTTATCACTATTGTATAAACCATGTGATTTTCAACTGGTAAAAGTTTGTTTTCAGGTCCTGTATTTTGACTATTTTTTATTGAAGTAATAAAAGCGAATTGGTCAAATGATTCATGCAGTCTCCGCCACAGATCAAATTAACAAAGTTTTGCTGATCAAATAACACACAGTATAATACCCTTTTACTTGATGAATATTCATGTACAAATTTATGACCTCATGAATATTAATTATCTTAACTTAAAATGTTATATGAAACAGTGGATTTTTCTTTGCACTGCAGACTGTGTAGAATCTGAGCTACACTATTGTATGAGCAAACAGAGGAAACCCTGATCAGACAGCTCCTATAGATGTCTGATCTGGGTCTGCTCTATTTGCCAATGCATCAAAATGAGTCTATCAAGTAAAGGTTTAACCCTTTCCCTCATATAGACGCATTTTGACGCACTCAGTAGGTACCACATAAAGCCTGATCTGCAGAATACCACAGTTAAACCTTACCAAATTTAATTACAAAATCCTCATTTCCAGACCACTGAGGAGCAGCGAACAGCATAAAACCTGATCAGCCTGCGAGTTACTCGCAGGCTGATCTGGTTTTATGCTGTTCGCATAGGTCTTTTCATGGTTTCTTCTATGAGGGAAAGGGTTAAGAAGCTAAGCATATTGAGTGAACATTGTTTGTAAAGATGACCATTTTGAGAATATTTTGCTGAAAGTAATTATCAAACTTTATTTAGCTTGCAGTTTGTGTAAGGTTGATCTTTCTCTATGTTGCAGACCAGGTGACCGAAATCAATAAGGCAAGTTTGTCTCGTCTGCTGTGTGACAATGTGGATCCAAAAATCCAGAGGATTCAACCCAACGCCTTCATTCTGCCAAATGACAAGTAAGCACTCATCATCCAACTTTTTTAAAATCACCTTTGTCAGGAGTATTTTTTTTTAGTTCCCTACAGGTGTTTATATAGGGGACTATAAAACATTTAAGATAATATTATGAAATTTGGTATATGAATAGATGGCAGTATGGAGATTCTGCACTTTGTTGTTTTTCTTGGACCAAAATTCTGGTTATGGTAACAGAAAAATTATGCACCTCAAGGGTAGGGGACTCATGTGTTGTGCACAACACCAGTTACTTGTTTTTAAAGTTTTTGAGAATAGAGTATATTGTTGTCTGGAAGTATTGACCCGAGACAACTATTCAGTGACCTTTATTTGGCAATTGACAGTTTCCAAAATCGAACCCATGGACTTAAAGTATGGTACAAGTCTATTGTTAAACTGTGTCTTGTTAATAGAATTACAAAATAAATGTATTACTTACAAGTATTTGTGCATCACACATGGTTCATACAAATTTTCTGAAGCAAAATTTAAGGGTTTTTAAAGGTCTTTTTAAGGCCTTAAAATTCAAAATTGAGGACTTACATAAATCACAACTTATGTTTTTGATTTTAAGGCACGAAAAGGATGAACCTCGATTTTTTAACAAATTGATACTCTTATATGATCAATATTGAAATATCAAAAAGGGTATTTCAAGACTTTTCAATTTAAAGGGTTTTTCAAGAAAGGTTTTTTCAAGACATACTTCAAAATAAGGTTTTTCAAGACCTGTGCGAAACATGTCACATGCTCTGCTAGCCTCAATTATAATGTGCAAGAGTTGTGGGTTCAAATTTAAATCAGACCATAAATATTTATGTTTTTTTTTAAATGAATTTTGACCACTATGCTTAACCCTTTCCCTCATATATACCCATTTTGACGCCCTCAATAGGTATCACATAAAGCCTGATCTGCTGAAAACCACAGTTAAACCTTACCAAATTTAATTACAAAATCCTCATTTCCAGACCACTGAGGAGCAGCGAACAGCATAAAACCTGATCAGCCTGCGAGTTACTCGCAGGCTGATCTGGTTTTATGCTGTTCGCATAGGTCTTTTCATGGTGTCCTCTATGAGGGAAAGGGTTAATAGTATCACGCATATATAGCAGGACATTATCGAAATTATTGTTGAATACTTTAGATGGCTTACCCAGAAGTTGACTATAGATAGGATTAAAAAAAGAAAAAGAAAAACACCAGAAATTCAATATATCATCCATCAACTTGCACTGAAAAAGAATAAAAGAAAATTAAGTGAAAAGAATTGTGAATTAAAAAATTGTCTGCATTGAGGATCTGAACCTGTCACTTCGTGATTACATGACCAATGAACTACCGGTAACCACTAGGCCATCCAGACTTAAAAGTATGAAGTATTGCAAACCATACTAGGGCCAAAAAAAAAGTTCCGTTTCTGGTCTCCAGCAAATAAAAAAGAGGGTCCGTAGTTTGGGATTTTATTTTTTTTATTTATTTTTTTTACATGAAAAGAGAAAGGTAATAAAAGGAAATATTTTTTTTTAAATGTGGAAAGGTAAAAAAAACCCCTTAGGGTCGGTCATTAAAAAAGAGGGTCATTTAGGAGACCAGAAACACAACTCAAAAGTGTAGTGGCAGCACCTTCAAAGTGGGGTCCAGCATACACAGGCCTCATGATTGCCTACATAAGGGAATACCGGTACAGTAATTAAACATCTAGGCAAATGGGTTTTTTTTCCTGTTCACTGATTTCTTCCGTTATGACCATGTTATAAGCGACAATCGTATCATCAAGAGCAATTCATCCATGTTGGGAGAAATTGCTTCACAATTGATGTGTAACAGGTGATGGAATTTGTTTAATAGCTCGAGAATTTTTTTTTACTTTCAGTAACGAAGAGGTTGACTGCAGTGAAATCCCGGAACTTGATTTGAGCAAGTTTGGGCCGTCAAGTTATAAAAGAGGGGAGGACATAGAAAAACTGAAGGAACTTGATGATCTTCTGAGCATCCTTAGAGAACTTGAGAAGAAACCCTAAAGATACGAAGAAAATGTGTTATGAAGAAATATTTTTTGAAAAATTGTTACAATTGTTAGCCGTTATTGTTTCATTCCTTTGTTAAGGAGTTATTTTTGATAGGTTTGTTATTTACTAATAATCTCATAACATCTGATAAACAACGAACTGATTGACATTACATTATATATGATCTACATAGAGCCTGCTTCAAAGTATATCTTTTATTTTACTAATCTGTGTGTTTTTTTTCTTTTTGCGATTTTTTAGATTTGTTCCTATACCACTTTCTTCAAAATATGTAATAAAAATGTAATCTGTTTTTTTTATTATCATTAACATTTGAAAAAGAAAAATTAATCAAACTCTGAAAGTATCACTCATTATTCCGTTTGCTTTGGGCAAGTTTGGGTCATCAAGTTATAAAAGAGGGGTAGACATAGAAAAACTGAAGGAACTTGATGATCTTCTGAGCATCCTTAGAGAACTTGAGAAGAAACCCTAAAGATACGAAGAAAATGTGTTATGAAGAAATATTTTTTGAAAAATTGTTACAATTGTTAGCCGTTATTGTTTCATTCCTTTGTTAAGGATTTATTTTTTGATAGGTTTGTTATTCATTAATATTCTGATAACCTCTGATAAACAACAAGCTGATTGACATTATATCAGATCTACATAGATCCTGCTTGGAAGTATATCTTTCTTATTTATCTGTATGTTTTTTATATCTTTTATTTTACTGTGTGTTTTTTTTCTTTTTGCGATTTCTTAGACTTGTTCCTATACCACTTTCTTTCTAAAATAGAAAATTCACCTTTGTATACATCATTCTGCTTCAAAATATGTAATAAATATGTAATCTATGTTTGTTTTTATCATCATTAACATTAGAAAAAGAAAAATTAATCAAACTTTGAAAGTATCACTCATTTTCCCAAAGCTTCAAAGAGTGAGGGCTATGCTGGAATCACACTCATCATGTCATGTGTTCATTGTTTACAAATGAGGTGGAGTTCCCACATTGGTTGGTGCATGTGCAACTCGCTTAGGCCAAAAAGTTTCGTTTCTGGTCTCCAGCAAAAAAAAAAAAAAGAGGGTAGGTAGGTTTTTTTTTTAATTAATGAAAGGTCAAAAAAGAAAAAGGGAAAGATTTTTTAATGGTGAAAAGGTAAAAAAAACTTTTTTCTTATGTAAGAATGAAAGTGAAACAAAAGGCAATGGTCTTGGGTCCATTACATTTTACTCAGTTTGCTATGCACCAATAATATACTTGACAAAAAAGGAACCTTCCATTTCTTTACAAGTATCACTTTTGTACTGAAATGGACAATTGTATTTTCATGAGGCAATGAATCTATAAATAATTTATTTCAGATTTTGATAATTAGGTTATTTAGTTGATAAGACCAAAGGAGTCAAAATCAAAGTTCAGATATGACAAGTCACATTTTCACATTAACCCTTTCCCTCATATAGGCTCATTTTGACGCACTCAATAGGTACCACATAAAGCCTGATCTGCTGAAAACCACAGTCAAACCTTACCAAATTTAATTACAAAATCCTCATTTCCAGACCACTGAGGAGCAGCGAACCGCATAAAACCTGATCAGCCTGCGAGTTAAATTGTAATTGCAACTGAAATCTAAAATTGAGTGTGTAAAGGTTTTGAAATTTCAAGCCGTATAGACCAGTATTACAGAAGAGATGGCCCCGTGTTCTCGAAAATACTTACGATCTCATGCTCACATTTGAGTATCATCTCAAATCTCTATTGAAAGTAATGGGCATAGCTTGAGTATAAGTATGAAAATAATACTTAAAGTATAATTTTTAGCTTGACTATTCGAAGAATAAGGGTAACGTTGGCATAATGGTTAAGTTTTTGTACCACCTCACTTAATATCTGAACTCCTTAAGGTATTGTTTTGAAACTTAGAATACTTGTACATGTATATGATCACCACCCCAACTCTGTCATGTATGTTGACCAAATTAGGCCCCTTTTTTGACTTAGAATCTCAGTTAACCCTTTCCCTCATAGAGGATACCATGAAAAGACCTATGTGAACAACATAAAACCAGATCAGCCTGCGAGTAACTTGCAGGCTGATCAGGTTTTATGCTGTTCGCTGCTCCTCAGTGGTCTGGAAATGAGGACTTTATAATTAAATTTGGTAAGGTTTAACTGTGGTTTTCTGCAGATCAGGCTTTATGTGGTACCTACTGAGTGCGTCAAAATGAGTCTATATGAGGGAAAGGGTTAAATCGGTAAGATGGTAATAAGAATCTATGTCACTTTCACAAAATAAACTGGCAACGCTATGCTCTGCTATGTTTATTTCCTGAAGACGAGTTATTGCCATCTAACCTAAGTTTTTGCCTTTTACTGCAATATTTTTCTTTATTGACAAGCATTAGAATAGTCCACGAATCGAATGCGCTCTTGTTATTTTTGAAAACACAGGGCCTGACCATTTAAATTTCAAGACAAATTTCACATCAATACGATTTAATATGGTACTTAGCTCACTTTTGATTAGTTAACTTAGGAAATTTGAACAGAAAAGGTATGAAAAAAACAACATACAGAAGACTGTATAAAGAATGTTATATCTATTGCACATTGCCATACAAAACTTAGATCACATTATCTTAAACAAGATATTAACTGAAGTATAATTATAAGCCTTCACAAAATAAAGAAAAACTGTAAGGGCAGCATAATTCCGTAGTACAGATTAAAAACAATATATACTAAATCATCTATCACTGTTATCCAATCCTATGTGGAAAAGGTATTACTCCCCGCTGCTGCTGCTGTCCCCTTTACATCTGCTTCCTCCAATCCATGTGACCCCTCAAATCCTTTTGTGTCATCTGGTGTATAAGGAAACACAAGGATCACTTTTCCATCGTTGGTCTGTCTGTCCGTCACACTTTTTCTGTCATGCTTCAGTAGGTGACACATTTTTTCCCCGCAGAGCACTCGTTAGATTTAGCACTCTACAGAGTATCATTTAGTATTCAATTTGCATCCCCACAACCCCCAAGTGAGTGAGTATATGCTGTCAAAATCTCTGATTACTTGCATACCACATCGGCCGTCTGACACATAGCTTCTGTAAGTCCCTTTATGCCCTGCTTCTACCCTAGCCAAACCACCCCAGCAGCTTGTGAATCAAATGCCTCGAGATATCATCTGTCATTATAACATAATTTATGCACATACACAATTTCAACTATTTCCACAATAGTACATTTATTTCTTCATTTTGAGAAATTATCCAAAACAACACTGAAATATACTAAGCTTTCATAGTTTAATCTGACAATTTCATTTTTTGGAATTTGTTATACTTTCAGCATAACAAACCAATCTTCTCAAGTCACTATCCCACCCCCCCCCACCATCAACAATCAAACACACAAACACCCAATGGTCAGTCTCTCCATCTCTGATGGTCACTTGTTAGCAAACTGGGAGGACACCCAAGCCAAGCCCCACTTCAGATTGGTCAACATGAACTTCAGGGCTTTTGTCCACTGCTCCTCGGAATTGAACTGTATTCTGCAACAAGTGACAAAACAAGAAAGTCAGTAGAACTGACAGATGCTCCCTGAAGAACGTCATTGTTACAAATAAGGCCTTGGTCAATGGGTGGGAGGATATGTTGAAATCCCCATTCCTAAATCATATCTATTCTCATCAGATGAGATGTTTTACCAACTCTAATTTGGAGACTTAGTAACAGTTTACTATTTAATATGATAATACGTGTTACTCATCAGATCTTTCATTGATTTTTTTTAAGTTTTTATACTACTAAAAATTAAGTCATACATTTC
Organism: Solen grandis; assembly: GCA_021229015.1. Classification (NCBI taxonomy): domain Eukaryota; kingdom Metazoa; phylum Mollusca; class Bivalvia; order Adapedonta; family Solenidae; genus Solen; species Solen grandis. The sequence continues at coordinate 52,122,226 of CM037792.1, read as the reverse complement.
AATGTGTGCTCATATCAAAGAGGTTAACCAACACTCTTGACATATGACTGGATATTTGAAATAGTGTATAATGGCCTAAACAACAATTAGCTGACATGATTATGATTGACATTTCTAGCATATTGAATTTTGTGGGGTTTTGTTTAAATGATATCTCCTGTTAAATTAGGCAAATGACATGAATATTAGTCAACAACATGGTAGTAGGGGCCATAACTCTCTTAAAAATTGAGGAACCAGGTCACGCCGACGATATGCGTATCTACTCTTGGTGATAAAGCTTCCCATAAAGTTTTGTTGAATTCAAGCCATTAGTTTCTGAGAAATAGCCCGGACAAGAATCATGCAATATGTACTATAGGCCAAAAAGTCAAGGGGCCTTAACTCTTTGAAAAATTTAGGAATCGGGTCATGCTGACGATATGCGCATCTCCTCTTGGTAATAAAGCTTCCCATAAAGTTTTGTTGAATTCAAGCCATTAGTTCCTGAGAAATAGCCCGGACAAGAATCATGCAATATGTACTATAGGCCGAAAAGTCAAGGGCCTAACTCTGTGAAAAATTGAGGAACCAGGTCACGCCGAGATATGCGTATCTACTCTTGGTGATAAAGCTTCCCATAAAGTTTCGTTGAAATCAAGCCATTAATTCCTGAGAAATAGCCCGGACAAGAATCATGCAATATGAACTATAGGCCAAAAAGTCAAGGGGCCTTAACTCTGTGAAAAATTTAGGAATCAGGTCATGCTGACGATATGCGCATCTACTCTTGGTAATAAAGCTTCCCATAAAGTTTCGTTGAATTCAAGCCATTAGTTCCTGAGAAATAGCCCGGACAAGAATCATGCAATATGTACTATAGGCCGAAAAGTCAATGGGCCATAACTCTGTGAAAAATTTAGGAATCGGGTCATGCTGACGATATGCGCATCTCCTCTTGGTAATAAAGCTTCCCATAAAGTTTCGTTGAAATCAAGCCATTAGTTCCCGAGAAATAGTCCGGACAAGGAAAGTGTGATGGACGAACGGACGGACGAACGGACGGACGAAGCGGCGACTATATGCGTCACCTTCGGTGAGCATAAAAAGGGTAATCAGAGCTTTTTATGCTCCCCGAAGGGAGGGCATACAGTTCTGCTTTGTCCGTCCCGTCATAATTTTGTCCGGAGCAAAACACAAATACTATTAGAGGTATCGACATGAAAATTCATAGGTAGATAGATCTCAATGAGGAGAAGTGCAATGTACAAGTACAAGAACCACAAGTCTGTTTTTCATAATTTTGGAGTTATTGCCCTTTGTTATTTAGCACTTATGTATATGACAGAGAAGATGTTTAAAGTTTTCACTATATACTTTTAAGGCAAATAAGCCCCGCCCCTTTCTTAGGAATTGGAACAATTTTAGCAATCTTGGTAGGGGGTTACCAAAGGAGCATATGAAATCTGGCCAGTAGTTTTGAAGGAGATGATTTTTTTAAAGTTTTCATAATTTTTTCTTTTCATTGCCATGGCAACCAGAGTTTACATGGATCAAGTTTATTATAGCAACTTTGGTGAAGGTTCACCCAAAGATCATCTCTGACAAGTTTAATTAAATTCTGGCCAGTGGTTTCAGAGATGATGCTTAAAACAAATTTTTGATGATGGACGATGGGTGATCACAGTAGCTCACCTTGAGCACTTTGTGCTCAGGTTAGATAAAATCAAGAGCTCCACGTGCTGGAGCATTATACGTCTGGCGTGCGTTCAGTACGACAAACCGTATGCAACCGGTCGCTTACATTCAGCTATGGAGTTGTCTTAGGACCATATAGCATCCTGTTCACGTGCTCCTTATGCTGTACATGGGTATACACCAGCATCGTGGTTTATGACACTGAGATAGTTTCATAGCTGACTGTAAGCGTACGGTTGCATACAGTTTGTTAAACTGAAGGCACGTCTGAAGTATGTGCTGTTGTAAGATGCACAAAGTGAAAATGTGAGAGGACTCAATGGAAAACAAGTTGCTGTTGTTGCCCGCAATTCACAAGACTTCTACCGATTATGCACATCTTTACCGTCTCTACCAGAATTTTGATCTGACAGTCTAACAAACAGACAGACAGAGAGAAGGACGGCAAACTTACAATCCCCTATTGTGTAAACATCATAGGTGACTAATAAACAGACACAAAATATTTTGGCATTTTATCAGTATGAAATGTTGCTTCATACTGTGACCTTGACCCAATACAGCTGAAACTTGCACTTGATCTGCACTTCATCTCAGTATGGTTGCCATATCTTGCAAATAATGTAAATCTGCTTAAGTGATTCAAGAGATTTAGAGCAGACACAAAATATAACATTATAAAAGTATGACATGTGACCTTCAAGTGTGACCTTGAACTTGAACCAAGACATTCAAAACCTATGCTCTGCACATCCTCAAGATGGTTGACATTTCTGTCAAATAATTTCAATTTCCTTCCAGTTGATCTTAAGATACAGAGCGAAAATAAAATTGCTAATGGACGGACGGATGACCAGTGTCATAATAATACTGCTCTTAAAAAACTAAAGCTGTAACTATAGGTGAATGATACCCCTGAAAGTCAAAGAGTCCAGCTAAAGTTAAAACTATTACAGGGGTTTACTTAAGGATTTGACTTTCACTTGCCCAGGGGGCAAGTTACTTAGAACATCTACTAGCCCCCAGTGAAAATAGTTTGCCCGATCTTTAAGTTAGTTGGTGTTTGTTAATGTTTAAAACTAAATATGTGTAATTTTGAGGTGAATTTTAGTTTATATGTATCAAACACAATTTGCAAGCATTTCACCCTTGATATACTGTAGAAAATAAAAAAACAACAACAAAGATTACATTTATATAAACTTGCCCGCTGGTATATCTTCTTTGAAAAATCACTTGCTTGCAGTAGTTTTAACCTAGCACGGGCAAGCAGGCGTCCACTTAAGAAAACCCCTGCTACTATATGGTGAATATATTTATTCAATGAAATTTAATGAAAAAATGAATTTTGATTATAATAATTCTGAGCAAGAGCTCCGCAGAGAAGCGCCAAAGCTCATTTGTTTCACATGTCTGAGTAATGGGCTACATTAAGGTTTTTTGCACAATAACGACGACAACCCAGTGATCATCATAGGTCGACTTTTTCTTTGAAACCGATAAGCTAATAACTGTGGGGTCAATCAGACTTACTTTATAGAGTAGGATGATCCATTACTGGTGTCCTCGATCTTGCCTTTTTCCATCTTGTAAGGTAGACAGAACTGTGAGTCCCCCTTTTCCACTTCCTCCTTAAACTGATTTTATAAAGTAGACAGCCAGTAAGTACATTTTTTAAGGGATCAACTTTATTTTAGCAGTTATGGTAGATATCCATGAGATGACCATTTGTGTAAAATGAAATTAAATTCTGTCCATTAACCTTATACAATTCATGGGATAAAAACAACCTGCAAAAAAGCTTGCGAAACGTCAAAACATTATTATTCCATTTAATCTCAGCATTTAAAGTCATGTGATAAAAAGAATCTCACATTTGTTGTCATATGATATAAAATTCTATTAAACTCGTCCAAGGAAATGGTAAAAAGCGAGCCAAAGGTTCACTTTTTACCATTTACTTGAACTCGTTTAATAAAATTTATGAACAACTCATGTGAGATACTATATATAGGTAGACAGTTACCTGCTGTAGACAGTCCAGGAAGGCCACCATGGCCTGGTCAAACCTGCAGTCAAACGGGTACAATTATCCACTGGTATTCTGATTATACTGAGGCCATCATTAAGACTATGTTTTGTTTGCCTTGCTCTGACTGACTCAACAGAATCAGTACCTACTCTATTTCAATCGGATATTTTCTGCAGTTATAATTCAAACATGTAAAACTAAGCTAAATAGTAAATAGTTTGTTCATTCCTTCATTTTGAAGGCCATTCAGCTTTGCCATTAATGTGTCAGAGTTGAAAAAAATAGCCAAATAAATAAAAAAATCCCACCTAAAAGCATGGCAAACAAACATATGTTTTTTTAATAAAGGCTTCAGAGAGTGAAATATGAATTTAATTATACCAATATAAAACGCACAAGAATACATCTATATGCAACAGCATCCTTGCCATAAAATCATATTGTTTAACTTAATTGAAAGATATTGTGAAATAAACCAATTTAATTTTTTTAAAAAAAAAATTAAAGACGTCTATTTACACCAATTTGCTCCGAGACATGGGCGCAGACATTGTTTACGTCTCGTGGTCTCGCGAGACTTTTTTTTTAAAAATCGTGACGTCACAGACACCTTCCGGTTGCGTACATACATTGAAATATAGAAGGGAATTACGTGTGTTGTGGAGAAATTGTTTGAAAAATGTTTATTATTTGAATATGCTGAAAATATATTATTAAAAGATTAAACTATGATCATTTTATTGTTTTCTTACTCGTGAGTGAGAGAGTCTGGAGCCCTCGTCCTATGACCTTTGTATGCCAGAATGGTAATGAATGCAACTTCTAAAACAGAATCATTCAGAACTAAGGTGTGAAAGTCCGTATGGTTCGTAATGCACGTAAGTTCATCTAAATTTCCAACAACCAAGTCACTCGATTTGCAACATACATGTTCCATATTGGATGGCATCATAACACAGTTATCACACAGACAGAAGTCCTCAGCACATAAATATTCCTCCTCCCGTACGTCATTGTCTTGAAGCAGTTGCAGCTCTTCCTCAGTATATTCGGGCTCAAAGTCGTAAGGAACTATACACTCCATTTTAAGAAATATCTCAAAAACTTTATTAAACTTCCTGCTATAGTGATCGAACCATAACTAAAGTCAATACCCCTTGTCACGCAATAATTTATGCACATTCTCACAAACATCGCTATTTTAATTGCGCAAATCATTACAATTTTTAAACAGTTTTTTAATCAAACATATAAATATATAAAAGGGGCGGTATCATGTAAGTAGAAATCTAATTGCAATGACGGTAACTGTGAAATACTATAGAGACGAATCAAAGGGACACCGTGTTGTAATTATGATTAACACACCTAATTGCTCGCAATTTAGCAAAATAATGTAAATTATGCTAACTACTTTCTGTATATCACAATAACATGAGATCATTGCGATACGATACTTTTACTTATTTAAAAAGGATTAATTTCTTCATATTTAATTTATTTTTGGTTCTCTACATGTCCTTTAAAAACTACATAATTTCTGTTATCATGGTGACTCGGTCGCACGCTTCGTTTTATGGCCGTGTTTTATGGCCCTGAGGTGCGATTTTATATGACGCTTATTCTGTTACAAAGGCTTGCCAGTGATTTCTTATCCAATCAGTTTAACACCACACAACTTTTCAATAACCGCAGTTGCAAGCATTTCACGGTAAAAATGACAAAGATGTATTTATAGAAATAAAAAATATCGCGGAGCAAATTGGTTTAAATAGACGTCTTTAACTTACAATTTCTTTCTTATTACGATTGATTCAATGAAATGAGAAATTTAATTGGTTTATTTACATCAATATCTTTCAATTGAAACTTAGTTGTAATCAGCCGAGCGTATTCCTTTAATGCTTTTATCACAACCCCTATTAATCGCACTCATCGATCGGGATATGGTTCAATGGGTATTTGTGACGTCACAGAAAGGTAAACATGAACAAAGATGGCGGCGGCCATAGCCGATCGAAATCACAAACTTTAAACAGCTATATCTTCACAAATATAGCGTGTATAAAAATGAAAGTCATGTCAAAGTGATCTACACTAAAAGGTTTATTGATGGTTAAATTTTCATTTCAGCCGAGCGTATTCCTTTAACAATTCAATTTATTTTCTTCTGGAAATAAACAAGGGTAATAACTCTTAAGTAACAAGGAGTTTATATTACCTGGCTCGAATTCCACCAACAATACATAGAGCTAAGTAATACCGGTACTTAAATTCTTTAGACTTGGTAGATACACATTCCACCATTGCTATTTTATAAAATATTCAAGTAAATGACTAAGCAGAAATCAGTTATTACCGGTACCTTTAAAATTGACAATATTTGTTAAGAAATGAAATATTTAGGTATTTTTAAAAGAGAAACAAGAATAATGAAATTCACCAAGTATTTAAGTATTACTTAGCGCTAAGAATTATTGGTGGAATTCCCCTGTAAGGTAAATAATACATGTTTAGTTTTCTAGATTGTTTTCTATCATAATTCATGGAAATCAAAAATAACATTTTGTTCTGAATATTCATTTCCATTCAGACTTTAACTAGATGAGTTGAGATCTAGCTCGAATTCCATCAACAATACTTAGCACTTAGTAACATTTAAATTCTTAAACTAGGTAGATACACATTCCGCCATTACTATTTTATGAAATATTCAAGTACAGGGCTAAGTTAAAATGAATTATTGCCTTAATTACTAACAATAATTGATAAGAAATTAAGTATTTGGGTATTTTTATTTGAGAAACAAGACTAATGAAATTCGCCCTTAAGTCAGTGCTCCAAGAGCAGGATAGCCCGGCGCCCGGGGCTCCTCTATTTTCAATCCGGGCCGGTCACCATTTTAAAATATCTTGCCCGGCCGGGCGCCTCTAAAAAGGCCGGGCGCATTGAACAAATTTTTAATCTTGCCCGGACCCTCTATAAGTAATCCATTTCATTATCATCATTTATAAACCTTGCTCGAGGCAAAACGCGCTAATCACAATAAATATCACCGAACGTGACCTTGTCATAGGGGTAGTTTACATTCTGGTTCAACCAATCGATAACCGCTATGGATACAAGCTACACAATAACTATGTCATGCGGTGTCGGTCTCTTTTATCCGAAAATAGAAACAGAAGCAATTGCCGAACGTGATTGGTCGCGATAAAAATTGACTTATGAATATTAATTAATTTATACATCATTTGGGTATCTACTGTACTTTTCTACTCTGCGTTTGAAGAGAAATTGTTGTTTTAACAAGGGTCTATTTGAAAGACCTGTTTTAACGGATTAAGGCACTGATAAAGGACTCGTTATTAATTAACTAATTGTGTGATTAGCTACTGTCTGTGAGTCGACCAAACTGTCAAACCATCTTATTGTTAACAGGTAAGCAAACAATTAAAGATCCACTACTCGCGATTGACCAATTGTCCAACTTATTGTATTAATCGCTAATTGATTATCACAAGAATGCTTTTTAACAAAGAATAAATAAAATGAGTAAAATAATGGGAATTAAAAAATACAAAAAACCTAAGTTGATTCAGTATGTAAGTTTACTGTCAACGGAAAAGATGTTGAAGTTCTTGCTTAAGCCTCGCGATAAAGGCGAAAACGAAAGTAAAAAACGTAAGGCAGAAGAGCCCGACAAAATCTACGAGAGTAGTAAACGTAAACGCGTGACACATTGCAATCACTGATGATGATCAAGTCACAACCAAAATTGACTCCAGAAGCTATTGACAGTGCAATAGGACACTGGGTCACATCTGGCCCTGGTGGCAAGCACACACGAGTATACAAAATGTAAATCTGATTGTGTCACTGTGATTGACAAAATTTAGTAACTGACCATTTTGTTTATTACATGTAACTAAGATAAACTTAACAAAGACTTAAGTGAGATGTGCAAGAAACACAAAAGTTGTTTATGTAGTTAAAGTTATTGTTAAGAAATAAACATTCATAAAGGTAATTAAATAAAAGAATAAACCTCAATTATAATATGCTAACTCTACAGTTATGTTATAAATATTCCTGATTAAATCTTTTTGAAATATATAAATTTATAGTCAATTGCTCATTATCTACAGTACTACTGTTATACAATATCTGTGTTACCATGTTGTTAATAAATATTAAGATAAGTTAACCTTGAAAATTATCTTTGTTACAAAAAATAAAACTATTAAAAAATTATATGAAAAATAAATAAAATACATTAAACAAATTGAAAGACTTGTATTATTTCTTAAATTGCTAGTCTTATAAGGCCCCCTCCCTATAGTATAGTTTCAATGAATTACAAACATAATCTTGACAGCGCTTAACAGAATAACGCGCTTTATCAGGGCAAGTAAGTTTTCAATCAGGGCAAGTTGATTTTTTCAATCTACTTGCCCTGGGCTTGTCTGTCATTTTAATTTTCTTGGAGCACTGCCTTAAGTATTTAAGTTTTACTTAGCATTAAGAATTGTTAGTGGAATTCAGCCCTTGTTTCATTCATTTCTGATAAAATCTTATCTAACAGTTTGAGTTTCATTAATCTTCATGTTATATGCAAGTACATGAATATTATACATGATACAAAACATGAATTACTTGGCGTCCCAAAAGAACCTAAATCCTCCGGACGCATACAGTGGCAGTTCCTTGGACTTGTCTGTCAGGGACTCAAGGTAGGAGTGGTTTCCATACGGCACAAGTCGATATCTGGCAACAGATGGCAATATTAAACAGCTAGCAATCAAATTAAGCAATATTATGCAGCGGATATATTTACACCTTTACTTCATATTGACTCATTTTCGCGCATTGAATAACAGAGCAGACCCGGCTGTCTGATCAGGGTTTACTCTGTATTTAGCCCAGATTCTACACAATCTGCATAGTGAAGAAAAATCTGTTGTTTCATATACCATTTTAAGTACGAATTTTTGACTTGATGAACAATAATTAATTTTTCCAAAATTAAAACAATGCCTGAAAATAATGGAAAAAAGTGCTATGTAGATGGAGTAGAATCTGAGCTACAGTATTATTTGAGCAAACAGAGGAGACCCAGATCTGACAGCAAAGTTTTGTCTCTTGAAAATCCAAAAGTATATATGGAAGTGATAACCTGATATATACTGTGGGTTCAGACAATGGCGGATACCCTGAATAGGCAGCTTCTACAGGAGATGTCTGATCTGGGTCTGCTCTGTTTGCCATGACAACAATAATTTACAATATTCTACAAATGAAAGGTCTTATCTATCAGTATGCTAACAAGGAACTGTACATTCTTTTATCATACAACAGAATAGTCTTTTTTTATAGTTTTATTTCTTTAGGCTGACGGAAAAGAAGTTCTTATAACTGATACAAGACAGTACCAGCACTCTAGACCTGAGGTCATGATGGCATGTTATCCTCATTCTGAACCTACCCAGAGTTTTCCTTAAGAAGCAGATGGCGGCAGATTTGACCGTCTCAAATTCTTTCCTGGCTGGCTCAAATATGTCAATTAGTAAAAAAAAATGGAATAATTCAAAGAAAATAAAAAAAAAATCACAAGAAAACATAGGACCCCCAGATCCCACTGCCTCCTACTATTAAAATTAGCCTTCTACTAAGATTCTTAAGGAAAATCTGCTACAACCTCCTGATCTAGAGTGGCAAGCTCTATAACTAAGTCATTGGGCTAATCACTTCACAAAACTTCTAATCCTCAGATTTTCATAAACATACCATTTTGAAGACCTCCAAGTCCCTTCTTTTTCAATAATTTGTTGATAATATGTAATTATATTCACACCTAAAGTTCTCTTCCCTTCATAGGATAGGCATAATTATCTAGATTTATCTAACACTTGTTGCATTTCATTAAAAAGGAAGGAGTATAGCGGAAATAGAGTCCAAGACCAATTATCATACATGTTGTCAATAAAGTCTTCCCTCATTTATAGCAATTTCTCAAATTTTCTCAACTTTGTAAAATGTGTTGTCATTTTTTTTTTTTCCAATAAATGAAACAGATCTTTCGAAAACAGTGACCCAACAAGGATTTTAGAGTGATACTTGTCTCTGAACCTGATTTTGTATTTATTTTTTTCAAGAACATAAGGCCTAAGTCTGTACATGAGATATATAACAACTGTACGTTATTTACCACTGTGCCAGGTTCCTACCTTTGGAATGTCAAGTTCATTTTCTTGGCTAAAGAATGTAGAAGTAGGACTGTCTGTCCCCAGGCTGCATTGATCTCATTCCACTCCACCTAAATCAATTTATCACAACCTATCAATCAATCAAATTTTGGTTAATCAAATATCAATAAATCAATCAACCAAATTTCAAATCAATCAACCAAATTTCAATAAATCCTATTTCAATAACTCGATCAAACAAGATTCAATAAATAATATTTTCATCACTAAATCAATAAATAATTTTAATATATTTAAATCAATTATCCAATTTGTCAATCAAATTTCAATATTTCAATTGATCCTATTTCAATCACTTAATCAAACAAGATTCAAAAATCATATTTTTATCACTAAATTGATAAATTTCATTCACTTAATTAACCAATTGGTCAACCAAATTTCAATCAAGCATATTTCAATCACTGGTAATCAAGGAATCTGTTCATCAAATTTACAATAAATCAAATTTATTATCGCTTAATCAATAAATCAGTTATCTTACCTCAATAAAGTGTTCCGAACTCCCAAGTAACAATATGACACAGTATGTTCATAGCATCAATAATTTTGACAATATTAAACTTGCTTATTAAACAAAAGAAACTATTTCTTGAAGAAAACTGACACAAGAATATATACCATGACCTTAATTCTATAACATTTTCAGACTTTATTTGAAACTTGCCAGGACATGATCTCATAATGCACTATTGTGATATCAAATGTGCTACAGCTAAAGAATATGTATCAAAGGGAATGCAAATGGTTTCTATTTTTGCACAAAACACAGGTAAACCAAGGATATCTGGCAATCCTGTGCCCTAGGTTCAACACCGACTAAGTTTGATATGAACATGTAGATTCTCATTACTTACAGGAACACTGGGAAGGCGCCCTAGTCTAAAGTTGTTTATAGTACCGAAATGGCCACTGTGCCTGAAAATACAGACTTGTTCTTACTATTCCAACACCACTGAAAGTTGCACATAGAGTATTTAACCCTTTCCCTCATATAGACTCATTTTGACACACTTAATAGGTACCACATAAAGCCTGATCTGCAGAAAACCACAGTTAAACCTTACCAAATTTAATCACAAAATCCTCATTTCCAGACCACTGAGGAGCAGCGAACAGCATAAAACCTGATCAGCCTGCGAGTTACTTGCAGGCTGATCTGGTTTTATGCTGTTCTCATAGGTCTTTTTATGGTTTCCTCTATGAGGAAAAGGGTTAAAAAAATACTAACAAAAGAAAAACAAAAAAAGTTAAATGACGCAAAATCATGTTCTCAAGTGTCGCCCCAGGTTTAAATAGTCTGACACTGGTCAGCAAGAATTTTCAAGAACCTGATATTGATAAAGAGTCCAGAGTAACAGATAAGCAGGGTAGCAGGACATTGAATATTAACCCAATTAATTTTGGCAAAAAAGCAATAGTTTTTAGAATCAAAGGCTACCTAAAGCAAAAGAATTTCTAAAAACTCAATCAAAATGTTGGTACTCGTATAGAAAATATACAGAATATTCAATTCACATTTGTTAAAACCCCAATTAAATTTCACAAAAACCCAAATCATAAAAAAGTCATAGGGTAAATTACCCATTTCATGAAAAAAGTTATCTGTAGCTCTGTAAAGAGTCACAGTTTATTTGAGAAAAAAAATGTGAAAGAATACATGTAGTAGAGACTTAAAAATCTTCCTTTTTTCTTTCTTTAACAGGGTTTGTTTATGACTTCTTCCCCTCTGAAAACTCCTTTAAATTCACACATATTTCACCAAAATACTATTAACCAAAGGATTTTCCTTTCCCCAAAATCAAGAAACAGTGCCTTCATTTCTGAATTTATGGCAATAAGTCCCCTTCCCCTATCATCAGAAAAAAAGGCCCACTTCTACAAAGTATCATGGGTAAATTTATATATCAGCTGGGTCTAGTCAAATGCTAGTCATCTAAAGCTATTGGATATATTTTTCGTAATACTTTGTCAAAAAGAAAAAAAAAATACTCACCATATATGGAAAGTTGCATTAAAGACGTTAGTTTTCTTCAATAAATCCAGCTGTGCTTGTGCATACTTCAGCTGGTTATCAACACTGAAATATGCACCAATAAACTGACATAGACATATAAAACAGGCATATGTGTAAGTTTTTCACACTTAAAATTCTCCCTTTGTAATAATATATAAAATCACAAAATAGGCATGAGGAACTAAAAGCATTTATGCTTTCCTTTGTTGAAGTATTAAGCAATACACAAGGAACTAGAACTCTGCATGGTTGCTGCATGTAAATGGGCAAGAAAAACGTGTCGCCATTTGTTGTTACATTAATATTCATGCCATTCAGAGTGTTTCAAAATGCGATCGGATTGTTTCCGACTATGTTAGGTAATCTCTGTGACTGTTTGTCAGCAGTTAAAAAGTTTGCATTTTTTTTAAAGATTTTCCTATGTTCATATAACTTGTTTGTTTAATCTTTCAACTTCTCTGGAAATATTATGTTGCATGCTATATTTTCACACAGTGTTTCAACATACAACTTTCATCAAGATTGGTTGAAAAAATGTTGGGACAGAAGCATTTTTAATGTTCTACTAATAGTTTCAGTCATTTGGAGACTTTCGTCTACATAAGACAAATATGGAGTTACCTTACTAGGATATAACACAGTAGACATGTGACATGATGCCACACCCTATCATATTATCATGACACAAGACCAACCAGTCCTGGAACAACCCTTATGCCCTCAGCATAAATAACATGGGAGATATACCTGAGTAAGTACCTGTGTATGTTGTGGCCGGGGATTGAACCCACTCTGTCCTAGTAACGTGGTGAACATTCCAACTATTTAACCATTGGGACCAGTTTACTTATTTAAGTCAATGTTTAATTATCAAAAATGTTTTGAAAAGAAAAAAAAGAGAAAAAAGAAGACAAATGGTTGAAAAATAAATCCATTAATATGTTGAAATGGTAAAAATATTAGTCTTATAAGAATATAATGATTTCTCACCTTTTCTGATCATCATCCAGGTCCTGCACCTGTCTCTTGTACTCGTTATATTCACGCCAGTATCTGTAATCAACATCACCAGCTTCAGTCAGCATAATTATTTACTACAAATTGTGCAATATGTTTCTTGTCAGAAGAAGTTTTTAACCTGTGTACATGTATTATATGAATTGGAAGATTCTGCTACTATATTTTTCTGAATCTTTCAAGTGTTCTAGGCTGCAGGAAGGATCACCATGTACAGCAGGCTTCAGTTGGACCTTTGTGTCAACATATTTACTATAATTTGAGCAATGTGTTTCTAGTCAGCAGGAAGAATTAAATTGTGCATTATGTGAATTGAAGATTCTGCACCCAAAAAAACTCTGAATCTAGGCTGAAAGAGGAATCACCATGTACGACAGCACACCATGCAAAGGAGTGACACATTGTATTAACAAATTACAACCTTGAAATTCGTCCTGACTCAACATCAGTGTTTATATTATTGTATGCCTTACTTGTGAGAGAGCTCCAACAATATGAAACTGAAGATTCCAATGCTTACTACGGAAAAGTTCAGCCAGTTTAGAGTAGGGGAAGCTTTAAAATACATGTACATTATAGCAGCCATTTATCTTGTTAGTCAAATCCTAATTGTCGAAATTATGTTTGTTGTCAACTTGAAACTGACGGTGTGGGGCTTTGCCTCAAACCCTTCAGTAAATTTATGGTTACACACAAATGGGCAAAAATGGTCAAGACGAAATATTTCCCTAGGTTGTTGCTATTGTGTTATGGTAACACCTATGTTGTGTATCTCTCCAGGTTTTTGTGTGTTGCCTACAGTGTTTTTTGCATTTTAACTCTTAACAGGTGAAAAAAAGTATTCTTTGCATCTAATTGCATGTCAGCAGGATTTGTATTCTTATGATCATTGCGTTAATTTTAAGAAAACAATACTTTAATAGAAAAATAGTTATCTGTCCCTTACCTCGGGAGGTTGGATCTTTTTAATGGACTGAAGGGAGTCTTTACTTTAAACATACCCTTGCAGTTCTGTTTTTGCGGCCATAAAAAATCCACTTTATTCCCTTTCTCATGAGTGATGATTTCCAGTGATCTGATATTATTCACGACCAATTTGTTGTTTTTTATATGGAAAGAACTTTTTCCTGTGTATTTATTTTTTGAGTCGCTTTAAAATCTAGGCTTGTATTAGAAATGCCATGTTTTACAGCTGATGTTTGTTTGTTAATTTTACTTTAAAAAGTAATGTAATAACTTGTTTCCCAATTAGGAAAAAAAAGTTAAAACAAATTTTATGGTCAGAAAAGAATGCTTAAGTGAGGTAATAGGACAGATTGTTTGTTTGGGTTTAACATCCCACCAACAGTATTTCAGTCATTTGGAGACGATGTTTACTTGAAAAAGATATTGTGCTGCTACACTGCATTACCACGCAATAAACTTGTGGCATGATACCACATCCAGTCACATTATCCTGATACATGTACCAGGCCTACCATACCTGGAACTATCCTTATATGCTGAGTGCCAAGCAAAGAAGCTATACCAGTATCATTTTTTAACAACTTAGGAATCTCAAGACTGGGGATTTAATCCATGACCTCCCGCTCCTGAGGCAGATGCTACGTATTACCACTCTGTTTAAGGGGATGGTAGGACAGGTTGTGACATGATACCAATATCGTTCCCACTTCACTTGTCAGCAAAATTAATGGATTTGGGTTAATGAATTTATATTGCTCAAACAGTACACACGGAACCCTTGTACCATTGAATTTCATTTTCTAAAGTGACTGAAGTCAGACTGACTTGCAGAAGTATTGGAGTATTTTTCATCTAAGGTGTAATCAAACACACACAAAACAAGATACTGGCCACCAGACTATGAACAAGGGATGCCTATTATAGAAGGAACACAGACTTCTTCCAAGGTTTTAAACCTCAAACTTGGGGTGCGCACGTACTGAGCAAAATAAAATGTGAAAAAGATTTTTTTGAATATCTGAGTAGAGACAGGAGAAATGTGATTATGAATGGCCCAAAAAGTGGGAACATTTCATAACATTTTGAAAGGGACAGAAGCTAGAAATGCCATCTCACCTGTCTTCTTCCTCCTCCAGTCTGCGGGTTGTCTCCTTCTCCACCTGTATGTCAGCCTGCACACGCTGCTGTTCCAACTCTACCTCCCGCAGCTGCTGTCGTAACACCTCCTCCTCCGCTCGCAACTGGAACACACGTACATACAGCGATAGCATTATCATCATAGCAGCATTTTCATCATAGTAATTTAATCATCATATTAGCATTTTAATCATGTTAGCATTATCATAATGTTAGCATTGTCATCATCATCATAATATAGCATTATCATCATCATAATATAGCATTATCATCATCATAATATAGCATTATCATCATTATAATATAGCATTATCATCATCATAATATAGCAATATTAATAGCATTATCATCAATAGCTTCATCATAAATTACTTCATCATTATCACCATAGAGCCTATCACATAGTTACATTATCTTACAATAGCATTATCACAAAGAAGATATAGCATTTAGTTACATTATCATTACAATAGCATTATCACCATAGAAGCCTATCATCATAGTTACATTATCATTACAATAGCATTATCACCAGAGAAGCCTATCATCATAGTTACATTATCATCAATAGCATTATCATAATAGTGTTATGAAACTGCTGTAATCAAACGTTAAAAATCTCTATACATGCACTAGCGTTATCAGGAAGCTGAAGAATGCATTTTCCCCACTGTTACCATCTTACTACATTATAGAAAATTTCTGTTAATTTAATGGCCATTTAATATACAAGAGGGCCAAGATGGCCCTTAATCGCTCACCTGAGAAAGATGATTGCTTCAGAAATAAAGATACTAGAGTGTAAACTTAGTGAAATCTGGCATTTTTTTTATAGTGAAAGGGGCATAACTCCTAAATTAACTCGCCAATATCAGTTATAATTTGAACCTGACTGCGAGCTTATGGTCATAAACATTGTCTTAAAGTTTGAAGATGAAAAGAAATGAAGACGCTAGGTGCAAACAATGTGAAATCTGGCATTTTTTTTTTATTAAAAAGGGACATAACTCCTGACCTAATTGGCCAATCTCAGCCATAATCAAACTCAATTGAGACATTATGGTCATAAACATTGTCTTAAAGTTATAAGATAATTGTTCAAAAGATGAAGATGCTTTTGATTTCCAAGTCAATGATCAGAAATGAACAGAAAAAAACTATGTCATAAGCCTGCAAGTCACTCCCATACTGTTTTGGATTTACACTTGTGAAATAGGAGAGGCAGGTGTGACAGCAGCCGGGTAGCTCAGCTGCTAGAGGATTTGCCATGGAAGCAAAAGGCTCCTGGTGAAGTGAAAGGCCTTAGGTTTGAGTCCCAGTCCGGCTGTACATTTTTCTCACCATGTGACACTTGTCAAATATATTGTTTTCATGATAGCAATAATGTGATAGCAGGTTACTGACTTGTCTGAGTTCCTCATCCAGGGCTGCATCATCTGTAGTATCCTCAGATGTCTCAAGCTTCTCCAGGAAGTTCCTGCAAAAAAATTCAACAAAACACATTAATTAATGATTGATTTAATTTTTTGAGTTTACTGTCGCTGCAACAGTATTTCAGTAATATAGCGGCATCCAGCTGATTCCAGGTGAAAGAAGATCCTGAATACACCACCAACCTACCGCAAGGCAGCTGAATGACTTCCTTACATGAAAATCCAAATGGCCCTGCTGGGATTCGAACCAATGGCGTAAGGGACTGGGTGAGAGTTTAAGTCATCGACTACCAACTCTGCCACGGAGCCCCCCCCCCCCCCAACCCCCCCCCCCCCCAAAACCCCAACAACAACCAAAAAACATTAATTACTTATTCCTTTATAATGTATAAGTGAACAGAGGAGACTCTGATCAGACAACTCCTGGACAGGTCTGCTCTGTTTGCCAATGCATCAAAAAAGAGTAAAAGCTTAAAGATGTTCACCAAAGCACAAAATTCTGGATGCCAAACTACTTCTCACTAGAGTAATATCAGCCTAAATAAACAGTATAGGTCATAACAATCAATCTTGCACATGTGCTCTCTTTACAGGCTAAACTTACAAATTTGCTACCTGGAACAAGTGTATTTGCAATGTTGTGGAACATGCCACATACCGCAAGCACCTACTTCAGGGACACTGGGGCCTGTTTCACTAAACTTCGTATGAACAGATTTGATCTTAGTCGTAAATCTTTTGTTCTAAATGGTGTCTTCGAATGTCTTATTTTCACAATAAAACGTGAAGAAAGATTTCCCAGTTTATTACATTACACAAATAACACTTTTTGTAAAGAAAAATTCACAGGAAAAATACTATTTTACGTCTGTGAATTTATGCTTACAAAAAATTTCGTACAAAGTTTAGTGAAACGGGCCCCTGTATTTTATATCAACTGTGCAATGTGACCTACACTTGCTGAATTCATTTGTCAGGAAACAAAAGACCTCACCAACATTAGTGAGGGAGAGTAGAAAAAAACTTTTTTTTTCAATCATACCTATGATCTGTGAAAAAGCTGCTTTGATTGCTGTACTATCAATTAATTTTTATACAAGAAACTGTTAGCAAACTTAGAAAACAGTGTCATAAGTTCTCTTCTAACTATTGTTAATAGTATTGTTAGTGTGGTTATGTATTAATTACATGACATTGGAAATGAATGCTTGAGCTAACAACTCTGTGAAATCAGAAAATATAAAAGAGATGATGTATAGTAATACTACAGTAGAACAGCAAGTAGTTGAGTTTAAGTTCCAATGTTGGGCCTTGATGAATTGAATTTTGCAATATGATGAACTGCATTGTAATGGACCTACACTGTACAGCATGGTGGAAAATAGGAAATAAGAGTGATAAATAGCTAAACATGTCATATAATGGGTAAACCACATTCAAAAACAACAAAAGGGCAATGTGCGGTGACAACTGACCTGTAATCTTTACACTCCTCCTCTGTTATCTTCAGCTGGTCATCGAGCTGGTTCAACAAGGTGTCTGTACACTCCTGTAAAATCACAATCATGGCTGTCTAGTTCAGTTTATATCCTCACCAATGTGTTATAAACTAGAAATGTGTCCAGAGAACACAGGTGCCCCCATCCATCGCATTTTCCAAAACAAAGGCCAACACACAGGAACTCAAGTCATGTCCTGAGTAACATATCTAAAAAGTTTTAAGGCTGTAGCACAAATACCTTCAGAGTTACCTATGTCACAGTTGTAGGATGGACAGATGGACAAAGACAAATCTATATGCCTCACTTTTTGGTAGGGGGGCATAAAAATACCCAGATGCACAAGTTTGTGTCTTGATTAGTATATCCATGAAGTTACAAGTCTGTAGAACAAATACTTTCAGAGTTACTTGTGTGACAAGCATAAAATTCCATATTTTTCAAAAACAGAGGCCCATAACTGTGTCAACTTCAACGGTGAATGAAAATATGAAGGTGCACAAGTTCATGTCTGAATAATATATCCATGAAGTATCAAGTCTGTAGTACAAATACTTTTAGAGTTATGCATGTCATAAAGTTTCAGGACAGACACAGCCCCATTTTTAGACGGCGATTAGCCGTCTTATGCTGGAAATCGAAATCAGGCCTTGCTAATTTGCATATTTTCCACAACATTTTTAACTGTACCTCTCCGCGCTTAGTGCGGATCCGTGCAATGCGATTCTGCACTAACGAATACGAGTGGAATATGTTACACAGGCGTTTAAATCATAACCGTAACCGCTTTTAGCGTGTTACTGTTTGTTAACATGTTTTCTTTTGCCATTATTTTGCACTGGAAGCATCAATTTTAAGCGTGAAAAAAATATACGTGACATTTCTTAACCAGAACAGCAACCCATCTTACGTACATGAAGATCTACTCCTGTAACAAGAAAAAGTAGTGCTCCGTATGATGTAATTGACCTAAAGTAGTCCACACAATATTTTGCATGATGGCGAGTTAGGTTCCTCCCAGGGCATTTCTTAACTTTGAAATAGATAGGCAAACATTCTAGTATCTTAAATAATCAAATACCTGGTCAATTTCTACACGTACAAAACAACAGATAGAATTCGCTAGTACAAGAGAAAGAGAATGACCTACTAAGGTATGCAGCTCTTTATGAATGAAAGGTTCATGACCTTTACTCCGGATTATTATGTTACAAACAGTACCTCTGTAGCAACAGCGGTGGAGTTTTTGTCGTCATGTGACTGCTTCAATAACTTCAGAAACGCTGGGTTTAGAATGTTAATCCCGTCGCCGTCTCTCAGCGCACTGTGCGCTTTGATTAGTGGAGGCATAGAAACACTGATTTTTTGGAGGCATGGTTTATACAAGGGATTCTTTGAAGAATCCCAACAGGACTTCTGTAATGATTTATTCTGCATGGCTGACTGTATTTTACTATACAGTCCAAACAACACAGTTTATGACAACAGTAAATGCTCACATGTGTGTCTGATTCCACATGAACTAACAGCTACACATTCAGACTATTTTGCTTTATCAGTGTTACAGTCCAAGGGGCTATGACTTTTCAAAGAATTAACACAGACTGTGAGAGATTTGCATAAAATCACAGACACCTAAATTTACAATGATAAGTATGCCTATACCATATAGGAAGGGAGATAATCCAAAACATTTATACAGACATTCTGACTTACCTCACACAGGGGATGGTCAACAGATGACTGGCCAGTCATGACGTCAAACAATATAGCCTGCACCTGTGGTAAGAAACATAATCATCAGTCCTTCACCAAACAAACTGTCTAGGATATAGGGATGGATACTGCAGGCAAAACTATTGCGATATATTTACCACAATAGATCAACAACAAATATTAGCTGTTAAAAAATATATAATGTATATTACTATGTAAATGTATACAAATTTGCTGATCAGATTTTATGCTGTTTAATCAGAGGTGTAATACTCCACTTGCCCTGGCCAGTAAAATTAGTGTAGGGAGAGTTATTTTCTTGATTACTAAATCAAATTATGGAAGTGCAAGGCAGGGTGAGTGAAATTTTAATAACTGTACACCACTGATTCACTGCATTTTAAGGATTGGATGGTAACACAATGATTCTTATTCCAAGACAAAAATGCTTCCTGTCTGTTCTGGATTCTGTATAATACAGTGCAACTCCAATATATGTAACACTATATTTTTAGCAGCTATACACTATGTGTATAGATAACATATTATTTTAAAACACATTATAACTGAGTGAAAATGCATCTTAACCCTTTCCCTCATAGCGGAAACCATGAAAAGGCCTATGTGAACAACATAAAACCAGATCAGCCTGCGAGTAACTCGCAGGCTGATCAGGTTTTATGCTGTTCGCTGCTCCTCAGTGGTCTGGAAATGAGGATTTTGTAATTAAATTTGGTAAGGTTTAACTGTGGTTTTCTGCAGATCAGGCTTTATGTGGTACCTATTGAGTGCGTCAAAATGAGTCTATATGAGGGAAAGGCTTAAAATGAGTCTATATGAGGGAAAGGCTTAAAATGAGTCTATATGAGGGAAAGGCTTAAAATGAGTCTATATGAGGGAAAGGGTTAAAATGAGTCTATATGAGGGAAAGGGTTAAAATGAGTCTATATGAGGGAAAGGGTTAAGTCAATTTAAACACAGGTACATGTACATGTAGTAGGGTTTGGGTTCCAATGTTGGGCCTTGTTGAATTGAATTTCGCAATATGATGAACTGCAGTGTAATGGACCTACACTGTATAACATGGTGGAAAACAGGAAATAAGAGAGATAAATAGCTAAACATGTAATATCATGGGTAAACCACATTCAAAAACTACAATGAATCCTCTAGCACTTAAACTCATGTAGTAATGCACAAGTATACTAACTTAAATAAAATATTTTTAAGTCATTATTCAACAAATTTGATTATAATGTTGATGTAAATTTCCGAATATTTGTTTATACTATACAATGTACCCTGAGGAGGTCAATAGGCTGAAATGCTAGTATTTAGTAAAGGGCTTGGTTCACTAATAGGTGAAAATGGCCCGACATTCAAATTAATTGGAAATAAGTTCTGCTTAAATTTAAACTCATGGCTAGTCAAAAAATGTAAATATTTAGGTTTTTCAAATTCAGCCGTTGCCATAGCAACGGTTTGAATTTTTTCAATAGAATAGAAGAAATGGTCATACTACTAAAACCGTTGCATATTCTTTTCATTTTTGAATGTAAATCAATATCTTCTTGAATTCCTTTTTTATTCACCTGTTTAAAATATTGGTTGCTATGGAAACGAAAATAAGAACACAAAATTTACATGTTTTCAATATGCCTTATTTTATGCATTCAACATTATTTTTTGAAAACAACAATTTATGCTAATATATTACATAAATCCTCCTTTATGAATTCCATACATAATATTGGTTGCTATGACAACAATGGGACAGCTATATTTGCTTAAATGATACAAATAAGGTAATTTTTTATGTATTTTCTTGCTTGATTTAACAGCTCTTTTACACAAAACTGCAACAAATTAGAGTTTGTCATATTTTTTTTTACTAAAGAAATCAACAAATATATATGGCAGCTGTTACTCTGGTAGCATAAATAATTAATTGAATAAAGTCAATATTCTGTTTTCATGTGATATTCATTTAAAAAATTTTGTTTCATTTGCACAAGATACATTTATACAAAATTTTCAAAAAATCTGTCTTCATGGCAATGTGTTTGACTACCTACAAATGAAAGAAACAACATTCAAAATATAGCAGTAATTGAATACTGTACTATGTAATGTTAACCTGATCAGTTCTTATGACTAACCATTTCCCAGTTCTGCCTGGCTCATATATGTATGAAAAATGGATGACCATATATGTACATGACAAACGTGTGCCCATCCATTCACGTGAAAAGGAACTAATCACTTTCACTGCTAGATGTTTCATCAACTTGAAATGTAGCGGCATCAGACAGGTGCATGCCCCAGTTGCGAACACCATACGATTCTCTCTCCTGGTATCTGGCAAATGACAAATACCAGATTATGGCCGATACATGGGAACACATGCCAACAACATGAGAACCTGCCCTACACTGACAATACCATGCATCAATAGCAGTGTCATTAAAACATATCCACATCATATACTTCTTGCAAATGCCGACTCTGCATTTTCACTGAAAGAAGCTTGGGCTCATCAACATGTACATGGATATCACAGTTCCCTTCCAAATGTTCCTGTATATAGCTTGAGCTTAAACATAACTGATAAACACCTAATGTTAGTTCACTTAACTGTTCATCACTAAGGCGAGGGAAATTAACAATGTCACATTCATCAACACTTTTCCAAACCTTAACCTTCCTGTTCAAGCCTTTTTCCTCAACCATAATCTTCAACTCGTTGGTTTTCTGAGATTGCTGCAGCATCTGGGTTGCAATTTCATCGTCCTTGTCTGTTTGGCCAGGTGAACTAAGTGGAGGGAAATATTTGTTCGAAAGAGCACACACGATGCGAACAAAGTCACCTATGAATGGCACTTGGCTGTTAGGCATAACATGGTCAAGGTACTTAAAACGCTTGATTCTGGCATTGGCTGACTCAACCACCCATCGGATCTAAAAAATAACAAAAAATTATAAAAAAAAAATATGCATAAATAAACCTGTAGTAGGTATACCGGTCTATAAAACTGCAGAAGTTGTGTAAGGACTTGTTGAATTACATACCTTTATTGTTAAAAGTATGGTCATTATAGAGGATAACATTAATCTTGTATCTTAAACCTTTTTCTTTTTTTATCAACAATGGAAACATTTTTTAAACTAACTTATTACTTTGTAATGAACTGGAATAAAACCATCTCATAGAATTATAGTTATCCGTTGCGGATAAGAGATCGACGTACAGATGGCGCATGGAAGGATAGACAATTGAAGCAGAGACTATTTGCTCCCCGAATTCCAATTTGGGATTATTAAATTGCTTACCTTCGTGACAAGACGGCTCGCATTGGCATCGTCAGTTGCTAGTTGTTTCTGTCCTTTCTTCATCAGTGCCGGCATTTCCACTTGAATTCCAAGATCAGCAAGAAGTGGTAGGGAATCTCTGAACCCGCGATCAACTACAATGACATCTCCCTCTTGTAGAAAGTCTCTTAGGTCTTGAATGTTTGCCTGTAGCATGTGGTTCAAAATAGCTGCATCATTGTTTTTGGTGTCAGCTAAATATGGGCCTACAATTGTTACAAAATGACCTGTAGTGGTAACGACAACCATTGGTTTCACTAAAGGGCGTCCTTTATGCATACGGTAGGTACGTCTTTGAAACTGAAAGTTGTTAGACTTGTTTATGTATATGTACATGCCATCTAAGACTAGAATCAGTTGGTTTTCATTTGTTCCAAACAAGGTTTTTGCTAGAGGACGAGTGTGGTTTTCTATGATTGATTCCCTGGTCATGCAATCTATCCCGAGGTACAGGGGTACGAAACTAAGCATGAAAGACTGGCGTACTGTTGACACTGCCCAACGAACACTTGACTTGCTGAGTCCGAATATTGTGGACAGAAGTTTGTTGGACATACCAGAAAATAACTTCAAAAGAAACAAACTGATACTTGTTCAGGCTGATCAGGTTTTATGCTGTTCGCTGCTCCTCAGTGGTCTGGAAATGAGGATTTTGTAAATAAATTTGGTAAGGTTTAACTGTGGTTTTCTGCAGATCAGGCTTTATGTGATACCTATTGAGGGCGTCAAAATGAGTATATATGAGGGAAAGGGTTAAAACATACCACGTGACTTTTTGTACATTGCAAATTTACGAGTTTACCTTTTTTAATTGTCAGAAAAAAAAATCAAATTTATCATTGCATATGAATGTACAAGTTGGTGCAATTAAGAAAGTACAAGTGAATATAACCATCAACACACACATTTGATTAGAATTCTTGTGTCACAGTACCGATAACTCACAATAGGGGAGAATTATATGTTAGCGGCCGGAGAGCTCAGTCGGTAGAGCATTCGCCCGGTAAGCGAAAGGCCCCGGGTTCGAGTCCTGGTCAGGTTGCATATTTTTCTCACCCTGTGACACTTATATCCAACTTACATTTCCGAAATATGTTTGTTGGGTTTAACGTCCCACCGACAGTATTTCAGTCATTTGGAGATGATGTCTACTTTAGATAGATATAGTGCTGTCACAATGAAGTATCACGTCGTAGACATTAGACACGATACCACACACAGTCACATTACCCTGACACAGGGCTAATCAGTTCTGCAACTACCCTTATATACTGAGCGCCAAGCAAGGGAACTATTATAGTAACATTTTGTACGACTTCGGTTTGTTGCGTCCAGGGGTCGAACCCACGACCTCCTGCCCCTTAGGCCGATTACGAAATATGTAGAATCTATATTAAACAGTAAGTGTAATATAATATTGAATTTGTCACTCACAGACGCTGGACTGAAGAACTGTTTAGATGATGACGGTTGTGGAACATATTCTGCATCACTGTCATTATTTGTGTTGTTGACTGCTGTAGATCTAGATGGCTTCTGTGTATTCTTATAGAACTTAATTTGACAGGAACCGCATAATGTACATGTGAACAAAATTCGGACAGAAGCTGTTCGGACACGGTGACATTTACTGAAGAAAGGGTTTAAAAATAACTTTATATATAAAAAAAAAAAAAAAAAAAAAATCTAGTTACACAAGAAGGAAAAAATACTGATATATTTATACTAAAACAACATACCAGAGTCTCGTTGAATTCAGAAGTTCGAAAATGCGTCGATCTGGATCGTTTTGTTTACGTTAGTGATTTAAGGGGAGACAACGAAAACACGGCATTATTCGTAATTCAATCGTACTCAAAGTGTTACGTTATTTAGTAATTTGTTTTTTATTGGAAATGAAAAATAATAAAATTCAGCATTGTGAGATATTTAATGAGGAAAAAGTTTATCAAGACATTGGTGAAGAGTAGGATCGAGTTAATTATACTGTACGGTGAGCCGGATATTTAGCTCTTTTTAGACAATTATTTTAAAAATAAATTATGAGCGCATTCGAGTACCACTATAAAATATTAACCATTTAGTTTGGTTTTTTATAACATTTCAAAAAATATATATTTCCTTTTGGTACTCGACTGCGCTCGTACTTTTTTTTTCAAATTAAGAGTCAAAATTATTGAAAAACACTTGTTTTTGCCTGAATTAGGCTTCTTTGACAGTCCAATAAATTTATAACTATTATCAATAGAATTGAAAAAAATGTATTTTTTGGAAGCTTAAGGGTTGGTATGAATAAAAATATACACATACTGTATTTTTCTAAATATTTTTATTTCTTCAAATGTTTGGGCAAATATATAGGGTTAGTGAACCATGTCCTTTAGTAAAACTGTTTTAAAAATATTTTAGATAGAGTACTGTCAAAAACACATAATAATGGATTATAATTTATATTTTTATCAAAAATACGAAGATTTTTTGTTCACAATTGGGGAAACTTAATTTTTGACACTGGAATTGGGACTCCCTCCACCCCCCACACACCAAAAAAAAAAAGAAAAGACAATACTGTTTGTATGGGTATGATACCTTAGGTTTATGACCAAGGTTACCAAGGCTTTTGGGTCCAGTGTCTCCAAGAAGTGTGAAGCCATTACTGTCGTCTTCAGCGTGAGGATATCGTGGCGATATCACATGGCGGGAGATGTTCTCGTCATCCTCAAATGGACCAACCTGCTCAAGTAATGTAGAGTTTACATGATTATAATAACATCCCATACATGGAACGATTTGCTTGTTATAGTCTAATGGTTATGTTAACCGATCATGAATTTGAAGATTTAAGTTAAGTCCCACTATGGCAACCATGCAAAAGGGGCAAAAAAAAAGTGTATCCAAAATTATCCACAGTCCTGAATTTCCTGGGCTATACCTGGAAAAAAATACTTGATGTAACCAGCAAGCTGAATGCTGGCACAATAACTCAGTGGTTGAGTGTCTGTTTTGTGTTCAAGGGGATCTGGGGTTTGAATCCCAGCCAATGCACTTTCCTCCAGTGACCACATCAAATGGTACCAAATAGGCAAAATAGGGATGCTATGGGAACTCGGGAGTACTCAGAACTGGTTCTACCCAGGAACTTGTCTCCCTTATAACAGTGTTATACACTGAGCATGTAAAAGGATCAAGAGGTCACACCCGGACCCCCCTGTATCCCACCACTGTCTCTCTTGCAATGCTGTCTTTTTAGCAAAAAAAACAACAACAACAAAAAAAAAACCACACCAAAAATACACACAACACACTTATGGATTATCCTTGACCGCAAGGTCTAAAAATATGGCCATAATAATCAGAAAATGATTGCTAGTCATTACAAAAAAAGATGCTGGTTGCTGCTGAACACTGTGTATGAGAGTTTTTCCAGTTTTTCTGTATTTTTTTTTTAGCAAACAACAAATACAAGCCATAAGTCCCACCAAAACAATTACAAAGAATACAGACAATGCCAAAACATTCACTTTTCTCATTATGATCAGAGTCTCAAAAGAGCTTTAAGATGCATGACAAGGGCAATTATAAAATCCATTTGAATTTATGTGCAAACACTTTGAGTATACTGACAAGCATTAATTCTACTGAGAACAGACAGTCTCTCATACTATTTAAAGGATTACAGAAAAAACATTCCAGGACTTAAACACTTAAAAACAACAACCAATTACCTTTTCTTGAATGAGTCTCTCTTCACGGTCAGCACTGCTTATGAGTGGAGCTGTGGATATAAACAAACATGTATTTGCAATATTTAGTTGTATGTAATATATATGCTGGGTTTTCCGTAAGAGGCAGTTGACGGTAGATTTGACCGCCTTAAATCCTTTCCTGGCCAGCTCAAATTGTGAAAAAAACTAGAAATGTGTCCAGAGGACACAGATGCCCCCATCCGTTGCATTTTCCAAAACAAAAGCCAACACCCAGGAGCACAAGTCATGTCCTGAGTAATATATCCATGAAGTTTAAAGTCTGTAGCACAAATACCTTCAGGGTAATCTGTGTCACAGTTTTGGGATGGACGGACAGACAAAGGCAAATCTATATGTTTCACCTTTTGGTAGGGGGCATAAAAACTTTAACGAAGGTTCAATAAAAATACCCAGGTGCACAAGTTTATGTCCTGATTAATATATATCAATGAAGTTACAAGTCTGTAGTAAAATATTTTCAGAGTTTCGTGCGTCACAAGCATAAACTTCCGTATTTTTCAAAAACAAAGGCCCATAACTCTGTAAACTTCAACAGCGGTTCGATGAAAATACCCAGGAGCGCAATTTCATGTACTGAATGATATATCCTTGAGGTATCAAGTCTGTAGTACAAATACTTTCGGAGTTATGCATGTCACAAAGTTTCGGGACGGACAGACAAAGGCAAATCTATATGCCCCGCCCCACCAGTTTTGGTGGGGGCTTAAAAAAAAAAAAATGGACATAAAAAAGAAAAAGAAAAAAGAAATCAAAAGAAAAAACTTAGGACCCGCCCCCTGCCTCCTACAATTTAAAATTAGCCTTCTATTCTGATTCTTAAGGAGAATCCCGTATAATAATATGATGGTATTGTTTTGTTTTGGAGATTATGGACAGTATTTCTGTCATACAACTTCATCCACCAGTGGTCGACACTTCCGTTTTTCTGGGATCATGTGGACACCAAAACTTGGAAAGGGACTCCAGAATTGAAATGCCAGGTGTTCCGTTGGGACACTTACTTTTCCTGTCCGACTGCCACGTTTATTGCAAATCAATGCAACCATCTTGATAATTGCAACTTTTGACCATTGGCAATGCAAATAAAGCCATCATACAAATCAAAATGACATGACAGGGACTTCTAACTTGTAAAAGAGACTCCAGTAAATCATGTGTTTCATCAGGTTAAAAAGTTTGTGTCAACAGTTGGGGCAGCATGAAATACCCAAATACTCCCAAATATACTCAAATACCCAATTCATTTACCTATATACATTCAAATGAACAGTTTCAATGTCTAAATAAATAAGATAGCAACTTATTGAATTTTATAACAGCTTATTCTTATTTTGACTGCCATCACGGCAGATTCCTATTGAAGTTATATTGATGTATCTGATATTATGTCACACTTATTTTATGTTTTGCCTACTTGTTAATTTTGGCTAAAGATAATTTATTCCCTCTTTTGATATATTTTGTACCAGCAATTTCAACTTAGCTTCACAGCATTACTTGTTTGTACCCAACATTAAAAGGAAGTACTCTCATGTTTGGTGATAAGTCAATTTTTTTTTTTAGAATATGTAACATCTGAACATGCTATAAATTCCTGTAAACCAAAGTGTACATATTATACCTTATAATGGAAAGCATTTATATAAGCTATGCTCTTCCAGTCCATTCCTTTTCTCAAATTGTACATTAGATACTCAAACTTAGTAATTAAAAAATTATAGTACAAATAAAATATATTTTTAAACTAAAATTAAATTTTATCTATTCCTTTATATGATAGCATCGATGATGAAGCAGAAATTTAGAATTTATATCTTTTATCAAGTTTTCAGTCATGGAACTTTAGTCTACAGAGTGCTACCACAATGTGACATCATGTTATTAACATTTTTAAAACAAGTGGCATGATGCCACATCCAGTCACATTATGCTACCACTAGGCCAACCAATCATGGAACCCCTCTATCTACTGAGAGCCAAAGAGGAAATATTACAGATTCAACAACTCTGGTATGTCACAACAGGGATTTAACCCGGGGCCATTCGCCAACAAGATCAGTACTAATGATGTATTTCTTTGTATTGCATATCTCTCCAGAGACAGTCTCTGCGGGGGGGGGGGGGGGGGGGGGCATACTTGACAGCTCAGGTTGAGCCGACGATTTAAAATATCACTAAACTCATCACCGCTGAAAGCAGAAAAAATCCCAACTCTTTGTTAACATAACCTGGCGGATGTGTACCCCACAGCTAGCATGTCGGGGGGGGGGGGGGTGATACAGGTGATACGCCCTTTTTATGTGTTACACGTAGGATTAAGTCTTACTAACATACACGTCTTATCTTACCCGTTAGTTCCTTGACTAATTCGTTCTGCTGGTCAATATTGTCAAAGGACATATCTATCTTAAGCGGTTGCCGACATCGGTGACACACAAACATAACTTTCGTCTTGTTTACAGTCCTTGTGGGTAGGGCGGGGGCAGCCGACATCGTGTCGTTGTACTGAAAAAATATTAGTGTCGGTGTCAAGATTTAAGAAGGTTGGTGCTTAAAACATCATGAAAGAAACACCCACAGACGACTTTCTGCGTAGATTTCAACCGGAAGTTTTTATTTTGAGTTTTCCAGAGTGACTTCCCTTCTGGGTCAGAAAATGACTCGTCCGTTATATCACGGAATCCGTCGCCTTATTAAAAGATGATTAACATTTTGGTTGTCAGACGTATCCTCCCCAGTCGTTTCCTCCGAAGACGTTTCAACTTCAAATTGGGGGTGAAACGTCCTGCATTTGAGATATAACAGGTTGTTTCCTCCCCTCTATCATTTTATTTATTAAATTATTTAAAGAAAATTCAATATTTAATAGAATGTTATTTAAAATATGGTAAGTTGTCTTTACTGAATTTAACATGCTGTTAATTAAAATATTAATCAATGATTGATGTTCAATGGCACAACGTTTAAATAAGTAGTATGTGAAAATTGAAGATTCATCGCTATATTGTAAGAATTTCGAGGGACTAAATATACCAACAGTAAATAGAAAATAATTTTTTCAAGACACATTTTTTGTCGTATAATGATTTATTAAATTCATGTTAATGGGTCATCTTTAATTGGCATTGAAAATGTTATCGGTTTAATAAACATTGTGCATTGTCTGGAGACAGCTGGTTTTGCAAAAAAAAAAATGAATATATAATTAGTTGAAGTAATAATAAGAAACCATAATTAAATTAGTGACATCAGTGATGTGTTTGTAAATATAAAGTATTCGTAAATGTGAGGTATTCGTATTAGTGGGGTATTTGTAATTAAAAGTTATTCGTATCTGTGAGGTATTCGTATTAGTGAGGTATTTGTAATTATAAGGTATTCGTTATAGTGAGGCACGGTCCTATCATGGGGCTTCATAGACCGATCCAAATTACAGATGAAGAGTTAAGCAATACTGGTCAATTGAGTACCCCTCAGTTTCAAACAAAATTCAGTTATTTATAATCTGTTATCCTATCATTTTTGTTTCAACTGAGTTTCCATAACCGAATGAGTGCCTAACATAAGCAAGTTACATGGCACATCAATTTATTTGAAATCAGATTCAGTATCGTTAAGGCGAAAAAAAGTTGTTTGTTTCCACTAACATCTGCGAAAAAATAGGGTCGGTCGGGTTAATGACAACATCGTATAAAGGTCCTGATATATATGTAATGTATTCTTCTGTTGGGAGAATTACCACACAGTCTCGATAGTGCCAAATCAACTTCTTTTTGTTCAAGCTTTAATTCTGGTATCCGTAATTTAGGAAGAACGGCAGTTGTTGAGGCATCCATTTTTAATGTGTCACAGTACTGATTACTCACAAAAGGGTATACAGATGTGTAATTGGCCGGATATTTCAGTCGCTAGAGCATTCCCCTGTAAGCAAAAGGCTCTGGATTCGAGTCTTGGTCAGGCTGCACATTTTTCTCACCCTGTGACAAATGTTATACCGAAGTCACTTTGAAACGCCCTCTTTAATTGGTTTAAAATGGAGCACTTGTTTATGCATATAAATAACTTCAAGGGTCAATCTGACGTGACATTTAATGAGATGTCAGATCCTAATCGCGTATAGTAGAGGAGCACAAATTAGGATATGATTTTAATGAGATTGATGGCACATATTCCATGTAACTTAAGCTATACCTGTAAAGAAAATAAAATGTGACCAGCATAAAAATCACCACTTTAATATACCATAACCATAACATGTCATTTAAGTATTCCAGATTTAATTTTACCCATTATTTTTTATAAAAAAAATTGGGTATATTTGGTCTTTTTAAATTGCGTACTACTTATATATCCATGATATATGTTCCATGGCGTATATTCTTTCTACTTTATTGCCATTTCACAACCACTTACTTATATTGTACACAAACGAAATTATGTGTTTGTGGCCCTTCAGTTTAAAGGTTGACTATACATGAAATCAAATGATAATACATGCGCGGATGCCAGTGTTTTGTTCTTTAAAGAAAAAAGGAAAGGAAAATCATGGAAGAAGGCATGGACCCCCTCCCACATACAGTAATTTTCATAGTTTTGCTTGAGACCCCCCCCTCCCCCTCCTTCCTACGTACGGCAATGTTCATAGTTTGTCTTGAGGACTCCCTCCCCTCCCATGCACGGACATTATAATTTAGAATTTTAGAGTTGGTTTGGTATAGTAATTTACATTGTTGGCCAACATCCCTGTCGCCCCCTGAAATAAATGGCTGGATCCGATCATGGTCTTAGATCAAGTTTCAACTTTCACAGCTGAAATAAATCGATTAAAAAAAAATCTTTAACGTTTTTAGGATTTTTTTGTCAATATGCCTTGTCTGTAGACGAAATTAAGTATACACATATCATACTTTTATATTTGGGGCGATGGAAAATATTTATTTTTAATACTTTAACATCTTCTTAATTAATATATAAGCAATGATTTATTCAATTTGCTCCAACCCCCTCCTACCCCCATGTAACCATCTTGATAATTATAAGTTCATAAGTTCCGCTATAATTTTTCTAATCTGTGCGAATGTGAACGAGAAAAAAAAATACAATCCCTTGACCTAGTTGGTTATCTAAGGATATACAGGTCGATTCCCATTATTAGTAGATCTATATAAAGAGACCCCGCTCTCACACCAAGTGTAAACATGTCGACAATCTCCATTGATAAGGGCATGAAGTACCCATAATCCAACGGACCTAAGTGTTTTTATCATTTTCGATATTGAAATTTTACTTCAGTTTGTGACCAAACAAGCGAAATATACCAAATTATCAGCCTCGATGGCACGTACAAATAAATATCTAGGTCAAAGATACTCGTGGTGAGATAATGTGTTACAGGAAGTTTTCAGCGCAAGTTTTCATCTGTTATCGCAAATTGTTACTCGTTTAACCTCAATGCAATATATTACATACTATATTACAGGGGTAAAAAAAGACATAGAACACATTCAATAATATTTCGTTACTATTGAAAGCTTTATAGGCATATTTTTGTAAAGGTCGTGTGACGTTTTCTTCTTGAATATGGTGGTACATACCACTGTATCAGTAGATATGTAATGAATAAAGATTTATCACTCTTTACAATCACTATTGTTATTGCTTTTTGCTCATTTGTCAAATCATACTTTTTCAATTACGGTAATTTTGATATTCTTTCAAAACTCCTTACAAATCTAACTTTTGGAAGATGCTTTTGTGCGTTTTACCACTACCCCTACTCACATGCCTCGCAAAGTTAAAAATACACGACCGTGGGTCGAAATTTGCGATTTGGTCGGAACAGTACTAAATATGTTTAGGCCTTTTTAACATTTGAATACCCAAACATATTTATAGTCTTTGTATTTCCCACACTATGTTTATGAGAATCTGATTGATTTGAATGGTTTAGTTTATGTTTCTGTTTACTAAATTGCGAAACTTAAGCAGATGATTGTAGAAGCAAACCGTAAGCAGATTGTGGTAGATGGGCATATTTATTGATCTTAATATTGCATCTTAATCTTAGACCCCCGTGTACAACTGGGATAATAAACTACCTCAAAGGAAACTATTCATACTTATGCTGATATCCCCCACCCTGTTGCCTTCTTCGATTCTCCCCAAGACGGGTTTATCACCTATTCGGTACTTTTAAAAGTTAATTAAACTAAGCACCAAATATAGGTTATAAATCCATATTTGAGAGAATAGCTGATGGCGAAATGGGGGGGGGGGGACGAAAGGTTTAGTGCCTCCAAATAAATAAATAAATAAATAAATAAAAAAAATAGCTAACTATGGATAAAACGCACACATTAGCACGAATTAAACCAGTTTGAGAAAGAATGACTGAATACTAAACTATTTATTAAACCCATTTTCTTAATGCTATGTAGAGTCAAAAAGCGAAGCAGGTATAACCTTTGTTTCTGTTCAAAAATATAATAACAAGGCATGTCTTGACAATATACAATAATATGAGTCCGTAATGAGATATACAGAATATTTATTGTTTAGTTGAACTATTACGACACATAGCACGTAGTCCATAATCAATTATAATGGGTCCAATCACTGTCTTCGCATTGAGAACATTGTATGGATTTTACATTTATGGATTTACGTGTTTCTAATGAAATCGCCGTATAACAGCATATTAGCACATGAAACTTACATGTCTCTTTTCAAATATCCTTCCTTTGCTTGATTTTAACCGCCTGACACCAGCATTTCAAGCGTTTTTATGTGATAGATAGGTACAGTGCTGCAAGTCTGTGATATCATGAAATATAAAAGTGGCATGATGCAACAGGCACACTCATCACATTGTCCTGATACTGGGTCAACCAACAATTGGCATGATGCCACACTCAGTCAGATGATCTCAATACTGGGCCAACCATCACATGGCATGATGCCACACTCAGTTACATGATCTCGATATTGGGTCAACCAACGTGTAGCATCACGCCATACTGTGCACTATCTAGCTGCCACCATAATGCATATGCCACACTCAGTTATGTTCTATGGGTCAACACGTGTCATCACCATCGTGTACATAAATCAATATGGCAACACATGGCATGATTCCACACACAATCATTTCATCATTATACTGGGCCAATCAGCTGGTTGCCTGATGCTTCACTTAGTCACATTGTCCTGGTACTGGGTCAACCAACACGTGGCATGATGCAACATTCAGTATATATGTCTTTAGAATGAACTAACCACTTAAAGATACGTCAATAAAATCAAGCAAAAGTGAATTATGACCAGTAATTAGGTTTTTTCAAAAAATGTGGAACGTTCTTGTATTTATGTTTTACTTGGATATTGCCTTGTTTTGAAGTTGAACGTAAGAGGCCCTGGAGTTTTTGAATGGTAAATTGGAAACGCATGTTTATCTCAGTTTAGGTGTGCAATAACACATCAGTTTAATAACATCCAAGCCAAATAACACGTGTCACGGGCTACGTTGATTCTTTATGATGTGACGAATATTGCAGCAAACGTATTTGAAGTTAATCACAAAATCCCTGAAATGACTTCCAGCAACACCTTTTGATGCTTTTCATCCAATTCAGCACTTTTAGCCCAGAATGCGGTTCTTTTGGCTGTTTTTTAAATATTAAAACACGGTCTACCTCAAAGTGTAATGTAAATCATGTAAGATAAAAATCAAGCTGATTAAAACAAACGGGACAGCAGCAATATACAAGTCAACAAACTTCTAACATTTATGTTGATTCTATTGCTTTGATATATAATTGTTTACAAAACCACAGAGTCAAATAAACTTCGCTGTTACAAAAACACTTACTTTCGATTGACGTGCCTAGTAATGGGTTTAAATACTTAAGTATTTCACATATTTATTTTTGTGTTTTAAAAGCTATTCTTATCTTTCTAGATTATAAAAAGAATAGTTGACCTACTTAAAACAAAATATAAACGATTGCGTAACTGTTTAAAATCGTGAAACGAGAATTAAGACATTTGGTCTTAAGAGTTTAAATTCTGTATATTTCACATAAATAACAGACCAGTAAACAAAAAATATTACTAAAGTAAAAGGAACCATTGTGTTATTATTGAATTGTTATTGAGAGACTTGTGCATTTAAAAGTATACTGCATATATCACAGCCAGTCATATAGTCAAGCAATAAGAGAAGTCAAAGCGTCGAGAGAGCAGGACTTTTAATATAAATATGTCTCATTTATTTGGTATATTATAGTAAAAGAAAAAAAAAAAGATATGAGTACATTTTAGAGATATAATTAAATCGGCTCTTTAAGTGCGTTTTGCGTAACACACACACACACACCCCTATTTTAGTGAGGTACCCCATGTGTGACTACGGGTTGTACCTCGATCTGTATGTAAAATGTTATCAAAGCGAGCTACATCTTTCCGAGGTTTACCTCGGTATGTAAATCAACATTGAAACTAAACTAACAATTATTTCAGCCCCCAAACCGAACCAAACGCTACATACAAAAATGAACCCTTACCCTAACCCTGACACAGACACTGAAAAATATAAACCGAGGTAACACACACACACACACACACACACACACACACTAGTCAAATACTGAAATATTAATCAATTTATTGCCGACTTAAAATCATAAAAAAAGTAATTTCAGTTTTGGAGAGAAATTTATCATAAGTAAGGCAGCATCAGATACATACTTTGTGTAATATATATACAGTTTATAGACTGTGTATGTTTTTTTGTAATATGTTATATACGCTTATAGACTCAATGCATGCATTTTGGTACTCGTATATATACATTTTATAGACTTTGCATGTTTTTTTTGTACTCGTATATATACATTTTATAGACTATGAACGTTTTTTGTACTCGTATATAAACATTTTATAGACTTTGCATGTTTTTTTTTGTACTCATATATATACATTTCATAGACTTTGCATGTTTTTTGTACTCGTATATATACATTTTATAGACCATGCATGCTTTTTTTGTATCGTATTTATACATTTTATGGAGTCACTTTCGGGTCATTTGTTCATTAATCATTGTTTGTTTTTCTTTTAATTTCGATAGCTAGAACGTTCTTTAACTTTTATTGTATATTTTAAAATAAAATTTGAGAACTTCACGTAGTGAAATATTGTCCAGAGCGCCGATATGGTTTTGAACTGGAACCTTGCAGTAAACACTGCACGACATAGCAGTGCCAGTACCCAGATTTTACTCAGCGACTCAATATTTCCCTTCCCGTGGGGAAAAATATCAACATATCTGATTATTGCGAAATGTCTTCCTTTGACATTCTCTTTGGATACATTTTCAGCATTATACTTGAATTATCAGACAGGACATCGCCATGTTAACACCCTTAACGTAGAACATATGCAATGCGTTAATTTCCCAAGACCCCTATCTTCGCATCTCGATATTATGGCAAAACAAGATATGAAATTTAACGATTCTGTTTGTCTGAATTTTAATTTCATAAATGCTGGAATATTTTTTATACTATACAGATCTAGTCACTGGGCAATAACGAGAGATTCGTGTTCAGATAGAACAAAGCGTGAATGTAGAGCTATTGGACAACGTTTTCATGGCCCCCGTATAGTAATTAAGCATGACAGAACATGGGGAAATTCCAATTAAGATAAAGCTTGCCGCATGTTTTCAAGTGTGTTTATTTACTATTTGTGGTACGCTATGATACTTGCTGTACACGGTTATAAGTTTGCATGCTTTAATACCACCCGGTTTTGTTGTTAGACGTGATACGATTTATCTGTAATTGTCTTAGGTTAACCCCGAACTTCAGATTTAACTTGGTGTTCTGCAAATGTCTCCTGAAGCTTTTTGATTTCTCTTTTTATCATTCATATACTTCATATACATGCTTAATGATGACTGGTTTTTAAATGGTCCTTTTTCCTTTGACCTTGTGGTCAGCCTAAAACTGCTTTCACCACTATACATTAATCTAGTTACATATATTTCAATGAAGCTTCCCAATTTCATCCAGTAGATATGTAAAAATGTAAGCGGAAATTCGAAAAAAATCCTAACAAAAGATATTCATGTTAAAATGGTCATCTCGTATTTCCATGTATAATTATTTAAATTGTACTGTATGTGCCCATTTATTCAGCATGATTGATTATACATGCTAAAAAATATAAGTTTTTTTTTTT
>CM037792.1:52034991-52084991 GCA_021229015.1 Solen grandis | reverse complement strand
CGTTACATATATAACTTTACTCCGCATCACGCGTGTGTATTCTCTATATATGCATATAGTAGGCTGAGCTCGAACTATTTGATGCAACTTACTTTGATTAGAAAAGATGTATTATTCATATGATGTTGAAAATGTATGAGAAATACAAATGTTCAATCGCTATTTTCAGTTATTATTTGAAACTATATATTCTTTGAGTTAGATAACAAATAGTAGTTCATTCATGTTTTTTGCTTGTTTGTTGTTAAAATCGCGATTTACTGTCAGTATAGGTCATATGATGAAAAGAATCTGACATGAATTGTCATTTCATATTAAATTTTACTTAACTCGTTCATGAAAATGTTAAGCTAGTCAGAGGCTCGTCTAATAACATTTTCATGAACTCGTTAAGTAAGATTTGATATGAAATAACAATTCATTATCATATCAGATCCTGATATAAAAAGGTAGGCATTAAATCACACTGAATATTGCACCCTATTTGGTGTTGCTTTTCAAAAAATGGACAATCTTTAAAACTACATGTATATAGCTTGTTTGTCTCTATAAAAAGCACAATCGACAACATACAACCTTTGAAATCGCGCAGAAAATAGTAATAAGTACTTTGCTATATGGTAAAGTAGGTACATGCATTGTGTGTGGTTTTTTTGTTTGTGTGTTTTTTTTTTGTTGTTTGTTTTTTGCTTATTGAAGTGAAGAGTGCACTAGTTTGCGTAATTACACGGAAGTAAGAAGTCGAGACTGTGTTAAACGGTCAAAAATGTAAGCAAGCGGCGAGACTGCGAAAGATAGTCAAGCCTGTCTTAAGCGGCCTGTCAAGGGAACAAGAGAAAGTGATCGATGAACAGAGGTGGTCGCTAAATGAAGGTGAAACATGTAATTAAATGCTATATTTTTGTAATATTAAAATGGCCGCTTAATACAGGTGGCCGCTAATGCAGGCTCAACTGTATGATCAATCAGTATCCACTGATACTCAGTGAATGCAAACAAGTTAGATCTGAAAAGTTCAGGTCTCTACACATAAACAGTGTACTTACAATTTTGGACGAAACGGTAATATTGATTTTAAAATGAAATTGCATTAAAAATGTTCAAATTGAGAATAATTTTCCTTTGACTATTTTAGTCTTACAAAGTTCCATCTTTCTGGATGATGGTATGTATGGCATTAATACTTAAATTTCCTTGTTTTGCTGTTTATATAAATAATTGTATTAAGACAGTAATCGTATGGCGACTAATGTTTCCTGCATAAGTATACTCAAGCACGACCTGTCCTTCTTTTAAAACACTGGCCCAGATTTGGTCACTTAAAGAGTCAAAACCGACCTCTTGTAGTCGTTAGATGCCCAAACACTGACCTAAGATACTGTCTCGGGTTCGTTTGCCATAAGATTTGAGATAATTGTCATATTTACTTTATAGTCATGCTTATTTGTATAATTCTTATGCTTGTGAAAAAGTGGCCCATTTCTTTACATACATTTGTGAATTGATTAAATAGATATCAAAACAGGTTATAAAACGCACACATAGGGTAGGGTGATTTATTGAATAGTTTATTATTATTATTGATTTGAAAGAAATAAATGGATGCTTTCAATAGGGAAATTAATCCTTTATATCAGATTCGACATACATTATGCTAGATGTTTACAGTGGATTTCGTGTCTACAGTTCTAACATGGGAAAGTACAAAATCAGTATGAAATATTTCGATATTCGAATGAAATACAGAAAACAATCTTTCAAAAACTAGTTTTACAGAGATACGTTAATGCCCCTGTTACACTAGAGCCCGTTTTGACTACGTCCTATAGGGCTCCCGAAAACCTTATAAAACGAGTTGACGTCGGGTTAAAACGGAGAGATTTAGCCAAAATATGGCTAGAATACAATCAACTAGTTCACACACCGTTGTTGACTCGACAATTCCGTCCTCAGACCGTCAGCAGACCGTTCAGAACGGGATAAAACGACCATATACAACGTATTCAAACAGTTCTAGTCCGACTACAGCTAGTTCGCGTCCGTTTCGTTACTAGTTCTAGTTCGTTCCCGTAACGTCCACTCCCGTCCTTAACTCGACTACCTCGTTTGCAGACCGTTCAACTCGATCTCACTACGTCCTTGTCCCGTCCTCAGTACGTTCAGATCGTAACTGAGTGCAAGTTCTGGTCCGACCTATAAAAACTCGGCACTTTTCAGGAAGCCCTCATTCTAGTTTGACGCTTCAAACAATCACAGCAACGTCATCCATGGTAAATGCGTGACTTTTCTATGATCCTATGAGAGGACGATCCGTATTTATACCCTCCTGTTTTGATCGCACTGCAAACGGAATGGTCGTTGAAAGGACTGGATACAAACGCAACAATTCGTACTTGACACGGATAGAGCGTACTAAGGACGTACTGCAAACGCTTAGGACTGTGTAGAATCGTGTAAGGAACTATCTGTTTTGCTTTTATCAAAAAAGACGAAGTAAGGACGCACTAAAAACGTTATGCAATCTAGATAGGTCGGTCTCTGGATGAGATAAACGAGTTAGAAACTAGCAAGATCGTTGCGAGATCGCACTTCTAACAGCAAGTCGATCGCACTACGTCCCAGAACGTCCTTAGTCCGTTTGCAGTACGACTGTTACGTTCGCAATACGACCATCTCGTTTTCGATACGATAGCACTACGTTTTATTTCAGAACGGTGTACCTTTTCAGAAATTTTGAGTCTGTTCAAAACTTTGGAGAGGCCATCTCGACCAAAGTCGTCCAAACTCGCCTATAACGATCGTAAACAGATATCAATACGTTGTTACTACGACCACTTCGTTTTCACGCCGTTCAAGCCCGTTTCGCTAGAACTTTTAGGTCGTACTGAGGACGAGTATAAGTGTAACAGGGGTATTAACTATTATGCAATGAACAGATATGGGGTCAGTTTTACAGAGATACGTTAACTATTATGCAATGTACAGATATGGAGTCAGTTTTACAGAGATACGTTAACTATTATGCAATGAACAGATATGGAGTCAGTTTTACAGAGATACGTTAACTATTATGCAATGAACAGATATGGAGTCAGTTTTACAGAGATACGTTAACTATTATGCAATGAACAGATATGGAGTCAACTATCATACTTACTTTTTTAAGGTATATTGGAATTAGGACATGCATTCAAACGTAAAATATTGTTTGTAGTAAAAGGTATGTGATTTTGATAAAACAACATCTTTCCGTAAAATAATAAATTCATGAAGGTGATGAATTTTCGCCAGATTTGTGAGTAGATTTATCCACGAATAATAAGCGACACAAGAACGGTGAGGTTGCTCATTGATAATTTCACTGGGGACCGGGGTTCACGGTTCAAAGCCCGGAATTCATGGGACGTTTTTCAGTATCTCCTATCCAACTATAAGCCCAGCGATGGTTCACCTAGACGAAGGCAAAGTGGCTTCGCGTATATTTGTGCCATACACTAGACAAGTTAAAGAACCAAAGGGACTATTTGGAAAGAGCTTATGTATCACACCCGGATCTATTGTATACTGTCCACGTCATTTCAAGTAGGTTACACCTGCAAATGGGTGTTAAGAGAACGAAATCCAACAGACTCAAAGTCAGAGGCGCTGGGCCATTTATAGGCATTATCAAAACCACAGAATCATGAAATGAACGCCCTAGAGTGAACGCAACAAACAAACAAACCTTAAAAATATATCATATTTAAAGTTAACTTTATATTTTTTGTTTGTAAAGAGTGAAAGATTTGTTTTATGGATTATACCGTTCATTGTAAGATATTGTTCGCTCACAGTAACATCATGACAGATTACCTACAAGATCCATTTGATGTGGAACATGAACAGTTCCAACAAGTCTCTTGACTTTCTTCGTATGCTTTACGCAACATTTGGACTCTCGGTCTTGTTTTTATAACTTAGACGTACCTCGCTATCTCAAGGAAGTGTCAGTAAAGCCCTACTCAAAAAAACGTAAGCATTTAATATTCAGTGCACATGATTTTATTTACAGTTATTAGTTTCTGAATCAAACATTATCAAACCCTTTCCTACTTGCTGTCCCATTTGTATCTCATACAGGTTTTGTACTTGAGGAACCCTGCTGCTTTGTTATCGGTGAATATCGACCCGATTTGTATTCAAACTTTTTCAACATTCAGTTTCCGTGCATTAGTTTAAATATCTTTTTTATATATATTTAGGACCACATATTATATCAACTCGATACTAACCTTTTTCAAGTACACCTCCTAGGAGGGCAATTAATGATGCCAGTTCCTTTCTGTTTTTCAAAATGTTTGAACTTTAGATACGGGACATTTTGTTGATGTGCACTACAACTCACAACATTAGAACGTCCAGTTTTGTTGCAATTTACCCTGTGTGTGTGAGAGAGAGATATGATCAGCTTGCGTCTTATGCATTCAGTCAATGTAACAATTTAAGTGACCGTCTAATCACGGAAGTCGGTAAGTGGAGAGCAACGTTGGGGAAAAAATGACCATACTCCCAGCTTTTACAAATAACGGATACTTTTCCTTGTAGACGCTATACGTGATCGAGGAATTTAACACATTTAGATGAATAAGACTGAAAGTTGGTTCCTTTGTTCCTCATTCAGCCATAATTCAATTTACTTACGTTGCTAAGATCTACATATTGTGACCATGACCTTAGAGATGCGGTGAAATATACTGTATGGTGCACGTCCAAAATAAAATAAATTCGTAACCGGAAGTTCAATGGTACAATCACCGGCTCCGACATACCGAAGTGGTTAAAAAATGACACTTTTTTTTGGCATTAAGCAAAAAAAAAAAAAAAAAAAAAATTGGATCCAGGACTGGTTAGTCCAGCGTCAAGATAATGTGATAATGTGTGGTACCATAGCACAAGTCCTTGTGTGTGTCGTAGCAGAAACGCTGTGTTATTTTCAGGTATACAAAATCAAAATGACGGAAATACTGTCGGTGGGACGTTAAATTTAAGCAAACAAACTTCATATTTTATCTTTTGAAATAATTAAGGATCATGCAGTTTCGTTTGCGGTAGTTAAGGCAAACATGGTGGAACCATATCTTACACTAACACTTTCATAGAAATTTCATATAGTGTGAAATTAAATTGATGTAACTTCATCCATGTGTAATGCAAAATACTCGTTTATAAAGCTTTAAGATCATCATTTCATTGAGAGTTTTCAATATTCATTTATAGTTGGAGTTTCGTATATATCAGCGTATATAATAACCTTTCTTAGCTTATTTATCAATATGCCTGATCATAAAATAATGTCGATCAAATCCCAGTGGCATGAAAAGATAGATTTAAAACGTGTCGTTATGATGTGCTATACATCATATTCACGTTATTGATTTGGGATTTGTGAAGGAAATCACAGCGATGAATGGTCCGACGTTGAGAACTTTAATTGGACATGGATGGAATTTCGAAAAATACTGAATAGGATATTCTGGCTGTTTAGATAATCAGCGTAATGAAAAATAATGTTGAT
Organism: Solen grandis; assembly: GCA_021229015.1. Taxonomy (NCBI): domain Eukaryota; kingdom Metazoa; phylum Mollusca; class Bivalvia; order Adapedonta; family Solenidae; genus Solen; species Solen grandis. Next base: position 52,079,437 of record CM037792.1, on the reverse strand, counting down.
GTGAAAATGTGTGAAGTAAAAGCTGTTTGAAAATTGAGCATTTTCTAAAAATACGTATGGAAGAAAAAGATATCTCCTTTTGTCTTTTAAAAGGTTATTAACTTTGACCATGTCATCCTTAGTTACTACCCACATGAAATGCAAAATGCCCCCACTTTTTTTTTTGCCTGGGTGAGGATTGGTTCTTGAAATTTTCTTCGATACTTTTTTTGGGAATATCAAACATTGTATTGTTTCAGTAACACATATCTTATTAAAGTATAGGTCAAAATGTGTAACTAACCTATGACCTTCCTACAGTTTGCTCTGGATTTATATGGGCTGTACAAAGTCAGTGATAATTTAGCCAGGCTGTCCTCTTTTGTGACTCCTTCAGTGTTGACTCTTTTTAAAAATAATTTATTTACATACTTATTATTTACCCATTGAATTAAGTATCGGCCTATTTATATTAGTATCGGTCGTTTTTAAGTATAAGATGGTAATTAGTATCGGTCGATTTTAAGTATTGGTCGATTATTAGTATCGGACGATTGTAAATATAGGTCGATTTTAAGTATTGGTCGATTATTAGTATCGGTCGATTTTAAGTATTGGTCGATTATTAGTATCGGTCGATTTTTAATATTGGTCGATTACTGCAAAGATCCTTTTGTAAGGATAGCAAAACACTAAGGTTGTCATTTTATAGAGCCAGATTAACATGAATAAATGCTTGATACAACGCATATAAATGAATTTATTGGCATGTATCATAGAGATGATAAAATTGTCATTATCATTACGTTTAAGGGGCCGTATTCATAAAGCTCCTTAGTTTTTAAGCCAAAAAATTCTTAACTGGAGTAAATATCCTAGGGTGTTTTATAAATAAGACTAAAGGAAATCCTTAATAACTAAGGGAAATCTATGTGATTTTAAGGAAAATCTTAGAAACTAAGAGAATTTTTTCCTAAGGAGCTTTTTGCATACGGCCCACAGGTGTATTTATTGATTGTTTTTGACATAAGTACATGTATATCTCAGCTTGCGCGTTTTGTTTTATTTAAACTGAAAATATAAAAGTACGCTTTAAAATATTTCAATCCAATAAACTGTCAAATTTAAAGGTTAACAATTTCTTGAAATTCAATATCATATGCACCCCTTTATACTGACAATTTTATGAGTTGGAATGTACCCGAATGAAATGTTATTGGAGTTATTCAAACACTTGGAGACAGCGAATGTTTGTTTTCGGTTGATAAATCAACGTAATAGACAGGCAGGTTACTGAGGTTAGACCTCTGGGGGAAATAGGAACATTCGTTGTATATCACAAAGCGCATCAGGCTTATTCTTGTATGATAAATATCATGAAAGAACTCACGAGTGTAAATGTTAAAATGCACAATTTGCACCAGAAGAAGCACATGTATACGGTGGCATAGAGGAGACATGTGTAGGATGTTGTTTATCTCGTGGGAACAATATAAACGAGAGATACAAAGTCTTGGGAAACGAGGTTATCAGATAATAAGTCGTAGCTCGTTTGCACGACTCGTGTGTACGACTTAATTTATCGTTCCTACGACTAAATCATGACCTTTCTACGACTTATCATATTGTTTCAACGAGAAAAATAAAATCCAGCACATGTCATGATTGTCATCTCTGTGCCATCGTAACACATACATGGCAAGACCCATGTGAGAGCCATCTTCGTTGCCACCGAGAGTAGGTTCATTAACGATACCGCTTTTTGCCTATAATTGAAATAAGTACACGTTTAAAGGTGAACCCATTCATCTGCAGACTACTGGAATCTCTCTAACTAACATAGGATGGTATAACAGTGTCATTGCTATGACTTTCTTTTATGTCCATGTTCAACTTACGGAACAACAGTAAGCTGATACTCTAGAAAAATATAACTATAGTCACTAAATGTACTATAAATCTCGAAAGGCAGCAGCTACTAAATGGCCTAGATTCAACGACAAACACAAAGGTTAACCTCCTTTAGTTGTTGTTGGAGTTTACTGTCACTGCGACAGTATTTCAGTCATATGGTAACGTTCGTGTAGCTAATTACATATGACGAGAGACCCAGAATCCTCAGATGTGACCGAGTAGAACCACCGACCTAACGCAAGTCAATCGTTCAGTTTTTTTAAGGAAAATTCTAAGTGAACAACTTAAACCCACAGTAAGGAGGGATTCGAACCCACGGCGAGGAAGGACAAAGTGTATTCATTCTAATGTTACAAGTTAGATATCTTATATACCAAATGTTTGAACTTTTGGCGTCTTGGTGATTAGCCTATGGTTCAGACGCTCGTTGTTGTAAGCCTCATTCCGGTTGCCATACTCTGTCGTCATCAGCGGAGGATTCCGGAGATAGGCGAAATAGTACTTCGGGAAGACCATTACAGCAAGGGGTTCGGTAATACTCGTTGAATTTGCTAGTTTAAGCCAATCAGTGAATGGTTCAAACCTCTGAACAGTGCTTGATATTTTACAGCGTAAATTAGGTGTTCGGGGAGTGTTCGTTGGATTACGTTTAGGTGTTCGGGGAGTGTTCGTTGGATTACGTTTAGGTTTACGTGTCTGAGTGAAATTGTCTATATATGCGGAATGATTTTTAGAAATGGCGAAATGTTGATTTTCATGTTGAATCTAATGTACCATTCAATGTTTAGTCCAAGGGTAGGGACGGCAGGCATCCACGGGGCTTTTGGTAAAAGACTTCTCGACAGGCTGGAATATTTGACAGTCAAAATGGCACCGGGTCCCGGGAAATAGATTTTGGCAAGCATATGATGTGGGGAATTAAAGACTAAAAAAAATGTCAAATTCCCTTAGGTGTTTAGTTGCGTAAACTGAAATACAAACTGCTGAATGTACATTTTAAAGCCTAATATCATCTCTAGCCGTAATCATAAACTAGTTTGCTGTCATCTATTACAATATATTTTATCTCAAGTTACACACTAGGTGATAAATATGACACCTTTATCAGCACGATCTTCATTTAAAATAATATAAAATATATGAGCTGAGTTTGTGATAAAATGTATTTGTATATTGTCTTTGAAATTCATTTTCTCTCGGTTCTTTTCTTGAACGAAGACTTATAGCCGACCTTTCGGTCAAAAGACTCTGACGTTATCAGAGAACATAGATCCCGATTGATCAAATATAAAACGTTTTAGAAGGATGAAGAGAGAGAGAGAGAGAGGGGGGGGGGGGGGGGGGGGGGTTATGGGTTCGGTCTTTGACCATGGCAAAATAAATTATTATAAAAAAATATTTCGCAGACATATGTTCTTATCGACCTAACAATGATTGATTAGTGCAAGTAACGTTCACTGTAAAAGAAAATGGCGGTCTTGAAGTCATCAAGCTATCTTGTTGAAAATACTGAGTTCTTGGCTGAGATGAAGTAAATGATATCTTTTGAAAAGGATATTCGTTGTTTGTGGAATCATCACATATTATAGGCCATTTCACTCCGATATAAGATGTAGACTTACTTATATCAACAAGCACTCCCTGAACACCTAATCTATGTGCTGGTTCATAATTCCATATATTATTCAATGGGAAATAAACAGACATTTGAGATTTTTCCACAGTAACTGACTGGTCAGTCTAAATTAGCAAATTATACCGGGTATTCGTACGCAGTAGCTATTGCATATGCACGTGATATAAAAATAAAGCCCATGACTCTTTAAGTTATCGCGTGAGTACGCGAAAACATCTGCGTGCAAAATCGGTAACTCTGTATAACGTGGTAACTATCGCGTACGCAGGCAATTTGAACCCCCCCCCCCCCCCAAAAAAAAAAAAAAAAAAAAAAAAAAAAAAAACACAAAAAAAACACTAACATTTACCCCTTATGCCACCGGAGGTATATGATTTTATTTCAGCGATGATAGCTTTCTAAACTGTTGTTACTAAAAACCAATGTCGTATTTTTCTCTTGACAGAGCCATCCCTCTCCCGGCGGTTTTGTGTTTATGAGATATGACGACGGTGGGTTCAATATCGCTAATATCGCTCTTAAAGGGATGCAGTCCATTTGCGACTGCGGGATACTTGATGGTAAGCGAGAACGGATGATATTTTTTGATGTTGAACATGCCCAACCATGGAGAACGTGGTAAGCTGAATCTTAAAGAGAAAGTGAATTTAACATGACCCCACCCCCCTGGAACGTAACGACAGATTGTCATAGAAGACGAGAAGTGAATTGGACCCCCCCCCCCTTCACGTTACGTCAATTTCTATAGTGGCTCGGTAAACCGGACCCCTCCCACCACACTTACGGTAAATTTTAAGAGGTTGGCTAGTATGGTAGCATACTCCCACAACCCCATTAATTTGTGAATTCACGTGCTGATATGTCAATATATCCTTTACATCATTATGGAGGTCGTTGTAATTTATCAGAAAGCTTACTGGATGAGTTATTTTGTACCCCTTCATATAGAGAGTCCCTACAATTTTTATATTTTTTTTGTGGGGGGGGGGGGGGGGGGGGGGGGGGGAGTAAAAATGCTATACATGGGGTATGCTGATTATAAGCGATATTATTTATAATATTATATATATACTCGTGAAATATACCTATAAAAATACAATATGTAAATCCTATTAATCTGAAATACTGAATGAACCAAGTTTTTCTTCTTTTATGGGCCGGATATCTACAATATGCTTTTTAAAATAGCAGAAGGTGCAAAACCAGCGAAAATAAAACTTAAGAGCGAAAAGTAAACTCATCAGCGAACTGAACAGCCAGCAGGATGCTAGTGGTCCAAACGGGCACATTGAGTCGCGAAGCGGTGATTAGGGTTTGGTGAGGGAGGTTGGTATCCCTTCCTGAAAATGGGTTATAGGGATTATTTTTTAAAATTTTGATCCTTTTTAAAGACCACAGGGGTATTTCCTGTATAGAATGTTTGTTCCATTTGATGGAATACCGAATTCATGTGAACATTTGATACTATGTAATAGTTGTTTGAAAATACTCTTGCAATTTTTTTAAAAATCATCCTTTAAATCACAATTTTACATTGTGTGGCTGCTTTTAGAGAAACTGAGCACTTGTGCTCAGGATGAGCCCTATGATCATCTTCGTGGGTCGTCAATAATTGCTTGTGAGAAACTACATTTTTGGTCCAATTTTCATGAATCTTAGTCACAATATTTGTCTATAGGGGCATGTTGGGCCAAAATTTCATGAATATTTTTTCTGTAATTAAATAACCCCTTTTGGTTAAGGAGGAATAAAAAAAACAGGTCACTAGGGCAAATCTTATAAACAAAAACCCTGTGAACACTTTAGAGGCCATAATTTTGTTAATTTAAAACATAATTAAACTTAATTAAACTTGATAGGAATGTCCCCTCCCACCCCCATTAAATCGCCCAAGATTGTTTTATTGTCGTTCTTTTTTTAAATATAAACATATTTGTATTCTAAAAACTATTCATTCACAATTCACAAGACCTATATGGGTTTGTTGGACAAAAACACCTTTCAAGTTTTATACGATTACTGCACTGGGATACTCATTAAAACAGTTAGTTCAGCACTCGATTCTCTTAGACCACCTACATTTTGGTAATCATGGCGTGCGGGTAAATATACGATATGTTCTTCTCAAAATCTAAAATCAATATGGCTTACATAAAGAAAGAGCACGTAGGAGGCATGCATTTCCAAAAAGTGTTTATATTTAAAATGGATATGACACTGCTATCATAAGGTTCTTTCCAATGAGACCGTCGGCCATAAATTTTCAGAAGGACCCCAATATAAATGACAAAATACGGACATGATTTAAAGCAGCTCGTTGACAGATGGTCATTGACTAAGAATTTCATTTTAACTATATGTGTGTATTACGTCTATCAATACCCATCTACAGATAATGGTCACCAAATGCAACCATCCGTGATCTAAAATAAAATTGATAGTGTCGCCATCCAGGCAATACCGTAACAGAGGGTACGAGTATTGAAAGTACATTTTGAATGATAAAACTGATTATTCACTTAATAGTCTGAACTTGCGAAATCGCAACCTGAATTGGTGAAGACGCCATGTTGGGAAACTTGTCACGTGGTACCGAAAACACCTGCTTCAGGGATATCATATTCTATATTTAACCGATTTCGTCGATGCTGCGTTACGAAAATAGCATTGTAACCTACACTGTCAGAGTTTATTTGTCTGGAAACAAAGAATTCACCAACATTAAACGAGGGAGAGTATAAAATGATATTTTTTTTCAATTTTTACCGATCATCTGTGAACGAGCTGCTTTAAACACAATCTTTCATGTGTGAAATTGAAAAGAATCAATCTAAGCAAGCAAGCAAACCCCTTTAGAAAATAGAACGATCATTACAACTTTGAAGATAGAAATCTACTTCCTAAATATTTTTGTTCTTTTTTAATTTTCAATGTCTTATTTATTTTAGGTCACTGTTCACGAAAATGCCGCTTCGAAACAAAGGAACTGGAAAGTGTCACGGGAACAGCCTTACCAGGACGTTTTGATGACAGATAACTGCATCACCGTGTTCTGGTTCACCCGGAAGGAGGGTGCCGAGCAGTTCTTCGAGAGCACGCACCACAACCGTTTCCGGGAACCCGGCTTCCCGACAGCTAACGGATATGAAGCGTTCTATGTGCCGTTGTTAGAAGTACCACCTACGAGTAAGTTTTCTGACGTTTAGACAGTCTGAATATCGCTAATAGGCTTCGTTGAAAATATACTTTTTTCCAAAATATAAAATTATTTAACACTCTACTAGTAGTTAAGAAACGATTTATTTTTCGTCAATTGGGAAACAAGTTCTTACAACTTATATTCATCCCTCTCGACGGTTCTTGAGTTGGAAAAGTACGTTGTGCCCGGGAATGTCATGAAAAAATAAAACTTGCCCTCATCGGGGTTCGAACCCCACAACCTTCGGATCTGCAGTTGTGTACCGTTCCCACTTGACTACAACTTGTTGAAGGCATAAAGATGCTTCTTGTAGAAGTATTTAAAAGATTATTCTATACCAGATTAGCAAACACTATGGAAAGGTTACCTCATAAAGGTCGCGTCCTGTCCGATTTACAAAATCAATATGTTCATAGACAGCGATAGAATCAGAAAACAGAAGAAAAGGATGATAAAACCTGTGTTTTACACATATACAAGCTGTTTATCACCTACAGACTTTTTTCACTGCATGTTGAAAAACTACATCATGAGCAACTTGTAATTGCACAGGTATGCATTTGTAGTTTTATTTGTCAATTTTTAATCCTAATCCGACCATGTGTTTATTTTTTTTGCGGTTGACGAGCTATTTATGTCTTGATTTGTGAACAAATTAAAGAAAAATGTCAGAATGACGCAATATCGTACCATAGTACTTCTTTATATGTTCTATGACATGATTAATACATCAATAATGACAATAATGTATAGATATTGGTTTTTGCTTATGGAATTATGAAAATGCTGGAGGGTTCTCTTGACCGATTAGTTTCAATTCAACTATAATTAATGACCTCACAACTACTGGGTAATTAAACATGAATGTCAAAAATGATACACCAAGACTTAAGTAACCGGTATTAGTTCAGTTTGGCGCATACGCTTCGCAGTCTAAATAATTTATTCTGATAAACTTTTAATGAGCATATATTTATTTCCATAAGTTCCATCACCATCTGTGTGCAATGTTTAGGAAGAGTTCTAACCTTTTCGTTACCTTAACTTATGGTGTTTTTCTTTGTGCAAGTCTCGTTTAGCAAAAGGTGCGACATCACAAGGAGACTTTAAGGAGACTTAACGCAATTTTACACATATATCTTATTAACTGAAGGTCCATCACGCCTGAATGGTAAATCTATTTCTTAAATATTTTACCAGAGATCAATAACTTGAGAGGCCTTTGAGAAAAAACAAAGTCAATTTTCACACACTCAGCGACAAAATGCCCATAACTTTTTAAAAGCATTGCCTTTCTTTCTATTTTCTTTTAAAGAAAATTGACACCCATTTTATCAAAGAAATAACACACAACTTTCTTCAGCACGCCGGGCTTTTTGAATGTGAATTTGACTTGAGTTTTTACAACTGATTACTTCATTTGTTAAGTCAAGGCTATGTAGCATGGATATCACTCGTTTAAAGATCAAACGGCACCTCCATGCTTCATTTGGACTTTATTTTAATCAAACTTCCAGGTCTATTAACACTTAAACCTTGTATATCGAGTTAGCAATAAGGTGACACCTCTCCCCGAACTAGTTTAGTATTTTTGTATTTTCTTTGATTAAAGAGTATGGATCGATTGACAGTGATCATTAGAGGACTGTTTGACTCATTCGAATTTTACTTATACCATACTGTGCCTTTTAATTGCGTTAAATATAGTTTTAAATCAATAAAAGTTGAATTCTTCAGAAGTTTTGGGTATTGTTCAGTTGTAAAATCAACTCAAGAATGAGGCATACAAGACTTGTGTTTCTGTTCCAAACAAAATGAAACAGGATTGATGAAAAACATCTTGTTTTTCCTTGCCTGCAATGCATTTTTGAAGTATAAGAACAATTTTCTTTTCAATGAATTAATCGTCGTGATTTCGATATTGATTTCAATATATTATGATAATATATATATCAACATTTACATGTATTATATTTAAATTTATAATTATTAGTCCCCTACCGGTGTTTACACTATAAGTTTGCCCTCCGTCTGTCTGTCAGTCCGTCCGTCAGTCTGTCCGTCCGGATGTTAGGAAATCAATCTGGATCTCGAGATAACATAAAAACCGTTTAAGATAATATTATGAAACTTGGTATATGAATAGATGGCAGTATGGAGATTCTTCACGGCACTTTTTTTACTCGGACCAAAATTCTGGTTGCTATAGTCTCGGAAAAATTAAGCACCTCACCGGTAGGGGACTCATTTGTTGCGTGCTACATCAGTTACTTGTTTCACGTTGACTACATCGAATTATCAAATGACTGGTCACGCGGTCGAGTGACTAGAGCGTCTTTCCTGTAACGGGCGGTCGTAGGCCCGATCCGCGGACGTGACATACCAAAATCGTTAAGGTGGTTGTAGTACATGTAAATCTCCCTTATGCTTACCATTCAATATTTAAATTGAGTTTCAGGGACCTGATTCATCGATATGTTATTCAGGTTTTAGACGCAGACCCAGGAAGTACAATATTGTAAACTTATTTGTCTCCCTTTTTAAGTGACTGTAGTTATATTTCCTAATATACAAAGTACCGTTTCCGCTTCCCGAATGGTTTGAGCGTCCGCCTCGGGAGCGGGAGGTCGTGGGTTCGAAACTTGGCTGCGACATACCAAAGTCATAATAATGGTACTGGTATGGCATAGTATAGCTCCCCTGCTTGGCGCTCAGCATATAAGGGTAGTTGCAGACTGGTGGCCTGGTGTCAATAATATGACTGGGTGTGGTATCATGCCACATGTCTACGGCGTGGTGCACTCTATTTGTCTCCAAATGTTCAATCAAACAAACAAACAAACATAATATACAAAAGGAATCATAACATATTTTATAGTATTGGGTTTTTGTAATTTCGTTTATTATAATTAAGGAAAAGACTGATTACTTCAAAAATAAGAATCGTTAGTTTGAGGCTAAATATCGATACATGAAATTAATGAATAAATCATAACGGTCTACGAACGGTTGGTCCAGTGTCAGGGTAATGTGACTGGATACGGTATTAACGTGAGATATTGCATTTAGCCAAAAAGTGCCCAAAATGACAAAAATTTTGTTGGTTGAACCTTAAACCAAAGTAAGCAAGGCTTATTGTCGTGTAATAGAATCTAGCTGTAATAAACAAGATATGAAGTCACTTTCGGTGCTATCAATTAACTTAAAACAAGACAAAATAATATTTAATGATGTTCAGATATTGCATCGGATCGTAAACATAAAACCCCAACCTATAACTCCTCAATTAAGTTCTGTTAATCGTTTACATACATAATATTACATTTTGGTAGTTAAGCACCCTACTGGAGTGTATTTTATTGAACAAGTTTTATTGAGTCTTGTTCGCTCATCTATTGGAATCTTTTGAATGTCATCTGTTTAATTATGGTGAAGATGTTTACATGTGTCGGGATTTATTCATCTTGAGTCTACTCTGAAATTCAATTTGCAAGTACTTTAGTTTACTTACCTATTGAAAAAAAAAGTGTGTCAATATAACCGCGCATTTAATTTCGCGGTAATTTAATTTCGCTATTGTATAATTAGAAATGACATAACGGCATTCTTTGTAAAATATTCGTGTTTTTTTTGTGTTGTTTTTTGTGTGTGTGAGTATTTAAATAGAAAGAATGATAATTTACAATAATAATGCTTTATAAAACTAGCCATATTATATTGTTATCTTGAATTCCTTTTTGATTCAATTTACATTGGCAAAATGAAATGTTTATTTTTTCAAACTATGCATGTATAAATATTAATAGGGTATTCCTATATATACTGTGTATAGATATTTATTACAACATATGATTATATGTTTCCTAGACTATATATTTGTCTCAATATCTGGTAAATGTGTTAAATGTATAAACGAGATATGGTGGTAAAAATGGTAACGTTACCTTCTCAGGTGATAATTTCTCGTGTACGATAAAAATGTAAAGGATAATTATCATTAAGAGAATGATAATTGCTTTTATGATATGACGATAATTTCCTTGCGTGAAAGGGTGATATTGTCACAGAGGGATTGGGAAGAGGATAAGATTTAGTGTAAAAGGATGATAACTGTGCTTGTAATATGATAATTTATCGTGTAAGATGATGAAATAATAATTGAAAATATGGTAATTAATGTAATATCAATTTGATATTAATGTATCGTGTAAAATGGTGATAATTAAGTTTTTTGGATGATGGTAATTTCTCGTGTAATAGGATGATCATATAAGATGATAATACTTTATGATAATTTCAAGTGTTAAAGTATAAAGCGTTCATGCTTCCTTATGCAAGATTATGCTTATTTTCGCGTTATAGGCCTAAGGGTTACAATTTCGCATCTAGTAAGATGTATATTTTCCGCAAAGTGGAATTAGCGTCTACTTAACTTGTAGGAGAGTAATCATTGGAGTAACTACCTTCAGGTAATGAAACAGACAAAATGGTACAGAACAAAACGTTGACATTTAATTTCCTCTTTACCTCTTCTGACTATTATTCTGTTTTTGCTATTTTGCTACAAAGTATGAATTTTCAATGATCGAAATCTTATGAGATATTACAGAAAATGAGTAGAATGGAAGCTGGTGTGCTAGAGATTGTGTTTTCATGTAGGACAGGGAATCTAAGCCGAGGATCAGAAGCCTCGTACTTTCCTGAAATTTCTGACCCCGAAGGTCCTAAATAAATTTATGAATGTAGGATTAACGATTTATTTATTATTGTCACCGACCATTGCACTACCATATATGCATTTTTTTCTAGGCGCTTTTACAATATTGAAAGTAACTGATATTTTAGAGTACAGCCATTAATTGGATTTTCGTTTGACGGGGAATTACCGTAAAAAAGGTTAAAATACTCCTGTCCTTAACCGCTTTCATAAGAATTTTGTTTTAGTTCACTCTTGCACTGTAAAATGAGAATAAAGGGATAACTTGAGCTATAACATTTCCGACATTTCCAGCTTTTTCATGCAAAGCTCATTTTTTTGCTTATCTTGATAAAATGGTAAAAGTAAAAGTCGAAAATCGATCATTGTATTTCCCCATGGAAGATTGACGATCACTTGACATGAGCACTTTAAAGAGTAATCTTCCATTGGAAAATCCCCTTTATGGGAGAAATCGTCTAAGTTACAAAGCCCCAGGATATATTTCGTTGTGTCATCTCTCGTAGCTTGCAGGTTGAACTGGCTTTATGTTGGTCGCTTGAGTTCGTGATATTTTTTCGCGTAGAAACAGATTGCAGAATTTACATGTCTAATTTAAATTCCAGAGCCGTACAATACCTTCCTCTTCGTTGAATTCCTTGACGCCAGACGATATCCGACAGAAAACATGACCCAGTTCGAGGCGGAAGTGCGCAATGACATGAAGCGCATCGTCCCAGACTGTCGTCCAATGATAATCTCCTCTCAGACCGGAAGAGTCGTGTTCAAGCCCGGAGTGTTCGTCAGTCCGTACAGCAAACTGTACGTGAGTCGCTTTAAATCGCCCAGGGAAGCAGACCATGTTTGGGGCACAGGTACGTTTATTCTTCCATTTGTGAAAGTGGATTTAATTGATGCATATTTTTTTTCAAGAATGAATATGATGAACAACAGGTTAATCTTATCTTTTACAGGTCATTCTCTAAGTATGTGACAAATTGAAAAATATGATATAGACAAAAAGTAATATTTTGTCAGAAAGTAATCGAGAAAAAACAATGTTTTTTCACCTTTAGGTATTATGAATTAAATATACTAATGCACTCATGCACACGTGTATCTATTCATTTACATAAATACATGTTGTATACCCAAACATAGGCCTATAAATGGATATACCACTTGCTTAATGCCTAATTGTGTCATCGTGAATCTTAATTGGACAAATATAAAATTTGCGTAACTTTGAAGTGGGTTTGAATATATTGAAATGACGCATGTCGCATTCCTTTCCCTTCCGCCCTGACCTCCCCCCCCCCCCCCTAATTATTACATTTATTAATAACATATGATATTTCATATACCCATCTTAGAACTTCTCTGCTGTGTCACAAGTTTATTAGACTTGAGTGTCTTACGAGTGGGATCAAATTTAATACTTTGATGAACATTTGATTCAAGTAAATTTTACATACATTCGTTATTGATATTTTATTCTATACACAGTCAGATAGGTTTTGGCAAATTGCAGCAATGTCTTTTAAACTTTCCAAGGACCACGCAACACCACTCTCATAAGCATGGGGTCAAAATGGTTTAAGGTTGAATAAGTCACAAGTTCTTAACCTAAATATCAATTTTTGTTTCAATATTTGTTTCAGGTATGATTGAAGGTTTAAGAATGCGGCACGGCATGACTGGTCCCATTAATGTGTTTAGTTTCACCATCGACGAAGCTTATTGAACATATGACTTGTATACACTCGTAGCGCATGCGCAGAAGAATGACGGAAATCGACGAAGAAATTTTGAAGGGATTAGAATGTGACATCATCAGCATCAGCAGACGAATGTTGTTGAAGTTTTATATGGACTATTAGGTTATAATTTCTTATCCATATTTTATTTTGCAATCGGTAGATTTTAAATCAAACTTGTTGGTTACACCACTTGTTGTTTTCAAAAGTGTTTATGAAAATGTTTATTTAACCTATCCCTTATTTTATTAAAATAAAAATCTAGAATTTTAGTTTTAAATGCATATTCAAGAAGGAACTTTAACAGATGATTGGCGGAAATAACAAAAAAAAAGTTCGTTTTTCTACTCTCCCTCGTTAAATGTTGCTGAAGTACACTTCGGGGAAATACGTTAAATATAGAATACGGTTCCCAGCTGTACCAGTGAAATGGCATATTAAATGGCCCCTTCAAATGTATACAAATAAAACACTATATATTGGTATCTCTTCACTACTTTTGGAAGATATTTATTAGAAAAATATTTAAATCTAAAGACCATTTAGCATGTTTACAGTTACATTAACTTTCTTCATATTTCTTTAAAGTTTTCAGCATACACCTGCCCCTTTCAAAGTTACATCAACTTACTTTATATCTCTATGCAGCATTCAGCATACACCTGCCTCTTTGTCTGATAACTATCTGTGATACGTTTATTTTTACAATTATATCTATATTGTAAATAATAGTTATATTTTAATCAGTCACTATGCTTGAATCCTTTTTTAAACCAGCACCTCATAAACATGTTAGTTTTTACATGTTGTTTGAATGAATGGAATTCTGGTTTATTGTTTTGAAAAATTTATTTTTCAAATTTGACTAAATGCTATGAAACAGATATGTATGTTTGTATTTTTATACATGTATGTATGTTCAAGTATGTATGTAGTCACTTCGTTGAGTTTGTATATTATATTTAATATCTAGGTTTTGAGTATGTTTGTAAGCTGGATTTACGTACAGAATATTTCCATTTAATTGTGCATGAATGTTTTTCAGTTTTAGATTAGTTTGAGTAGGCAAACGCATATGCAGATACATTAGCTTTAATTTTGTGGTTATTTCATGTATTAAGCTGTATTTCTAATGTTTCAGCTTAAGTTATACCATAACTAGGGGGAAATCTTAAAACATTTGCATGGTATGTTTCCTCAATTTAAGACCATTATCCTTTTTATCTAGCATATATTTCCTTCTCTAAGGACCATTATCCATGCATGACATACATTTAAATGTTATTCAGATTATAAAATTACAGTGACTTTATTTAAAAAAAAGCCCCAACTTTTCCAGTATCATTTTGTTTACTGGCATAAGAATGGTTTGTAACTAAATTTTACAATTACCTCAAAGTTTAATGGTACAGAAACTACAAGAAAATAATATACATTACATGCATGCTTTATATATTAAATATATTTTCCATCTTCTTTCCATCGTTGGAGCCCACGACGTATATTCCGTTATTACTACATATACAGTAGGATATTTCGTTTTCATGAATATAAATCAGCTTCCTGCGGACCAGCAAAACCATGCATAGTATTTTGAATAATCTTTTTTTGAAGTTACAAAAGCAAAGGCAAACTTAATCCGAACATCAATAAGTAACACTCCGTTTCATTGGTTAAATGAATCGTACTGTCTCCGCTACGGACCAAATGAAATATCTTAATACGAAGTTTTGTTAATTAAATGACCCATGGTCACTTATGAAGCCAACATGGGTTCTGACGATGTCTTATATCATGATTTATTTACACAGTAGCAGATCGTCGTCAAGTTAGACATAAAATATGTGATTGTAATAGAATATGATTTTGCATTTATTTGTTATACTCTATTTAAGTCTAATTATTATATTTATTATGTAGACTGTTTTTGTTAATAAAAGGGACTATTACATCAAAACATCGTTTATTTCATTACCCAAACCAGTAAAGGGAGACAACTTGTCAATAATTGAATTTTACATATCACCGCAATTACATCCCTTTAAATGAATAAAAGTTTATCACTTACAGTGTGGATGATCTTACAGAATGATATGGACTTTATTTTACTGGCAGGACACAATATTTCATCGGTAAGAATGAAATATGAAAACTGTATACTGAAAAAAGAAACGCAGGTGAATGAATGTTGTTTTTGAATTCATTTTATATAAATCCATCAAGTACTATCTTTCATCATCAGGTTTTACAGAAATTTGACCTTTTGATTACACCCCCCCCCACACACACATAATCACACAATGTCGTAAAGTCGAATCAATCGGGTATTTTCAGCTCAGTATCTGGTATGCATATATTCCGCTATCATTACCGTATTTACAACTGCTGAAACTTCGTGCATATCATTCAGCTATTGCTGACCATTGAAACTACGCGTAGTATTTTGAATGCTTTTTATTGAGATTACTTATTATGACCGTAAGATGAACCGCTTCGCTTGGATGAGGAGCGTAACGTCACCTCATTATGGTAGAACGAAGCTGACTTTTAAATTTCCGCGCCGTTTCATTGGTCAAATGATCCCCGCTGTCTCCCTTACGGGTTTAATTAATAATTCATGAGCCCTGTCCTAACTTCACGTCGTTATGTACGGACGTCCCGATCGAGATCGGTTTGCAAGCCTTCCCGTTTGTCTAAAAGACGACGGATATATAAATCTTTATTAAAGTCTCATCATGGTTACAACAAATAAAAATACAAGACTACGTAATAACTTAAGTATCAATAAACCATACAATTCAATTACTTATTATAAGAGACTATAACAATGTTTTAAAAAAGAACATATACAATATTGCACATGTTACATAATTATAATAAAGATATACACCGTCTCTATTAATCCTTCAATTGAAACACTCTGTATATACTCGAATATATGCATAGTAGTTCACTTGGCTTTAAAGACAATAAATAACAGGACCTTTATATTAGAATAAAGTATAGAATATCCCCTGTAAATAATAACTGACAAATGAATATCGGCAAAACGAGCCCCCTTTTGAAATGTTTAAAAATCGATTTGGGATAAACTGATAAACAGAGATGTATACTGAGAATAAAATTCTGACTAGATACAAGAAAATTATCACATTTATGTACGCTAAAAAAGGTCATAGTCATCAAAATTAAAAAAGCAGTGCGATCAATTTACACATTTACACTTTGTTATATAACAGACTTCTGTGTCAGGATTTGGCAATATACGTAACAAGTTTTCATTTGAAAATATAGAAACAAACTTATCAATAACATTCTTTGAGTTAAAAAGAGTCTCAGCTTCAGAAGGCGTCGTAAAAATGATATTCCTAATATTAAATGTATCACAGTTCATAATCACATGGAATTCGTTTTCAGCATTCTGTGCTCTTCTGCTAACCTTTCGAACCGACCTGTTTCTATGCACAGGGAAGCGACACCTGATCGCAATTTGCTTAAAGCAGATGTGTATGTTTATGACATAGCGTTCTGTTCCAAAGTTTTGTTTAAAAAATTTATAAGTCTTAAATTTATCACCGCCTTTGCCATACCTAGACTGTTTTCTATTAATTGTATCACCCCATTGGCGTAAAAAACGTTCGACAGCCGCTGATTTAATACAACTAACTTGAGTCTTTTTACATATAATATTCTCAAAACATATATTATTGCATAACACATTCTATGGCGGAGACATTTATAACAAACTTCTTAGCAATCTGCTGTTGCCACTGACATTGCATTAGCAAAGCCTGGCCTCTCTAAACTTCCTTCAGCCAAACTATAATTGTAAGAGATGCAAACAACGGGAATTAATGTTGAAACCTCTAGAGTATGTAGTGATACATATAATGGCAAGATGTGTTGAACTAATCAGTATGATTATGCACAGATTCGCTTGCGCTACGTGACTTAGTACCATACACGCTACTTTAATTTTAGGCATTGTTTCGAGTATACAGCAATCATTAGACCGATTTTATATAATCAGTCAAACTATTCCTCTTTAATACTCTGTTTGAAAATAAACCGCCATAACCATTATATTTTGTCATTATGTTATTTGTTTAATATTTGCATTGTGCATCTTTGAAATAAACTTTTGAATTTTGAATTTTTCGTTACCGTATACTTAAGATAAAAACACATATTTATGCTCATGTATTCATCCGAAACTGTGGAATTTTCAACTAGAACTTCTGGATGTCAGTATAGAGGTCTTAAAACTCAGAGGTAAAATGCCTGGTCTAAGTGACAGCTAAAACAACATAATCATCAGCACCTAGAAGTAAACACAAAATAACCTTGAAATATAAAATGATGATGATGATGACGATGATGATGATATGGGTGATGGTGATTAAGATGATGATTTGTTCATGGTAATGGTCGTTGTGATGAAGAGATGCAGCCGCTGCTGCTAATGATGATGATGAAAGATGTAAACTCTACCAAAATCGATTCCGATGAAATGTTTGGGCAGTCACAAACTTAAAAATTGCATCGGTTTAACTAATATTTATAACAGCTCGGCCGTAGGCCTCTATCAAAATATTGACATGTTATCCTGCATAACTTCATAGTTTATTATGGTTGCAAGAAGTTAAAATGAGTAGTGTTACCAAATACTGCCAATATTTTGATTAATGCCATAGGCCGAAATGTTATTAAAAAGAATTTAAACTGAAAGGATTTACTATTTTATGGTGACCCTCATTTGCCTGCTGTCCAAAATGAACTTATATTTTAAAGTGTCCAGATACTAAACGGTTTGATACGCACGCCTATCATTGTTTAAATTTGGTAGACAAATTCCTGTCTAAACTTAAAGGCGAAGGTCACTAAACAGCTGGAAACTGAAAGTTTTGATTGGTCGACCTAAAAATCGAAAGTATTCCTCCGGAAAAGAGATCAGCTTGTTCGCTTTGTATACACATTCCTAAAACCTCAATTTTTCGACGGAAATATATTAATACATGTCTTAACGTTCAAAATAATTAATTCAACTACACCAAAAAAATAATTATCTAAAGGATGAAAAACACATCGGATTTGTCGGATTTGAAACCTTCAGACCCCTTCGTATCCTGGAAATTGCACATTCGTTCAGATCATAACTTCAATACTACATGGTGGATGCACTCCAAACTTGTTTTGTATAGTGATAAGTATACTTTTGATCATTTGATGTTAACCCTTTCTCTGACAACTGTTGGAATTTAGGTGACTCAAGTGTTTCGAGGAACACCCATCCAGTTGTATTACTGAAGGGACGTATTATGTTGTGAACTGGTCGTTCGTCTGTCCGATTGTCAGCAATTTCATATCCGCTATATATATTTTGAACGCTTGAAAGACATTCATAATACTTGGGTCAAATGTCATCTTATCAAGATACAGAATAAACACTATAGTTAATACACCACGGCCGTGTACCTTTTTTAAAGATACTTCTTGTGTCTTTTATCTTCTTCGCAAAAACTATTCTGTATATTTCCAACTTATACAAGCAGTTTTACTCCCACTACAAATATTAAATTCCTCTGATTATATTATAAATTTAGCTTAATGCGTTTTTCCCATATATTCATTTAAAAAGCTGCCTCCTTTTGAAATTAAGCGCTTTTAGAAGAACATTGTAAGCTTTGCTTTTGTTGAATTGCCTGGATATTGTATACTTTGTTGCATTGCATGATGGGAATAAATATGTTTAAAACTAAATGATTTACTATGTAAACGGGACGACATGGAATTCAAGCCGTGCGTGATCTGGCATTATCCAGATAGCGTGTAGCTATGATGCACATGTCACTGGAGAACAAATAGGTAGGTGTGTACAATCAGGACGGTTTTATAATCTGGTTACACTAAATATGAAGGTAAGGGGAAACATTTGCTGCTCATAAACTACGCCGATTATAAATCAAATTGGTAGCACACTTATTTATTGCAAACCTGGTAAAAAAAATAAACACAGGAACATTACAAGAAATATTCTAGTATATGCAGTAAATGGAGGGTAATTTATTGCCTAAATATTAAACTAAAGGTATAAAAAAATTTTATTTGCGAATATAATTCATTTTTTTTTTACTATTAAGAGATATTTCTGCGCATATACGTTTATTTTGCCTTACTATCAAAATACGCAGCATTTGTAGCATCCATTAAATATGTTTAGTTTTATTAAATATATAATATAGTATGTTTTATATGTGTATAGAACATGAACATGTTTTTTTTTCTTATAAAATTGTCCATGAAATCAACTTCTTGAAATTTTGCAACAACACACACACACACACACCGTTTGGTGTCAAAATTGCTCTTCCTTTGCATTTTTGTCCTTTGACTATGAGTTTGACATTAAATATGACCTTGACCTCTATAAAAAAATAAAACCATAACCGTAAAGTAATCATGAAAAAAGCTTTCTGCAAAGAACGTTTACATATTTATGTTTTTTCTTAAATGAAATTGTGTAATGAGACAAATATCGACATATATTACCCATTTTTTTTATATTTTGGCGGCCATCTTGAATTTATGAGACATCTACAAGAATGCCAAACATGAAAGTAGTTCCACAAACTACAAATCCTGTCTAACATTTTGATATACAACACTGCTTATTTCAATAACTGTCCCACATACCCCCTTTTTATACCTTTTATCTCTCCTAATAACCCTACCAGTATGTATATACTTTATACAAATGTCAATGTATTCAACAAATAGTTTCGGGTTTATTTAAAAACGCTTTGAAAATGTTAATTTTCGACGTCAAATGCAAAAAGATACACACAGAGAATAGCATTGTAGGTAAATATATGCATTTGATGATCAGGAACTCCAGCTGTTCAAGACTATAACGTGAAATGTTAAAGTGCATCTTTCAATTTATTTGATATCATTTTTTTTAAAATTTTGTTCTTTTTCTAGTTTATTTTTTACAGTATACAGACATTGCATATAATCATAAACGTATATGCAAGAATTTTAAAAGAAAAATGTTATACAAGCACAACGATAGTTTCGCGTTCGTTAATTCAATAAATTATATATACATATTTCTAAATATTTTCAGAATGGCTGCAGACGACATATCAATTCATATTGCAGATTATTGCATATTTGTATCAGCAATCGTCATTTCGCTGGGGATCGGAGCATACCATGCATTTGCCGGAGGCAAGCAACAAACGACCTCGGAATTTTTCGTGGGTGATCGGAAAATGTCGGTACTTCCCGTGGCTTTGTCCATGATGGTCACATTTGAATCGTCTATACTTGTTATAGGTATATTGTTACGTCCCTATGAAAGAATTTCGGTCTTTTGGAGACTTGTCTGCTTAAAACGTCAAATTAAGCAGAAGTACGAAAAGCGAATCTCTGTCGATGCGTGTCCCTTATGCAAAACGTGATATCTGAGTGCAATACCCTCATAGTCTGTGGCGTTTCATCTTTATCGCCGGCTGGGGATCGAACCTAATTTCGCTATAGAAGCGGAAACTCTAACACAATAGATACAAGATAAGGTCTATGAAGACTTTTTTACAGGCAGTAGAAGGCCGAACCAAGCGGATGCTTCTTTTGCCTGGAGAAATTTCTCAATAGACTCTATTCGACTTAGAAGTCACTATAAATTTGTGAAACCTTTGATTTTGTCAAATATTCTCTACATGGTACAATAGAAAATAAAAAAAAGTGGATTAGTTAAATGAATCTCTAATAAATAATTTTCAAAGCTTCTGATTGGCTACAAAAGGATTACTTCTAGCACCGATTAGAGTATTGATGTCTTCTTTTAGAAGACTTATTTTGCACTTTCGTTGATCTTTTTGAAAGTGTCAACATTTATCCTCAGTCAATATTAAAGATGGGAAGGCAGTTATATAAACTGATAACATAATAATGTCTATAGCATAGTACCGTGAAAGACAGTGTTAACACACCCTCTATTAAACCAAAATGTTCATAAAGTCGCACACATCTTTATTAGTTGAACAATATTGGAATTGCCTACTTACACTAGTTTATTCATTAGTCCACCCCCTTCGCCAATCATCCTATTTGTCCATCCATCCATCCATACATCCATTTGCCCGTCCGTTCGTCAATCTACCTTGTTGTCCATGCATACATATTTATATTTATTATCCGGTCGTTCTTTCCATCATACAGACTGAGTTCATTTATCTCCAAATCTCTCTGTCCTACCAGGGACCCCGGGGGAAGTATACGTATACGGTATAGAGATCATAATCGAGGTTTTCGGATGGTTCGTGTCCTATTGCATCACTCTCAATATGGTCGTCAGTCTTATACACCCGTTGAAACTGACAAGCGCTTATGAGGTAAGTCTGTCAAGATCGTCACGTGATGAGCAAATTCCTTTTTTTGGCTGGGCTAGGACTACATTACTTTTTGCTTCTTTAATTGAATAAGTAATAGTTTCTGAATTACGTTAAATGTGTAGTTACACTCACTACTCACACTCACTCACCCTCACACTCTCACTCATTCACTCACTCACTCATCACTCACTCACTCACTCACTCACTCACTCACTCACTCACTCACTCCTTTTCTTTCTTACTTACTTACTTACTTTTGTACATTATCACTCATGTACGTATTATTTATATTTATTCAGGCAGTCCCTAACAAACTTTCTGACAAACTTTCTTTCTTCGAACCTTCTTCCCTTCCTACTTCCCTGTTGTAAGTACTAGGCACGCATATCTTTATTTTATTGCAGTATTTAGAACTCCGATTTCGTTCCCGAAAAGTAAGGAACCTTGGAACAATTTTAGGAATACTGTATTATGTAAGTATATGTGACATTACAAATAATGTATATGTGTTTAGGTTTGCGAAGATTTTTTTATCGATTTTCTCGAACCTGCAAATACGCAAAATAAATGTCCGCAATATCAAACGTATATTTTATTTGAGCACCGTAGTTAAAACGCCATTGCTTTTTATTTCAAACACAGCATTTATAATTTATAAGAGTATAAATGAAAACATATAACATTATTATTGTGAAATATTGAAAGAAGTTGAAAGTCTTATAGACTATCAAAGAGTTTCAGATTCGCCAATATTTCTACTCACAAAATTTTATAACCTCCAAGATCGCAATATCTATAATTACTTATATATTAATATATATTAATCTATATCGTAGATTTGGTTTGAAAACGATTTAACTTTATTTCTTACATTGTCAAAAAGAACAATGAATGGCAGAGATTATGATAATCTGATGTGAAGGAATGAAGTTGAATAGGTAATATTTTTTTCTATCTCCGCTCTCAAAACTATATAACCTCAAAAATTAAATCATTTGTAAAATATTTTAAAGCTAGACAAACAGATTGGTTAGGACATAGAGGCATTGTCGACATGAACAGCAAATAAGGCAATTAAGTTAACCTTTTGAACATTTGTTCGCCCGTTTAAAGCAGCATCTCTCCAACTCTTTAAGAATCAAGCCCTAAGTTTTGTAATGTAGCATTACAGTACTTTGTGATTTGATCTCTGTCCAAGAGCCACCTTCATTGACCAGTCGATGTCTCTAACTTCATTGTGGCCTCTTAAAGCAGCATGTTCACAGATGTTTGGTAGAAATTAAAATGCCACAAAATCATGTTTTACGTCGCCCACCCCCTTTTAATGGTACATATATCCAAACTATATGTCTATGAATGGTAATTTATCTGAACAAACATGATACATTGTGAAATATAAAATGATTTACTACAAAATTAAAAAAAAATACAGGAAAGTATTAATAAGTGCTAATATTATAACGATGTTTTCTTTTTATTCTAAAAAGAACACAAATTTAAGGAAATGAGTACACTTTTACATACTGTCAGGTGTTTGTTTGATATAAATACTCACAAAGAAGTGTGTGTTTCGAATGATATTATTGAAAAAATATTCGAAGCGTCGATGTATTTTTTTTCTATTTTGTCCAGGTTGCATATCTCGGAATTGTTTTATTTGGACCTGCCATTGCCCTCGAAGCTGGTAAGTGATGAAATTATAATTATCTCAATTCCCAAAACCCAATGTTCCCTCTTTATTTACTATTGGGTTTGAGCGCTGTGAAAATGAAAGGTAGGATCTGAACCAGAATGTCACTCTTTTCAACTGTCGTTTTCATTCATCGTCGAAACCCACGGTATATATTCCGTGTATACCATAGGAATTTCAACTGGCAAAACGTCATTTTCATGAATATCTATCAGCTACTTTCTGCCCAATGAAACCACGTCCAGTATTTATGTATTGTCCAATGTCAAGCTAAAAAGGCGTTGGCCGGGACGAACTTGTATGGTTGAAGGGAAAAAATACAAAACACATGGTATGAATGAAACGGGCATTTATTTTTAAATGCCATAAACGAAGTAAATGTAAAAATACAAACAAGCAAATATAATACACACAAAGAATGTTTTATAAAAATCATTCCCGAAAACATATCTGGGTGGACAAACCCGCCCGCAATGCCATAAACGAAGGAAATGTAAAAATACAAACAAGCAAATATAATACACACAAAGAATGTTTTATAAAAATCATTCCCCCTTTCGGACATAAACAAGGTTGAGGAGGCGTGGAGGAGGAGGTTGTGTTTAAAAATTAATGAGAAAAATGGCGTGGCTTCCGCCCACCTCAAAAATTAGAACAATAATGGCAGGTAAGGGATCTGATTGGATGCGGAGAGTCACGAGATGACTCACTGATATCCTATTGGTTTAGGCATCAAATAAATGGTATGACTAATGTCTTAACTAAAAGTATGACTCATCCTCTGGCTAAATGGATAAGCTCCACTAAATTTATGTAAAGCATGTACAACGTCATAAATAATTCTATATTTTGTATAAAATTCTATTTATGTATTGTCCAATGTCAAGCTAAAAAGGCGTTGGCCGGGACGAACTTGTATGGTTGAAGGGAAAAAATACAAAACACATGGTATGAATGAAACGGGCATTTATTTTTAAATGCCATAAACGAAGTAAATGTAAAAATACAAACAAGCAAATATAATACACACAAAGAATGTTTTATAAAAATCATTCCCGAAAACATAACCGCTACGCATGGACGAGAAGCATGATGTCACCTGCACTTGATAGAACAAAGCTGATTTTCAATCAATGGTCAATGATTCGTGCCTTTTCCGCTACGGATATATTGAAATGCTTATTATTTATTCGTGAGTACGAAGATTTTCTAAGCAAATAACACACGGCAAAATAAGAAGCAATCGGCATTGAGCAAACGTGGGTGTCGACTATGGTTTTCATTGTGAATATAGGACGTGGGTTATCTGCCCTTAGGTCTAATAGCGTTTAATTTACCCACTGACAATGCCGTATACTTTGGCCGTGTAGGACCGAATTTCATGTCACGATGTTACTAGGCATGTCTTAGGAACTATGTCGTTTAATATCTATTAAGTCGTTCCTCTTGTTCTCCTATATATATATATTAGTGTTGGACTGATTAATCAGTTCGTCAATGAATTGTTGATGAAATCGTTGACGATTATTTCTTATTCGTCAATGAATTATGCATTTTATGATGACAGAATAGCTGCTTTTATAGTTGGTTACAACGCAAATGTAAGATTTGTTTGACACCGTCTGTCACTAAGATTTGGTTTACGTTGCTACGGTAATATTTCGACATGTAGACTGAGAAAATGATCAAATAAAATAAATAATATAACATAAGTATTCACATCTTATTGTTATGTTTTGGTATTCTTATTACAGTCTGTATATGAAAGTTTTAGTATCAGAGTCAGTGATTAATCATTAATCCATTGATCAGTAAGAAGAAAGGGCGTTTTATTTTATTTTTTTTCGGATGATTCCCAACACTTCTATACATATTGAAACATGGTAAGAAGGTAAGAAACAGAATGTTTCATAGATAAATTACGAAGCTCGTAATGTAGTATTGTACAAAATATTTATCTATTGACTTCTTTGTACGCATGGTTCGCATGGTCTTGTTCATTTCATGTTTATCTTTCTGTTTGAATCTGATTTATCCATAATATTACATGAATATATATTGTTTGATCGAAATATACATGTGTTTCAATATTTCTTATTTATTGACTATTTGTCAATAAATAAATCATAAAAAAAATTTTTTTCAGTGGCTGGCCTCCCTCTTTGGATCTCAGTAATTGGAGTTGCAGTGACGTCAATGGGCTATACAGCAATCGTAAGTTCAATTATCTATGGTTTTAAACGTCGGGAATCTAACTAAAGAGGCTCTAACCTCTCGGCCCTTTTCAGGACTGGTGTGTTTGTTTTAATTTTGATGATAAGCATTATACAATAGACTATTTCACCAGAGGATCGTCAATTGACGAATCGGTGACAGGGGAAAAATCTCAAATGAATGTTTATTTCCCATTGAACAATGAGTGAAATTTTACACCAGCAGATAGATTAGGTATTCGAGAAGTGCTCGTTGATTTTCGTAGGTTTATGTCTCACTTTGGAGTGAAATGGTCTAAAGAGTTATGATAAACCGAAAGCCTAAGGCGAAAATGATTTGTTCGGAATATTGCAAGGCCAGTACATTTGAGCTAACCAGTCAGTTTTCTTTTGTTTAAGTATTAACACCCTCATAGCCTTATTCAATATCTTGCCATTGGATGGTTACATGTCTATGAAACTTTGTCACCTTGAAGACATTTAAAAACAAGAAAAAAGTTTCACAAAGAGTTTTTTTTTTTTTTTAAAGTTTATTAAATTTGGGGAAGAAAATCTGTATTTACGTTAACATTGAAGCCTATAGGAAATATACAATTTCTGTGAATATGAGAATCAGAAATTGATTTTCGAGAAAAAGTCACGGTAGAAAGATGTATTATATGATTCTGTATAAGAAATCAGGATATGACCGTAGGAAAATGGAGAAGTCACTTTTTTAATTTTCGGTTGGGAAAACTCATGAAAACAATTAAGGGGAGGTAATAAAAATCTTCCTTCACTATATAACTTGTCAATGAACCAAATACGTTTACTTTTGTTTGACATTTTAAAAGCTTATATTGTGAAATTATATGCATTAATTTGATGGAAATGATGGCTATTAAGGTGCTTATACCTTAAACAATATTGTCCGGCTCGAATTCCATCAACAATACTTAGCGCTAAGTAATACATGAACTTGGTAGAAACGCAGTCCACTATTTCTGTTTTATTAAATATTCCTGTAAATGACTAAACTAAAATCAATCATTACCTTTAAAACTAACAATATTTGTTAAGAAGTGAAATATTAAGGTATTTTTTAAAAGAGAATCGAGAATAATGATATTCGACACTAAGTATTTAAGAATTACACAGCGCTAAGATTTGTTCGTTGAATTCCACCCCGGACTGGTACTTTGAATATATACATGTACATGTTCTTCGATTAGTCACGTTGCTGTTATCAAAGTATTTTTCGCAATTATTATCTTGTAGGGTGGATTCAAAGCGGTTGTATGGACAGATGTCTTCCAAACATTGCTGATGCTTACAGGGTTGTTTGCAATACTAATCAAGGTAACATTTATAATAAAATATAGAATTTAACTATATATGTCTGGTTCGGAAACTAGAAAAATATAAGTAAAAATATCTTGATTATTCATCACCATGATTGAAGTGAAATAATAACATTTGATTTTTTATGCTGTTTATCCTTTAGATGAAGGAATATGTTCCCCGATTCCTGGAGTATGAATGTCGGTTGTTTTTCTGTGGACTTTCTACAACTGTGATTTACGTTTGGCGCCAAATGTAACCACGTAAAATTATACTGTCCCTAGCTGGAATCGAACTCGGGAACTTAATATGCGAATCAAACACTTGAATACGGCGCCACAAAGGCTAGCTCTATGACAAGATAGTAAAGATGCCATTTTATTTATCTACTACACTTTCTCTCTCTGACGCAGATTTTGTTATTTTTTATTTTTGACAAGTTATATTAGTCCTTTACAAAATTATTTTTCAAAAATTGAACAGTAATAATTAACCCGATAAACCTTTAATCAACATTCTGTTTTGAAGGGTACTCTTAAGGCTGGAGGGATCACTAACACCTGGAACATCGCTGGTAAAACAGGCAGATTAAACTTTTTTGAGTGAGTATACATAGATTATTTTGAAGAAATGATTTTATCTGGCATGAAAAGGGAACATAACAACACTTTGTGAAAGAAAAGTTGAAAAGCAAAGAAACGCCGCTTATTTTATTAGTTCTTTATTTAGATGTTGCTATAGTTGCGTAGGTGTTCACTGTATTGGCAAAAGCATGTCAGTGTTACAATTGGTACAGGTAAAGTTCACTTACATGGCTTTCAATATAAAAAATGTTGGTTCCGGGAATGGTTGGCTCGGTGTCAGGATAGTGTGACTGAGGGAAAGTCGGTCACACTATCCTGAAAGGCGGGAAAATTATTATAATAAACACAACAAACAAACAAATAAATAAAACAGTTTGGCAGTCCTAATTGACTTCTAGCTAAATACAGGAGCAGGAATATGTATGGTTGTTCTTACCTCTCGCTCACCGGCAACATTTAAAAAGTTACGTAATATCGTATTTATCATATACACGACCATGCACATGATTCCATTCTTCTAGTTTCAACCCCGATCCCACTGTCAGACACACCTTTTGGTGCCTCTTTACTAACGGACTGTTCCAAAGTTTTGCCCTCCTGATGAATCAATCGTCGGTCCAGCGAATAAGTTCGATGCCCACACTGTCGGCGGCCAAGCGGTTGCTTCTGATCACAGCGCCCGCCTTCCTCGTCACCATCTGTCTAGCTTGCATAGAAGGTATCGTAGCCTATGCATATTTTGATGTTACTGGATGCGACCCGCTGGAATCCAAACGTATTAGAGACCCTAACCAGGTAACCCATTAACCATAACTACTAACAGAGATATACATATTTCTTTGTACATATCACGTGCAATGACATTATCACATTATACAGGAATCAAAGATTTTAGCGTTAATTACTAAGTATCCATCGTCGAAACCCACGTTCGCTCAATACAATTTGCGTCTTTATCGACAATGGGCTATTTGGTTAGCAGAACATCGTACTAATGAATTGTTAATTAGGCCTTTATTTGATCCGTAGCGGAGACAGTACGGATCATGAGACCAATGAAACGGCACGTTACATGTAGTGATTCATATTTTGAAAGTTAGCTTTTGCTTTTGTAAATTCAATGAAAAGTATTCAAAATACGCATACTACGCGTGGTTTCATTGCATGGTCAGCAAGTAGCTGTTTAAATAAACCAAGAAAAACGAAGTTTTTCCAAATTAAAATCCCACCGTAAACACGGTAGTGATAATGAAAAATTTCAAACTTTAAATCTGTATGGAGCCAAAGCCCAAAAGGACGTTTAAACACCTTTTTATTGTCACTTTCGATACATCCATCACTATAAATACTGCTGCTGTCTCATGTATCCGAGAACTAAAACAGTGCATTTAGTTAACTATACATAAGACAATAGCTCACAAAAGAAAGAGAACTCTAGCTGTACTGTTTTTATCTATTTTAAGGATATCTTAGGTTATCTATCGTCAAAACTCAGCGCTGTTTACTGTTTAGTACTATCAAGACGGGATAAAATATCATCAGTGTCAATTACCAAAACAACACGATCTTCATATTACAATACGGTAATCCACCATCAGATCTTAACTTTGTCAACATATACTTCAGATAATACCATACATGGTCATCGACATGTTCAGAGAATATATCGGCATGACTGGCGTGTTTCTCGCGGCGTTGTTCAGTGCCTCGTTAAGGTGGGCCATTTTATACATGTATATCTACAGATTTTTTTCTTTCGTAATTTCAATACCTCTTTTTCTGATACTATGATTCAGTCAGCTACATTATTGTTGACATGAATTTAAGATGGAGAAGAACCCAGTACGTTTTTAAATTTCGTTCTAATTACTTTTTGATTATACCTGCTTGTTCTGTTATATATATATATGTGAATGCTCATTATTGTTAATGAAATGAGACTAACAGAACTGAAGTGTCTTGAAGTAGCATATGCCTCGCCCTCATTCATGTATGAACTGATGAATACACTCACGCGCGTTCACAAACGCAAGCACGTGTATTCTTAAATACTGTAGAATCCTTATAATTCGTTGGCATAAAATTTCGCGAAATCTCTAATAAAGCACATTTCGTGGGTACTTATATTCGTGGATTCTTTACTAGAAAGCGTGACGTCTACGTAATGAAATTTATTTGTGGGGATTAATATTCGTAGACAAAGCCGTCAACGAAATCAACGAAAATTAGTCACCCACGAAAAATAATGTTTATAAGTAATCAAATAGTGCTTTTATAAAAGTGTGCTCAATCATCATATAAGAACAGTTGTAATAACTTGTTTCACTAAATTCCCAATCCACGTAAAACAAATCAGTTAAAAACTACTTCAATATTAACTTCAATATGTTTTGAGTTGAGCCAGTTGAGACAACACAACAAAGCTGGGCTGTTAATTAGCTTCAGTAACTATAGCTCTTGTTTATTCAATATACATTTATTAATAACTTGTGGTTTCATTAAATAATTATATTTTTGTTCCATATTTTTTATTAATTCCCTGACGCTATATAATATGATTATGACATGAGATCATTTTTTCTACAGCACGCTATCCTCTGGGCTCAGTAGTTTGTCTATGTTGACTTACGAGGATCTTATTAAGCCTTACATCAAACCTGTGTCTGAGTCCAAGGCAATTGTTATTGCAAAATTGACAGGTAACTATACATTACAGTATCAGTGTGACATTTTAACCATCCCTCTTTACATTTTCTCATTCCATCCTCCTCTCCCATTCCTTATCTCTTCTTACACTATTTCCCTGCCCTCATCGTCTCTCTCTCTCTCTTCAGTCTCTCGCAGACACTATCTCCTGTGTCTGTTTTTCGTCCTCAATCTTTACCCAATCCTCTCTGTTTCTCTCTTTCTCAATTATTCTTTTTTTAATTCTTCCTCTTCTCTGTCTATTTTATCATTAATTTTGTTTCTCCTCTATATCGATTGCACTATTCATTTTGTTTACCTAAAACTGTCCCATATAATTCAAACTCAATATATAAAAATAAACCGAATTGCAAAAGAAAGCATTTATTTAGACTAATGTATCATTTCTCTCCCGAAATATATTGTTTGTGTACTGCATGCCGAGTATTATATTTTTTTCCGAAAGTTTTGCTCATTTGTTTGTGGCCGGAACAAAATATACTTCTGGAAGAAACAATGCATTTGTATCAACGCAGTGCACAGGTGATTTGTAAATGGATGCACAATCAAACCTTTCTTAAGCGGACAGTCATTGGAACAAGAAAAAGAGACTGCTTAACAGAGATGGCCACTAAATGAAGGTTATATGTATTACACAATGCATATAGTTTGGTATTATTAAGATTGACCGTTAAATGCAGGTTGACCGCTTGATAAAAGTGGCCGCTATTACATATTCAACTGTACATTCCAGAGGGAAAAAAAAGTACGGTTTGATGTCGATGTTTCGAACCAATTACTGCGAAATAGCCTGTCGCAACGGATGCAATTACCTTCTTGTATATTGTTTCAAATTAAACCAATAACACTCATATATACTTCACACGACTATTTCTGACTTAGATATGTTTTATATTGTTTGCAGTGGTTGCCTTCGGTTGTATAGCCATTTTGATTGCCTTCCTGATATCGTTAATTGGCGGAACACTCGTGCAGGTATTGTCTGTCTGTTTGTCTGTAGTTGAGAAAACATCAAATACTGGTAACATGGCCGGTCTCGAAATTGGAACCTCTGGCTGATAATTTGCATCTTTATATGTCTGAAAATAAAGATAACAGAATAGAATAAAAACTTTATTTTCACCCAAGTACATATTGAGAGAGAAATAGAAAAAAACAGTTATAAGACAGGTAGATCTTTATAAGGTCGTTTCTATTGACGGGTGAAGTTACATCTGTTGTAAATATAAGTCCTATGTATGGCCCTAACATTGTAGGTTCTATAATCAGTTTGTATTACTGAATCCATGAGTTACGTATTTTCTTCAATTTTAATTCTGAATATTATTCATTCGAGATACCAGAAGGTCAGCGACCTCAGATGTTATGCATGAATGGCACATGTAATAATGACCTCATGTTTATTTCTAACATACACAGAGAAAAAACACTTAATACAATAATTTTAACCCTTTCCCTCATAGAGGAAACCATGAAAAGACCTATGCGAACAGCATAAAACCAGATCAGCCTGCGAGTAACTCGCAGGCTGATCAGGTTGTATGCTGTTCGCTGCTCCTTAGTGGTCTGGAAATGAGGATTTTATAATTAAATTTGGTAAGGTTTAACTGTGGTTTTCTGCAGATCAGGCTTTATGTGGTACCTATTAAGTGCGTCAAAATGTCTATATGAGGGAAAGGGTTAATAAATATATTTTTATTAGCACACTTTACATTTGTACATGCCAAGTATCGTAGAGCAACACAGTCTTATTCATTTTATAACTTATGAAAAATCAAGTGAATGCAATGTACGTGTGCATACACTCTGTAAGAATAACAAAAGACATATTAAAATTTATAATACACATATGAGTACATATTTTTCTCTCAACAACAAAGAACAGAACAGAATAATAGATAAAGAATAAAATGCATTTCTAGTATTACAAATAACATAGACATTAAATAAAATATGGAATATTGTTATAATATAATATGATATGACGTAAAGATAAGATAAACTTTTATAAACGTGACTTGTGTTTTACAACATAAAATTAAA
Source organism: Solen grandis (assembly GCA_021229015.1). Taxonomy (NCBI): domain Eukaryota; kingdom Metazoa; phylum Mollusca; class Bivalvia; order Adapedonta; family Solenidae; genus Solen; species Solen grandis. The sequence continues at coordinate 52,047,304 of CM037792.1, read as the reverse complement.
GAAATACATATATAATTTAAACTATTTAATATGAACACCCGACCCATCGGGCCTATAAGTCACCTTAACAAATGTAAGTATATTAGTATATATAATCATTATGAAGTGTATTCAGATTGCCTTGTTTCACAGATAGCCGTCAGCGTATTGGCCTCGTTCAATGGTCCATTGGCTGGGATGTTTATGTTCGGAGCTTTCTGCCCTTGGGCAAACGCCAAGGTGAGTTAAAGGTTCGAATTCGGATATTGCGATTGCCTGGTAATCTAGGTCAGTTTTCTTTTTCTTAAGTTTCTTTTTTTCAATTGAACTATTTTTTTTTAAATGAATTTATTTATTGTTGAAAGAGTAACAACTGTCAGTAATGTCATCCTATTTATGTTACATAAGTTTCACAATTTTTCTTGATAGTTGGACGTTGTAGAGAGGTTCAACTAACTAAATTACCACAAAGCTAATGTTACTTCAAAGGCCCATTTTCTTCAAAAAGCAGTTTATATTCTTCGGACTGAAAACAAAATGTGTGTTATAGATTTGTTAAGAAATGCTATCCGTACATTTACGTTGACAACACTACAGCAATGCGTGAAGAAATATCCTTTACTGAAGATCATTCAATGAGTTACAAAAATACCTAATTTGCATTTTCCGTATACCTTCGTCAAGTTTCTGACGTTTTCTCTAGAGCTTCGTATGGCTTTGTTAGTACATAAATTGAAGAAAAAGCAGATAAACAAATTGTGATTCGGCGAAGCGAATCATTTTCGATTACGGATCGTCTTAAGGAATACTCGCCAAAATGTAAAAATACATGCAAAATGCATAATATATATGCATATATAATATAAATGTAAAATACGAAACTAAGAATAAATGGCGTAATTTGGTCAACATTTTCATGCATTTAGCCGTTATTTTAGAGCATAGTACTAATTGCCTTTAGTCAGCAATAGTTCAATGATGTTGTATCTTCATGAAAATTACATTATTATGATATACGAAACCATATTTTATTCCACGAGAGGAGTATAAATATATCGACCTACATCATAGTGCAGCCTCATAAATTTGCCATCTAAGATAAAGAAATTAGATCACTTCTCCGCGAATTTCTTGAACACCCCTCGTATAATAAGCCACTGAAAGGACGAAAGTTACAACAAAATACATATAGAGGTCAAATGTATGATAAATTTATGACAAAAGGGGAATCTATAATATGTTGTTGTTTTCTTTAAATATAGTTCGGTCTTTTAGCAGATATGGTCGATAGCACATTTATATGAACCCCGTGAACAAGGGTATCTCACGTGAAACTGAAAACTAGCCTATACCTGGAAGAAACTTTTGGTCAGGATTTTTTTTTTATACATTCAGTGCAGGGAATCATGTCTCTAACTCTTGTTCAAAGGTTGGCTGTTATTCAGAGGTAACAGATAAAATAGGCTATTGTACTTGATTTCAGGGTGTTATGACCGGCACAATTATCGGGTGTGCCCTAACGTTCTGGATCTGTATTGGCCAAATGACAACGCCCGGGGCGGTGACAGCGCCTCCACTCCCCCCGGCTCCAATCTCGGGTTGTTCGATACCCAACGTTACCATGGAGATGAACAGTACATACCTAGCCATCACAGACAGGGATGTGCTGTACGCAGGTTATGATACATCTACACTAACCGGCATGGCTGACCAAATACCCCAGGAAATGTGAATACAATTATTTTTATTTGCTTGCTTGGTTTTTAGGGTACCATAGACAATAGTCATGGTCTTTGTCTTTGTCTACATGAAACCGGTATAGCTAGACCGCTCTACGTGATCACTCCGTAGAAAAGTTGAATATGATACAAACCAAGCCACATTATCTAACATTATCTAACATAATCTGACCTTTACACTCGTATGCTGAGTGTCATGCAATTGTCCGATCCTGGCGCCGTCTAGACTTCCGCCGCCTCTATTCTTCCATTTTCGTATTGTTCAATTATTTTTTTTTGGTTATTTCGATCACGTGACGATTGGCCGTTTGCGTCAGGCGATCATTATCACGCAAGGGGCCTCCGTGGCCGTGAGGGTAAAGTCGCTGACTTTTACACTCACTCAGCCCCTGATCGCGTGGGTTCGAATCTCGGCAGGGTCATTCGGATTTTCATGTGAGGAAGCCTTCCAGCTGGCTTGCGGTAGGTCGGTGGTTCTACCCGGATGCCTCCGTGCATTCGGGGTCTTCCTCCACCTGTAATTAGCTGGACGTCGTTATATGACTGAAATACTGTTGAAGCGACGGTAAACTCAAATAGTCAAGCCATTATCACGTAACAGAATGTCTACAACATGGGCGATTCGCAGAAAACGAAATTATCGAAGTAAAACTTAATATTTAAAAAATGTTATATGCGACAGATACTATTTTACGGGAAATGCTTGCGACGGTAATTGTCTTGAAGCCGTTTTCTAGAAGATATTTGTAAGACAACACTCGTTTATTGTCCTAGTAAAGTAATATATTACATCTAAGCAGATTCTGAAAAGTAATGACTATGACGTAAATAATTAAAGCTCATGCTGTTAGAAGTATGGTGTGCTCAGGAGAATATATGGGGAAACTATAATAATAATTCCATTTCGACAAAAGTGTACTTCGTAAACGTGTAATATCTTTAATTTATAATTACATAGTTATGAATATACACCTCTTGCAAATAAGCCATGTGGCAAATGACAGGAATAAAATAAATTATGTAGCAAATATAGGATGAATTGTCTTTGAATTGTGTTTGAGATGTTAAAGATAGCACACATAGTAAGAAAGTCATTTATAGATAACACATAAGAATAAGTCAATACAAATAAGTTTTGTGAAGGAACATAATGACTGAAAGACATAGTCTGGTTCCCTGCCGCACTTAACATAGTGTTAGGGGCAGGTAATCCATTCCAGACTAAAAGGCAATATGTGCGTGATATCGGATTTTACCATGTAAATATGTTCATAAAGTAACACATATTGTAAGCACGCTTTTCATTCCCAAAGTTCAGCATTGAAATAAAATTTGGTGTCCAGTGTAACATATTAAGAGAATGTTTATTTCTTTTGTTTGTAAATAACTTTTGTAAGGTAGGTAAATGACATCAGCAATACGTGCATGTTTGAGGTTTCAAGTGGTATATGACGTCATTTTAATTAGTCGCACCCCAATCCTTTGCCTTGATTTGGAGGAGAATTCTGATTCTCCACCAACTTTAAAAAGATACAGCGCATGCAAAGCTGAAGAACATACTAACACATACTCCCTAATAATTCTTTTGTCAGATGTACAGTATTTGTATATCCTAATATTCGGGAAAACGTTCGTGAATATTTATTTGTTATCGTGAAAAGAGCGCAATATTTTCCTGACTGTAGGGAATGCTATTTATTTGACAGAAGAATCATTCGGGCGTATGTGTAGGGCACAGCTTTCAGCTTCGCATGCGCTATATTTCATTAAAAGTGATGGAGAAAAACAAATACTGCAGTTTTCTCCGCCGAATCGAGACAAAAGTTGCTGCTAGCGGCAACTTGAATTAAAAATGGCGTCACATACCACGTGATATGACCGTAGCAACGTCTACATGAAGATGATACACACATTTTGCAATACCGTCTGGTTAAAAAACAGTGATATATAACACAAAATTGATTAAGGCAATCTATCATTTATTTAATTGTGATCATTGTCAATCACATGAAATTGGGAATTTTATAATAGTAAATTCAAGCTTTTATTTTTTTTATCAACTTAGAGCAAAGGGCCTATTACTCAAATCAAACGATGCTTGTGTCTGCACTTGTCTTTTTAAGCATTTAAGGACAATGATTATAATTTTATGATGGATGTTTACCTTAAAAGAAATAAATTGTTATCCTATTATATACATAAAATTTAAGGGATAAGACATAAATAAGATAGATATTTTCTTTCTTGATTTCTCAAGATGTTGACATAAATCTATTTGTATACAAATTGAGAATAAAAAATCTTTTGTTATAAACAAGACTCAGTGGCAAATAAACTGCTGATCCGGGCGGCAAATGTTGTTTTGATGACCAGGTCATCCAGTCGATTCTGCTGGCATGAGTTGATTGACCAGGTCATATATCATCAAACAGTATATTTCTACTCTTATTTCAAGCTGAATCTTAATTTTTGCCAATTATTTCCTTTTCATTTTAAATGAATTAAATTGAAACAAATCTTTTTTCTAGACATGGCATGAGGGTGCTCTATACAATTTCCTACCAGTGGTTCAGTTCGATGGGGATTGCATATGTATTTGTCATCGGTACCATCGTGTCTTTAATTACGGGTAAATGTTTTTACGAGCCATTTTGAACTTGCAGGTCATCAACGAAAACCATAGCACAAAGGTCTTGTACACACGCATGTGGGATATTGGAAAATTTTGAAGACAATCATTTGAATAGATACGTTTTGTTTACATGTAATTGTCACAATAAAATCATTTTCACTTTTCATATCATTAAAATAAAATATAATTAATAATTTCATTCAGCTTAAAATTTTTGTTTTTTCAATAAAATAATTAATTTTGGTGCTAGACAAGTTTGATTGTTTGTTGAGTTTAACATCCCAGTTTTTCAGTAATTTGGTGACTTTTGTCTACATAAGACAGGTATAGTGCTGCCACATGCAGTATCACGTAGTTGATACCACACGATACCACATCAGTCACATTATCCCAACTCCTGGAACTACCCTTTATATGCTGAGCGTCAAGAATGAAGGCACTAAGTGCCATTTTTAACATCTGGTAGGTCACGGCCGGGGATCGAACCACCTCTCACCCCCGAGGCGGACGTTCTAACTAAAATAAAATTTGTTTTTAAATTTAATACATTATAATTAATTAATTAATTTTTTTTTTCAGCTAAACATTTGTTTTCCAAAAATCAAAATGGTTAAAAAGTTTGATTTATTTTTCAGTATAATTCAATTTCTGCCCGACAATTTATGGAAACAAACACGGAATGAAAGCAACATAAGAAAAACAGAGCATTACATTGATAATCTTGATTTTAATTTGTTGTTTTGCATCTGAGTTTTACATATATTTTATTTAATGTGATTTGTGATGGATAATATATGTGTAGTGATTAAAACTGTGTAACAGCGATATATCTGTACACATATGACATCATGACTTATCTGGATTAAGGTTTTTCCCCCTCTTTAACATGTTATCTTTCGGACCCCTCTTCCATAGCAAAGCCATTGTAAAATGAAGATAAGTATTTCCATTTCGCTACACATAATCCATCCATCTTTACAAAATTGGTCTTCAAATGATTTAAAAGACTTCCGTGCAGACGCAAACATCCATTGACTTGGAGTTATAGGCTCTCTTGCTCAAAGTCCATAAAAGCTTGTATTTACTTTTCAATTCCCACCATCACTGTAATGTCAGAAGGTCGACTTGCATGTTAATAGTAGCTATGACCTCTTAAACTAACTTAATGGACCATGATCACAATTTAATGATGGATGGATTATCTCAGACTGGTATAAATAAGCCCATAAAAAGTTGCTACAAAATCAGTATTTTAAATATTGAGCAAAATATAATCGATTTCCAAGTTAAACGAATGATACATAAACAGATATATTTAATTGGAATATTATGTTACAGGTAAACACCGATACCGTTTTGGTGACGAAAAGTACCTGATTCCTCTGTTTGACAGCCTATTTTGGTATCTGCCTGAGCGAGTACTGAAACTATTCAGATGTGGAATTGATTATAGATTTGACACGGTAAATGTGCCATATTCTTTGTACGGCAGGTACTCTCTTTCTCTCTCTCTCTGTCTCTCTCTCTCTCTTTCTCTCTAATGAGCTCCGTCACTCAAGCAGCCAGCGATTGTAATTCCACCGACAGTATTTAAGTCCCTTGGAGACTATTTCTAATTGAGATAAGTTTAGTTCTGTCTTAATGCAGAATTACACTGTAGACATGTGGCATGATACCATACCCAGTCATATTATCCTGACACATTTCCGAGCCCCAAACCAGAAAGCTATACCTATACCAGTCTGTCTGACGACAGACTGGTACTAGGACCACATTCTTTGGTCGTGTGGAGCCGGATAAAACATCGGCATATGTCCATGATTTATAACTATGGACGTGTATTGTGTTTTTACGGTGGCATAAAGGGGACATGGAAGATATTTTTTAAAATTACGTGCGCACGTAGTAGTTTTACGTGCGCACTTAGTAGCTATTACGTGCGCACGTAATAGTTATCACGTTCGCACGCAGTAGTTATCGCGTCCCACCACTTGGTTTTAATTCATTACCACCAATCACATTCTTGCATGGAGAGATATATCCCAAAGCAAATACCTGCGGCATGTTTTTGCAGTTGCCTGTTTTTAAAGAATATGACCAGTTCAAATCCCGTATGTGGTGTTTGGGATATTAAATTCACCAGGATTTGGATTAGCATGGTTATTTCATCAAGATGAAAAGTAATTTAACATAATATTTCTGAAACAAATATCTGGATATCAAAGTGAAACATCACCTGAGTTTGAATCACTTAAATACACTTTATTTTTTTTCACTCTAAGACCTTTATTTCTTTAACAAATCTAGATTTAACTTCAAAACAATGTTAATGTCCATGAGATAAAATATTTGAAATCAGTGTTTATGGCTGTAATATTTAAATGAATATTGGTATATCTGATCTGTAAGTCTTAGAATTATTTCCTTTGAATTATTGAATCTAAATTTTCACTTTATATTCTCTCATCGTTCATTCACATCATTTCAACTCACTTAATTAAAGTAATGTTTATGGCTACAAGGTCTCAGCTAAATTTAATTATATTTAAAATGCCAATTTTACAGTTTCAGACTCTATCAATTTCATTTATCAAGCATAAAGACAGTGAGGTCCAGTCATAGGTTACCATTATATGACAATGGAACTGAATTTTGTGAGTTCAAACACCAATTTGGGCAAGAATCTGTCATAGCCTTACACGGTTCAAGTAATGGCCAAATCCAAGAACTACTGACAAAGAACTTTTTTTAATTAAATAGATGCTTAAGCTAATAAACAATCTTTTTGGAACTTTAAACTTTGGTGGCATAAAATGAAATATATATATAATGATAACCATTGTGTGCAAACTTGATAGCTTCTGGATGCACACGCAGTAGCTATCACTTGCACAAGTGATAACTATGTCTAAGCATACGATAACCTTATTTACCACGTGCAAACGCAATAACTACTGCATGTGAACATTGTAGCTACTGCATGCATATGCGAAAGCTACTGCATGCGAACACAGTGGTTATTGCATGGGGCGTGATATAGAAATTATCTTCCATGTCTCCTTGACGCCACTATTTTATATTAATTTAATGGTGCAATTATACCAGGAAAATGTATGATATGCAAAAAAAGTGTGTGTGTGTGTGTGGGTGGGTTGGTGGGGGGGGGGGGGGTGGCATTTTTACTACTTCACCAGTCCCAATAATATACTTATTTTTGTTAACAACAGTGTAATAGTCACCAATTTCATTTTATAAGTTGATTGTAGGTTGTGTAAAATCTAGTTTACAAAAGCTGCTATTTACTATTTCTCTTCTTCGAGCATTTGTGAAAAGTGCTTTAACATGCATACATAGATAGTTTTTCATGCAGCTTATTGCTTATGAAGATGTTTCAACACGCAAACTAAGACTGTAAACATTGTATAATGTCTGTTGTATTAAAAGCCTCATATTATTTTATTGTTCTGATTGCAACAATATGCAATTCATTTCCTTTTGTAAATTTTATTAAAAGTTTCATTTTACTAGTATTTACTTCATCAGATGTTAGTATTGTTTTAAGTAATCCTACAACCTTTAACATCCCTAGTGACATACAGAGACAGAGCCGGATCCAGGAGTTCGGGTTAGGGGCGTATTTTTTAAAAAAAATACAGGCAGTAACAATGCAATCGGCTTGTCGCTTTGCCAGAGCCGTTATAAGGGTGTAGTTCCTGTTGGACTAGGCATCTTAGGGAATTCCTGTGCGATTTTTTTTAAATAAAAAGCTGTAGAAAACTGCAAAGCTAGTGTAAAACTACTGCGTGCGCACGTTAAGCTACTACGTGCGCACGTAATAGCTACTACGTGCGCAAGTAATATAAAAAATATCTTCTATGTCACCTTTATGCCACCGTAGTTTTTAGTATTTTTTTACTCATTTATTTTACATGATTGCGAAACAAATTGTTATATCTTATACAAGTCCCTCTCGATGGTTCCTGAGTGGATCAGTACGTTGCGCTTTCGAAGGTGTTCACAATTCCATACCCCTAAACAGGGTTCGAATCCACGTCCGTCTGATCTGCAGTCGGGTACACTATCACTGGACCACAACAACCCTTTTTATATTCAATAGAAGAACAATAAATCGTAGAATATGTTTAGTAGCTGTTTCACAGGTATACTGCCCCATTTTAACTGCAAAGCCAGTTCTTGACGAGAAATGCATCATTGAAATTATGACTAAGTCACTTAGCTATTAAACATAAACGGTTCTATACTGAAAACTGTGAAATGTAGAAACATTTTGCCTCGGTGTTACGTATTTTCATATATATTAACATCTGTAAAATTAAAAGTCACCACTCTTTCAATCACACACGAATGAAGGATGCCTTCTTTTCGGTAACGTTCATTTGACCATACGTCCAGTGATTGCAAGTTTGATTCCAATCGAAAGAGAGAAATTCTCGCGACTCTTTCATGCACATAGTACTGGTGCAAAACATGAACTGACGGGAGAAAATAGTTTAATTTCCCGGTCGACATAAAAGTAAATTAAAATTAAAGTTGAAAAACGAATTTCATATGTTCAATTTTCAAGAGAATTTTACTTTTGATTTTATACAAATCATAGAGACAATTGATAAAACATACTTTTAATTTCTTTTACAGAGGGTCAAGAGGAAATCTCCGATTGACAAAGAAGAAATGTGGATGCGACATGACATCTATAAATCATATTTTGTTATTCAACACCATGGATATATTTCGATGTTCCATGTATATGTCGAGCGCATATATTTTAAATCAACAACTGTTACAGCAACAGCAACAAATAATAAAGAATTACATTTAGATTCAGTTAATGAGCCTTTAAGTTATCTTTTCTAATAAGCGCCCATTGAGGATTGTGTACACGTTATCCCCTAATACTCTCAAACCTGCTAGAGGAAGTTGATACGAAGTTCAACTGTTCATAATCTATCTGGGTAACGTTTGAATTATTACAACCCAACCGGACCAAAATACAATCACAATCAAAGTTAGTAAGCGCACTTCTAATGGATTTCAGGAAATCTTTGCACAAAGGTAGAATGCCATATGTAAACGTAGATGATACAGTATAGATGAAACTCTTTCCGTCCGGGATATTCCTCACATTTACCGATAGCTCTAGTTGTCTCAAAAGTTAACCAAACGTTTGTTACACCAAACTTGTTTTTTTTTTTTCAATAAATTTTTAATAGTTCGGACTGACTGGTGCATTTTACTCGATTAGGTCGTACCCTGATGTGACTGTAAACGGTCTTCCGATTCAATGTTTAAGAATTTTTAAGTACATTTTCTGAAATAAAGCCCATGGGACTTCATAGTGAAGAGATATTTTGAACCACGTCTAGTCACTTTAAGAATTTCTTCCTCTGTCTTTCAATTTGTCATTATAAATTTCAGTTTGTCATTATAAAACACAATATACCCTGGCACTTACGCCAACCTTATATTTTTACAATACAAAAAATATACAATACTTTTTCCCTGTGTACAGCTAATCTGTTTTAGAGGGTTTCCACTTTAATCGTTTTATCTAATATTTTGTAGTGATTTTACTACCTTGGAACAGAAATTTGGCCCTGTCAAAACCAATTAGTTTGAAGAAAAAGATGTGACTCATTTCCCACAAACTCGACATAATATTCTGTAAATACTAAAATGTAATACTAGAGATCCCTATATCACACGACCATATCTTGTACATATTTTTTTTATCTTTCTGCCTTTTAGAAATTTCCTTTTTTTACCTTTCATGTAAAAAAATATAAAATAAAATCCCGACCTACGGACCCTCTTTTTTATTTGCTGGAGGCCAGAAATGAAACTTTTTTTCCTACCTTCATGTATCGCATTGTCATGTTAGGCACCCCGATCGCGGATTCGATGGCTTTTAATAGTCAAATGCAACAGAAACGTGTCCTTCCTGAAGGAAGCACTTGCAACATTATCAACCCTAATGAAAATAAAAAGTACCTAAATCGTAGGAACCACTTATTATTCTTTTTTTTTTTTTAGTTCTTAAAGTAATATCACACTTCGTAACATGAAGAAACTTCTCTCATGTGTCGGATCTCAGTTTTTGAAAAGAGTCAACTACTTTTGATCAGATGTAAATTATAAAAGGCACCCTAAGCGCACCACCCTTCCTCTTAGAGTTAAAATAAATCATTGAGTGCCCGAGATTATGTCCCACATATATGATGTTTCCTCAAAATGTATAAAGGGCATCTAGCATTACCATGAATTGATATATTTGTCTGAGATAATGGCGGCCACGAATGTATCTCATCGTTGACTCTAATCATTCCGTTTGTATAACGACGCCATAGGAATGCCTATTATCTCTATATAGAACTTTTTTGTTTGTTTCGTTATGCTATGATTTATGACTCGCAGACGATATCTGCAATAAGTCGTCTGCTCCTGTGGTAAATTATCGACCAAGTTGCCATTTTTGGTCAGTTTGTTTGTTTATTGGTTTAAAGTCTCGCAAACAGTATTTCAGTCATTTGGAGAGACAGATATAATGCTGCCACACCTGCAATATTACCCTGTCACATTATCCTGACACCGGGCAAACCAGTCCTGGAACTACCCTTATATGCTGAGCGCCAAGCAAGGGAGCTATACCAGTACCATTTTACGACTTTTGAATGTCGCGGCCGCGGATTGAACCCACGACCTAACGATATCTGGTTTTTAGTCAGTATGCTATACTGTAAGTGTGTGGTATTTAAACTTATTGTAATAATCTGCAATACTAATATGAAGAAGTCTTGCAGAATAATTAAGAACAGACACATATCGTAAAAAATGGTACTGGTATAGCTCCCTTGCTTGGCCCTATATATATAAGGGTAGTCCCCGATGCCAAGATAATGTGACTGAGTGCAGTATACGATATGATACAGGAGTGTGGCAGCACTTTATCTCTCTCAAGTAGACAGTCTCAAAATGACTGAAATATTGTCGGTGGGACGTTAAACCGAAATAAAAGAAACACTCATTTGTTTTACCTTTATATCCGTTTGGAAATAATTATCTCATTTGACAGCTTTTATTAATTGTCATATCAATTTTAAATAATTATAAGTACGTCCATATTTATAGATTAAATTTTATTTGTAAAGGTTTAGATGAATCTGCATTTTTTTTTTTAAAAGAAATTATTTAAATTTTTTATAAATAAGAGCCCCAGTTTTATTTTCCCACAAACGCCAAGAGCTGTGAGCATTGTGATATACTTTCACATTACAAAATGGAGAACCAGTTATTTTAAGATCTTGTTGTTTTAGATTAAGGAGAATTCATTATTTCATTTAGGTAGATGGTACATTAAAAAAAGATAGATAAATAGAGCCGCTCCAGTAGTATAAAATATTTATTAAACAATAAGTGATAAAACATTCGTGGATACATGTATGAATATAGAAGTATCAGTGCTTGAAAAACAAACATAGTTCACGGGCATGAAACATTTTTCTTTATGTAGTTTGCATATTATCAATAACCCAGATACCGGGAAGAAGAAATCTGCTTATTCGCACAGGAACGAATTATTTACACTCAAACCTATTTTAAAGACCACCTTTATTTAGAGACCATTTTAATTAAGAGATCATATTTTGAGTTTTCTGAATGTGGCAATTAAGTAAATTAAAACCTGGATTAGAAGACTTACTGTATTCAGAGACAACATTTTTACAGTTCCCTATGGTGGCCTTTTAATACAGGTTTGACTGTATAATTTTTTTTATTATATTTCATGTCATTTCTGGTATATATTGGTACAACATACACTGATGCATTTCGACAGAACCACTGCTATTTGTATTGCATTGCGACATGGCATAGCTTAACATATATAAAGCTGTTCAGCGGGATTCGACCCTACAGCCTTCATGTCCGTCTCCTATGTAATCACTTT
>CM037792.1:52016046-52034891 GCA_021229015.1 Solen grandis | reverse complement strand
GAATGTTTTATCATAAGATATATAAAGAAAATTGAAAAAAAACAACAACAAAAAAACATTCAAAATCTCGATAAGTCCTGTTAAACATGATAAATATTTACATAATACAATAAAAGTGTGTAGGCTTATATCTATAAGTCACATACTATGTCAAGATCTATCCTCAAGTATTGAGTTCTCTTTCTATTGGTATTCTCAAGCTTTTTATACAAATTCAATACTCAACGTCATGTATGATGTGTGAAGTAATTTAACAGAGAAATAATTGACAATAAACAGAATTGATGTATCTTTTTTTTTCTGATTCATTAATGCATTGAAAATGTTTTGCATAAGTATAACAAAAAATCATTTGAAATTGATGAAGAGGTAACATTTTTCTACCATTTTCAAAAATGCTCCTTTTTATCATTTTTAAGCCACTAGTCAACACTCAGCAAGCAGACGATCACTTATTTATGTAAATCAACAAAAAAGAACCTAAGTGCAACTGTTGTTCATAGATTTTACCTCTGTATGTGCACATTACCCATGGCAAACTCATTTGAAGTTCATTGTCGAGAACTGCAGACATAATAATAATATTCTGACTGTTATTGGATATTGAAAGTTATTTTTTAAGTCTGCTTTTTAAAACCTTAGACAGTTTATTACATTTGAAGGATTTAAATAGGTCTATATCATATATGATATGAAAGTGAGAGATCGTGTAGGTATTTTCTTTGAACCAAATACTCCAGGATATTTGAATGTCGTCTGGCTTCAGAATCTTGTACATGTATATAGGCTAAAATCAAATGGTCCTTATCGATGTCAACATAAACGTTCAGGTAATGATGACTCATCAGATATTTCTAGTATCTTGATTCCATGAAATATGTATCACTTACCGTGCAGTAATTAGAGAAATAAAGCGTCTGCGCCTGAAAAAAATGTGTCTGCTCATGCGTACAATATGTACCGGAAGGCGAAATGCGAAATATTGAATTCTCGCCTGGCGGGGCGCCGCACGAAAAGTCGAAAAGACAAAATATTGATTATTTCGTGCCGCGGGGCGAGATTTCGCCCCGAAATGTCAAAATCTCGGGGCGAGATTTCAGGGCGAAAGGTCGAAAACACGAAATGTCGAAATCTCGGGGCGAGATTTCGGGGCGAAATGACGAAATATTATGTTTCGTGTTGCGGGGCGAAATTTCGAGTTTTCGCCCCGAAATCTCGCCCCGAAACTCTGGCATTTTCGTGTTTTCGACCTTTCATCCCGAAATCTCGCCGCGAGATTTCGACATTTCGGGGCGAAACTTCGCCCCGCAACACGAAACACGAAATGGCAGAAATCAGCCACCATAGTCCGGACATATTTGAAGTATAATGCATTGCAAATCATTAATGTTTGGATCGTACAAATTCGCGGAAACTAACGACGACCATCACGGAAGGTCAATATTATTATAATATATTTGTATAATGATATTACTTTCTTTTTCATTAATAGTAATGGGTAGCAATCATTTACTGATTATTATGGCCATATTTAGATCTTGTTGTCAAGGATAACCCAAGTTGCTGATGTGACAGCATGCAGAAGACAGTGGTTAGATACAGGGAATCCGGGTGCGAAATCCGTTTTACGAATAGTGTTTATAGACAAGTTCCTGAGTGGAACCAGTACTGAGTACTCCGGGTTCCCATAGCAACCCCATTTAGCCGAGTGCCAGGCAAGGGCGCATCTGTTACAAATTTTATACGTCTTTGGTTTGAAGCGACCACCGGAGGAAAATGCCTTTGCTGGGATTGGAACCCCAGACCCCACGATTGCAATGAGGAGGCTATACTAGTGTTATTGCGACAGTTTCCGGTGAATCTTAGAGAAAGGTGAGAAGTGTAGCAGAATAGGTATATGCACTTGATGAGAAATTGGAGAAAAAAATGCATATTGTGGTTTAGAAGCTCGGTGATTACAGTGTACACAATGTGCCAGAGGCCTTGGGTTCAAATCCTGGTCGGGCTTCTGTTATTTGTATTGGGCCACACTATTGCGTATTGCATTTTTAAATGCTTTGCCCTGCTCTAAAAAAAGCTAGACTTGACAGCAGCACTTGTCATTTCATTTATATTAACAAACTCAGTTGGGATTGTGCTTGAATGATCAATGTGGGATATATGGGAAGTTACAACACCAGGAACGCATGGTTCTGGGCTTGGTTGTTCATTATTTCTTTCGAAGAATTCGGCTATATGCGTCTGCTTGTGTTTTGACATTAAGATTTTGTGTGACGTGAGGCGCACAGCCAACCAATGAAGGCGTACCTAAATATATCGCTGACTGTTTGGGTTTACAAGTAGAGAATTTATAGAAATAACTTCCTGGATGCACATAGTTATGGTATAGAATATAAATACATATACAGAATATTAAATATTGCATTAAAAGCGTGCTAAGTAAATGCCAGGTTGAAAATTGCCGATTTTGTTGTATTTCTAAGTGTCATCAGTTTTGTATTAAATATTTAAGTATAATTTTCATGAATTCTTAACTCACTCATTTTAGCAGTAGGCCTGCACATCATCATGTTCATTTTTTTTTATCGCCGGCCCAGGGCGTCGATATTATATTATCGAGCAATAAAGTAACTTTTTATACATCACCGCTGACGTAATAATCAACAAGGTTCCTTCTCAAACGGTCGCAAAAAGATGGACAGTTCAGATTACCGGGAACAAGCTCTAGGAAACTTGCTTCGAACGCCGGGGAATCCGGACTGATCATAGGCTACCGGAAGTACATGTTGCTAGACAGTGCTAGACTGGTAGGCGTATAATTGGGCAGATTAGATTGGAGTATGCCCCTTTGTTGTAGCTTTTTTTTTTTTTCATTGTTGTTGCTGAACCATACAGACATTATCTGTCATTATATGAGTAAAAGTATAATGCAATTTTACTTTAAGGAACTTGGTTGTTTATGTTAATTATTGTCTGTACAAGTCTTCAGCACTGTCGATAATTTCCAGTGTGTGCGGTATGGGACTATACACTTTTCTGGTAAGTCTAAGACATTAACAAACCATTTAGGCTTTGTTGCTGCCAATTTTGTTTTCGTCGTTGATTGATGCTGAATGATAACATTTCCAAGCTACGAACATCTCCTCCAACTTCAAGTTAGTCCCATCAATGAGCCGCTCAGCGCGACATGCTATTTTTTGTATTGGGTGTCACGCCTCTGACCATAAATTGAAAGTCTAAAATGACTTTAATGATGTATTAAACAATCGGCTAAAATCGTTTATGAAAATTAATTGCTGCATCAACAGAACTCTTGATTGATTTGAGAATTTTTGACCCGAGGGGATGGATCTCACGAAAAAAATATTTTAAACGTAATGTTCTCATAAACTGGCATATATCACAGAAAATGCTCTTTGATATTATAAAATTGAGACATTTAGATGTTTGTTGCGCAATAAATCAAATTTCAACCACGACGATTTCAAACAGAAAAATGAAAACTTACCTCCGAATCGAGACAAAATCGTGCCGGGATGGATCTTTTTAACAGGTGCGCGTGACGTAGTATGATGCTATTGTATTTGAAACCCCTAAACAATCACATAGAAAAATATCGGTCACTGAAAACTATTACTATCAAAACTTTACATTCGACTGCAATACCAATTTTGCACATGCGCTAACGGAAGTGTAAACCCATTTTAATTGGACATACTAATATATATATATATATATATATATATATATATATATATATATATACAGTACTTAATAGCAGTAATGTTTATACAGTACTGAATACCGTCCAGAAAAAAAATCGTAATTAAAAAAACAACACACACACACACACACTTTATCCCACGATACCTCCATCTTGCTAAAAAAATATAATAATAAAAATAAAAAAATCCGGACCAGGAAGCACTCACATCCCATTCAGATTATGCCCTCCCCTCTGACTGTCTTTCGAACGAAATAGCTTTCCCAGCTTGATAAACGACAAAGCAGGTCGATGGTATTCAACAACATGAAAGACATTGTTTTAGTCATGAGAACGAAGAGCAACAAAGATAGTTAAAAAAATAAATCATCTCACTTATGAATAGACGTCAGAGTGCAGACATGATCTAAGTATTTAAGACTAGAGTTTGGACCAGCAGATGAGGTTCACCTAAAGTCATTTAGTGTTAGCAATTTTAATGTTACAAGAGGACATGATATGAAACTGATGAAGAATCACTACAGATACCGGCGTACTATATGAACACTTTCACAGCTCGCATAGCAAATGACTGGAACAGTTTATCGAATGTGCAAACAGCAAGACTGCCTGGAAACATGAGCCAGTAAAATTCTAGTATGAATTTTAAACTTCAGCGCATGAAGAAAACCGGATGTGAATTGGTCATTACCAGCAATGAGGTAAATGAGGTTATCACTACATTCTAAATTAACAAAATCGGTCGACGGGTAGAGGAGTTACAAATATTTATTTAGCGGTACCCACTAAAATGTGTGCGTCACTATGAACAACTTCCTTAAAAGCGGCACGGCTCGAAAGCTCGTGTGCCATACCGGTCATGTGTACGAAAAATGACAAATCCAAGTACCGAGCTACCTTAAATGAATAGGTCGGTCCCGCATTATACACTGTTTTTGAATGATCACCGAATCATCCGAATTACAGCCATGGAGGACAACGTGCAAGAAGATGCCAAGCAAACGGTTTCGAAAACCAGTTCTACGTCCAAAACAGGCATAATATACTTGAGTCGTGTGCCCACATTGATGAACGTCAATATTGCCAGACGATATTTCGAAAGATTTGGAGAAATCGGTCGGATTTTCTTACAACCGGACCGTAAGTCTAATTAATGTCGGATTTTGGTATACTATCTATCTATCTATCTATCTATCTATCTATCTATCTATCTATCTATATATACTGCACAAACTCCCCTTTCGGGTATTACTGGCAGGTGCGCGTCTGTGCAAGGATAAAACTGTTAAAATAAAAATTTTGTTAGGGTGAGAAAATTTTCTGAAAAAAAGGTGAATATGTTAGGTTTAAGATCTGGTAAAAACATCTTTTTGTTGATTCAGGGACGGTCTACTATCTGAAACGAGAGGAGCTTTTGTTTAAATGCTAAAAGATCATTTTGTGAGACTATATTTTCTGGTAAGCTGTTCCAAAGTATCACTGTATAAGGAAAAAAGGAATATTTAAAGTAGCTAGCTGGAGTATGAATTTGCCTGTAAGATAAAGAGTGTAAGTGGCGGGATATCCTCGCTGGTCTTTCAAGATATGCAGGTAATGGGACAGCAACAAGGTTATTTACTATTTTGTAAAACATAAGAAGTCTGGTGACATCACGTCTGTACTGAAGGGTTTGCCAGTCAAGTTCCTTCTGCATGCTGGTGACACTGTCGTAATAAGAATAGTTATTATTAACCCATCGGACTGCTCTGCGTTGTACTTTTTCTATTTTATCTATATATGTCTGTGTATGAGGACTCCAGACTGTAGAGGCATATTCTACTATACGTATATAGGTATACGTATACGGTCACACCGTCCCCCAGTCAAATCGTCCCCCAGTCAAATCGCCCCTAAATTGGTCAAATCGTCCCCCATGTGACATAAATAATGGTCAAGTCGTCCCCCTAAACCGTCCCCCTTATAAATACATATATGTGTTTATTTTTATGTGATTAAATTAATGATTTTGCATTTGAAGTTCTAAATGTCGGTCATTTAAAAGGATTTGACAAAATGTATAAATTTATTATTTTATTAATTCATGGCGCATGTGCATATTAGTTATATAATATCAGAGAAACGGTAAATCAGTTATCATACGGTTAAAATATTTACTCAATGTATATATTCATACTCGTATATACTTTAAGCTACTACATTTTTTATTATTTTGTTTTCACTTAATATACGTTTGAGGTTATTAGATTATACAGATTATACCTATAAATTATCGAGAGTGTGATCATATGGCACGCGACACTATCTCCATAACCTTATACACAGTCCTTATAAACAGACGTAATCACTTCTCACATAATCACTTCTCATAAAGTGTAATAAACTAATGAATGGAGACTGTATACAGTGAGAATGAAATGAAAGAACAGAACAGAAGTTTATATTTATATTTCTCATATACATTTAGTGAGAATGTTTTAATAAAGGAATGCTAGATATACTTTATATCTGTAATTAACATTCATAAGTATTAAATTTGATTAATTGCTCGAAAAGCTTTTGTACAATAAATAGTTAATTTGATCATAACTGAAAGATTTGTTGCTTTCATTAATTCAGTGAATTTTACGACGCTAGGGTATGTATAATAGTACCGTGAAATGTAAGATTTTCTTAAGTTTAAAAAAAAATGAAGCCTGGTTGAGATTCTCATCTATTGTTAGTTGTGTGGTAAGATTTTCTTAAGTTTAAATACATTGGACAAATTAGAATGAAATGATACTCGTCTTCAATATCATTAGTATTGCAAAAGTTACATTTTGTATCTTCTTTAAGCAGGTCATATTCATATGTTTCTTCTATAATGCAACAATGTATTTATGTACACGTTGAGAGTGAACAAAAAAATATATATACAATGTATTAATATGGTCATAATCGAATTTCTATTTATTAATTTTAATAAAATCTATATACAATTATGCAGGTCATATTCATCAGAATTAAGAGAGAAAAAATGTATTGCGATCAAATATCATAGTTTCGAATTTCGGAATTGACAAGACATTACATGGGTGTTAAACAGAGGTATATATACGTAAAATATTATAATGAATAGATAAATGAAAACAAATTACCTGTATTACACGTGCGATGCTGCCATCGCTGGCACGAGTCGCACTGAAGGGCGTGCTGTCTCGTCCTCACCTCCTTCCGGCACATAACACACAAATGCCCCATTTCAAACTTATCACACAAATTAACATTCACAATTCACAACATAATCCAAGGTAATACATTTATGAATAAGAATCCAATATCAGTCCAGTACCATAAACGATTTAACAAATTGTGGAAATAAAAAAAACAAAAAAACACCCAATTTATATACCGTATTCTTGGAGTTTTTAACACATTTAGCAATTTTCTTTTTATAAAGGAAATCGATATGTAATGTTTTCTTTGATTGATAAAATAAAACAATGTTAAAAAGAAACAGTTTTATCGCTCTTACCAGCTTTATTTTATTTTGTCGGCAATATTACCGGTACCGACAATTATATCCTTAAATTACACATTACAACAATGTAAACAAAGACACCCCCAAACGCCAGTTTGCTTTTCTCTTTCATCATGACGGTAAATGAAAATATATACAAGAGCCTTTAATCAGGCTGTGATAAGCAGTTTTATCACTTTAACTGCTTCT
This sequence comes from Solen grandis, assembly GCA_021229015.1. Lineage (NCBI taxonomy): Eukaryota > Metazoa > Mollusca > Bivalvia > Adapedonta > Solenidae > Solen > Solen grandis. The sequence goes on along the minus strand of CM037792.1, from coordinate 52,027,461 downwards.
ATTTTCACGCCTTTTTTGACTGACCATCTACTAAAAGATTTGCTAATTGGTTAATATGCTTTTCAATTATCAATTTTTTTTTTTTTTTTTTAATTAAAAAAAAAAGATTAGAGATATACGTGATTTTAATGATATGCAATTTATTCCAATATTAACTTACCTTCAATAAGCTCTACTTAATAAATAAACTTAATTTTAATAAACATATGAACATAACTCACAATTATATAAGTGTTGAATTTTCTTTTTCAATTGAATAGGGGGACGTCTTGACTTTTTTTGGTGGCTTGGGGAACGATTTGACCAAAATTGGGGGACAACTTGACCAATTTAGGGACAATTTGACGGGGAGACAACTTGACTGGGGGACAGGTTGACTGTAAACCCGGATTTTCATGTGCGGCCTGCACTGCAGGAATGCCAGAATAATGAAGTTTGTATACAGTATTTTATGTATTATTGTTAAATATAGGTTAATGTATTCTGTGGAAACAGATTAACGCTGGTTTAAGCCTATCAACAACTTACACAGTATTTGGTCTAGAGTTGTATTACACTACCCAATGTCAACGCAATGAAGACAGAAAATAATGTGAAAATATGAAAAAAATTCAATCTTTCTTTTGACAATATACAAAATATTGTCACTGAACTGTAAGTAAAATGATTAATCTCAACTGAGATCTGCCCCAGTTATTTTTTTCATAGTGGAGGCCAGTACGAAAAAAATAACCTGTGCGGATTTCAGTAAAGATAAGTAAAAGGATTAACCCAATTAATGTCATTAGAATCACTGATATATTAAATGACTGTAGGAAATTAAGTCCCCTACCCCTTCATGAAGATTACCTGAATCGATTGAGCTATCACATAGACAGAATGGCCCTCATAGGTCATGTATAGTCATATCTATAAGCATTTGTAATGAAACAGGTGTCTGGCAAGTGTCCCCATTTCTAACTCATGTGTGGTAACAGGATTCTCTTGTGAAAGTTCAGGCAGATCTACTCTATTTCTGAATTCTTTTTGAAAGTTTTTACCTCTTATTTTTTCCAATTATTTTTTAAATCTTGCATCAATAACTTGCTAATTTCACATTCTACATATAAGTAATGGTTAGTAAACTAATTGATTACATAATCGATGATTGATCATGTCTTGTCCGATTATTTTGATCATTGATTATGATTTTTAGCCGATTTTTAAACTCTGCTGATTATAGATGATAAATATCCATAATTTGTTATAGTCTGAGAGTTTCAAGATATTCGAGTTAAATTTACGTATCTGTAGTATTGCATCTTTAAGTTTAAGATCTATCAACATTTTGTAAAATTTGTATACCCCAATTCCCAAATAGGGGTTCCCAAATATTGTTCTAAGAAAAGAATTTTGTGCTATGCAGCAAATTATCCAAAATGGACATAATTTTGCAGTCATCAAATTTTCTGAATATTATTTAATCAATTTATAGGATGCAATCATGTTTAAAGCAGAAAAAATAATTATCTAAATTCATATTTTTATTAAAGTTGTCATAGGTTAGTCCAGAAAAGTTAAAGTTTTGTAGAAAAAATTAAATTCAAACATAATTTGCTGACAGCCATTACAGTTAAAATGAATACAAGTGCAAAATCTTTAGTCTCTGATGCGTGTAAAGTATACTGCTCTATTCAGAAAATCAGTATCCCCAAAATTATGAGAAAGTGTCCATGGAGTCAGATTGTTGTTATGTTTTATTATTGTATGTACTGCTTAACTGTTTTCAGTTGTGTGTGATGTCAGTCACACCAACTATAGTACTACGTTTTCAACCCAGGTTCTCCTAGATTTTAAAACCGAATAACCTCTCAATAGTGTAAACCACCTAAATATGATCGAACAGTTGTATATATCTGTAGCTGGGTACAGGTATTTGGTAATAGATCAATAGGCAAGAAGACATGTGACTTGATAGCTCAATCGGTAGAGTGCAGGAACGGTGTTCCTGAGGCCCTGGGTTCGAGTCTCGGTTGAGCCATTGATTTTTTCACCACCAGTTACATATCTCTACAACATAAGTGTACTAGAATGAGGCAAATATGCTGAAAAATCAATGCTTTGTCAAAAATAAATACTTAGAGGCTACAAAAATCGCCTGTGACATGAAAACATTATAGGACTTATTTTTCTATGCTGTTGTACCATGCACACGAATATAGTTTGTTTCAATGTAAAGGTGGCTCGCAAATAAATTTGTTAGTAAATGTACAGCGTTTGGTTATTTTAGGCTAGATGTTATAAAAACCCATGTGAAGTCCAAAACAAATCATTGTAACATACTAAAAATCACATCAATCTATGAATCTTAGATATCTGCAAGAGTTATTTCTTGCACTAAAAATGACCGAAACCTGTATATTTATTATCTGAAAGTGGTTTCGGAGCCTCTGACCTGTGCAGAAAATTTTCATAATTACTTTAATCTATAAATAGAGACAAGATATACAAATCAAAGCTCTGAGAGAACAGGAATGCTGCATTTATTTGGTTCATCCAAGTAAATTTAATTATTGGTGATCAACTTGCAGCTCTTAAAGCACTCTTTCATTTGAGACACAACTTCAGTGCTTTGATTTAATAATGTCAATCCCCAATAATAGGGACAAATGGGATACTGAGAGACCCTTCTATTGGTGGCTCCATATTATTGTGGTAATCCAAAAGGCATGCCATTTAATAATATAATATTGAAATATTATAATGGTACAAGATAGATGATAACTTTGATTTAATAATGTTAATCCCCAATAAAATCATAACAATAGTTGTTTATTTAAGCTGCCCATGGAAATCAGTCCCACTAGATAGCAACATATGCAGCTCAGATTCTTCACAGTTTGCACAGCAATTTTAGAAAGATCCATTATTATATATACCATTTAAAGTTTTATAGATGAATATTTTTCAAGTCATAAACTTGTAAGTCAACATGAATAATGAATATTCATGTGGTAAAGGGAAAAATTGTCTTGCTGACTCAGAGTTAAATGATGCTTATTGTATCTTGAGGTCATGTTTATAATTTTCAAGCTATAAGCAAGAATCTTTGTAATGCACTTCATTTATGAATGTTCATGTCACTTTTCAAAGTCTGTATGTAATTTCATTGACAAAATTGTGGTATTCTTGTTTTGTAGTGAAGGCACCCAGCAGGGGGAAACACAACAGGGCATTCTCTGAAGGATGGGTGGAGTTCCAGAACAAGAAGATCGCCAAACATGTGGCAACTTCCTTAAACAACACACAAATTGGAGGTCAAATTGTGTTCCTTTCATTCAGTTATATTATAAAGCAATTTTGTTGGTTAGCTTGGATTTATTGTCCCATTGACAGTATTTCAGTCATTTTTGGACTTTGTTTACATGAGACAGATATAAAGTGCTACCTCACTGCGATACTAGTACTAATCTGGAGACATGTGGCATGATAACCCTTTCCCTCATATAGACTCATTTTGACGCCCTCAATAGGTATCACATAAAGCCGGATCTGCAGAAAACCACAGTTATTCCTTACCAAGTTTAATTACAAAATCCTCATTTCCAGACCACAGAGGAGCAGCGAACAGCATAAAACATAACTCGCAGGCTGATCTAGTTTTATGCTGTTCGCATAGGTCTTTTCATGGTGTCCTCTTTGAGGGAAAGGGATAATACACCAGTGATATTTTTACAACTTATGTAGCAAGAGACTTGCTAGGCTAAAAAATACGAGTCCCAGTATGGAGAGTATGCTTTCTACTTTGATTTCAATAGCATTTTCTGTATATTTTATGCATCCAGTGGATGCATTGTAATTGAAACATTGCATCCACAGCGAAAACATTGCATCCTGGAAACAGGATGCAGAGGTAAAGAAGTCACTGGTCACACACAGTCACATTATCCTGACACTGGGCCAAACAGGCTTTGAACTACATATACACCATTGAGTTGATCTGTTGTGGTAGGGAATTGAACCAATAACCTCCTGCGTGGATAGACCTCTAACTCCTCAGCAACTTTGTTATCCTTTACAACTGAAAGGTCATCTGATAGGTAAAGCAGATGAACAACTGTAACTAGCAGATTGATAAGGTTAACATTCTTGAGCAGTATCTCTGAAAAAATAAATAAAAGTAACACCTGAGAAATGCTTTTAGTCCAAGCAGAAATGGTGAGCTCCTGTTATAAGTAATTCCTCTATGGAAGAGATTGTGTAAGTGGTCAGGTGTAAGTGGTCAGAACCTGATTTGGGTACTTCAGTCGGTAGAGGGGCCTCCGTGGCCGAGAGTCGCTGACTTTAACACCTACTCAGCCCCTCACCGCGTGGGTTCGAATCCAGGCAGGGTCATTCGGATTTTCATGTGAGGAAGCCTTCCAACTGGCTTGCGGTAGGTTGGTGGTTCTACCTGGATGCCTCCGTGCATTCAGGGTCTTCATCCACCTGTAATTAGGTGGACATTGCTATATGACTGAAATACTGTCGAAGCAACAGTGAAACTCAAATAGTCAAGTCAAGACTAGTCAGTCGGTAGAGCACTTGCGCTGTTAGTAAGTACTGGCTGCTATTTCTTTCTCATCTGGTTACATATAGGGTAAAAACTGGTCTTTTGCACAGTGATTTTTCCATTCGAATTAAGACATTAAGCCCTGTTAGATGGGCCAATTTAAAATAAAAAAAAATGAATTTTTGATAAGTTTCCTGTTTTTTAATTGATGTTATTAAATGGAAGCACATCTGAGGTGGCTAAAGAGTGTGCACACATGTTTGAATTTTGCTGGTAGTGTAAAGATAAATAAGTTTATCTGGAATCTAATTTTCATGTTTTATAAGACTAGTGTATAGGTGCCTGGAATACATCAATATCCTGGGTGCTGTGATCTAGTGGTAACACCTGGGGCGAGTTGCAGCTCACACAATATCTTCCAATAAGTTTCATTGTCTGGTTCTTGGCTGAGGTACCTACCCCTGACACTATGTTATCTGCTACTTGAGGATGATGGGGAACCAGACAACAAAACATATTGAAACTACTTGTGTAAGCAGCTTGCCCCAGGCTGCAGATCTGTAGGTTATGGGTTTGATCCTGTTTGAGGGCAAGGGTTGTTCCTAACCCTCACAGACTCAAAAGTACTGGTCAAAACCAGGAATCATTGAGAAGGATTAGTTTTAAGTTGAAAGAACCTATTTTCCAATTGATGTATAATAAATAAGTTTAAACTATTGTGTATGAAAATCATTTAATTAAATAAGTTGCCATGGTTTTAATTACTGACTTGCTGTCAGTTCAAGTAAATTGTCAGGGTCATTAATCTTCATGTAGGGAAGCCTTTCAACTGGTTTGTGGTAGTTTGATGGTTCTACATGTAGTTAGGTGCTTCAGTGATCCCCTGGGTCTACCACCACCTAATTGCTTGATGTTGCTATGTAAACAAAATATTGTCGTGATGGTTAAATGCTAGCACAGCAACTTTTCCAAAAATTTTCCAGTTTCACTGTGCCAATAGCTGGTGTAAAATTACATGGATTTTTATTCACATTTTAAAATGTAGTAACATATTCCTATAATATAAGGAAAAAATACAAATATTATATGGAACAATCTGTTTTGGGATAATTAAAAAATAGGACTTCAATTACCACCACTCACAGACACACACTCTCAACTGACTTTATATATAGTGATTTAATATTGATGGCATTTTATTATAGGTAAAAAGAAGAACAAATGGAGAGAAGAACTATGGAATATAAAATATCTTCACCGCTTTAAGTGGGCACATTTAAATGAAAGACTGGCATATGAAAAGGCCGTACATTCTCAGAGAATGAGGACAGAAATTGCTCAAGCCAAACGGGAGGCCAACTTTTATATTCAGAATGCTGAAAGAAATGAAACAAAGAAAAGAATGGACAAGAAAAGACTGAAGAGACAAGCTGTGGATGGGGGTAGTGAAATAAGTGAGGAAACACAAGACAGTGAAAGACCTTACGAGTTTAGATTGAAAGAGACAGAAGATGAAATTTTAAAGAAAAGAAAATCAGAGTCAAAAGGACAAACTAAAGGAAACAAGAAACAAAAGACTTCAGCAGAAGTGAATTCAAAAGGGAAATCATTCTTGACTAAGATATTTTCTGCTGGGGTAGATGATGATAGTGATTGATGTCTCATTTAATGTGGGTGAAGTGGAGCGGAATGAAATTCTGAGGCTTTTCTTAGCCAAGTTTTGGCTAAAGACACGGCTTTTCCTGTTTGGAAAATTTTAGCTTGAAACTCAGAAATAGGGAGGAAAATGTAGTAGAGTCTACTTTATATGTATTTTACTTGTTTGTATTATTATTCAAAGAACTTCTCCCAGCACCTTCTCATTTTAATTTCTGTAATGCATGTAAATAAGTTAACGTAGATACATGTACATTGTAAAAATATTCAGCTAGTTCTTAACAGCTTTTACAATGTGATTTAAGTTTTTTTCTTAATGATTTATGTTAAACAAAATTTCAATTAGTTTTAACCTAACTTTTGGACAATATTCATGGTATCGGGACATTTTCCTTCGAATTTGGGAAAAAGCAAGATTTTTGGCAATTGGGATGTAGTCAGATACATATATAGGCCTCTTTATAAGCAGAAAAAGCCCTGGTTGTTATTCGTCTAATCTTCGTTTAAGATGAAATCAGTTTACAAACAAGTCAGTCCTTGGATCTTGATAAGAAAAAAAAAAACACTGTTAATTTGAGGTATTCTTTCATCAGAAAAAACTAAGAATACAAGAGTTGCTGCATCAGTTTTTGTTATCACTATCATGTTGATGCTTCAGAGCGTCAAAATAAGGGGGTTTCTAGTTTATGACGCTGAGTACAGTGTTGTAATGGAGATCCACTGTAAATCATACAAGATTTACACAAGTTGACTTCTTTCAAGGTACAAGTTTCATGGAATAGACTCTAAAATATTGAAATGAGACCATTACTAGACTCAATTGGACTCTATTGTTTTTTTGAATTCAGTATTTCAAGTTTTGCTGATGTGTTAAAATGTTTTTAGTTCACCTGAGCACAATGTGCTCAAGGTGAGCTTTTGTGATCACCCTGCGTCTGTCGTACATCGACGTGCATCGTGTGTCGTCAACAATTTGCTTTAAAAATCATTTCCTCTGAAACTGCTGGACAGAATTTGATTAAACTTGGCAGGGATTATCCTTGGGTGAACCTTCACAAAAGTTGCTATAATAAACTTGATCCATGTAGAACTCTGGTTTCCATGGCAACAGAAAGAAAAACATTATGAAAACTTCAAAAATAATCTCCTTCAAAACTGCTGGCCAGATTTCAAAATGTTTTGTTACAGATGTTCTTTGGGTAACCCTCTACCAAGATTGCTAAAATAATTTCGATCTGTAAAAAAAACATAGCAGCCAGGGGCGGGGCTAATTTGCCTTATATGTACATAATGAAAACTTCAAACGACATCTCCTCTTAAACTGCTGAACAGATTTGATTAAACTTGGCAGGGATGATCCTTTGGTGAACTTTCACAAAAGTTGCTAAAAAAAACTTGATCCATGTTGAACTCTGGTTGCCATGGCAATGGAAAGAAAAAAATGGAAACTTGTAAAAATCCTTAAAAACTACTAGCCTGATTTCAAAATGTTTTAGTACAGATGTTTCTTGGGAAACCTCCTACTAAGAATGCTAACATTATTTCAATCCATAAAGAAACATGGCTGTCAGGGGCGGGGCTTCTCTGCTTTAAATGTATATAGAGAAAACTTCACTGCTCCAAAATTACTGGCAAGATTTTAAAATGTTTTTGTACAAATGTTCCTTTGGTAAGCCTCTACCAAGATTGCTCCTTTAGAGCAGTGGTACTCAGGTAAGCGATATAGGGCCATCATGGCCCTCTTGTTTAAAACTATCATCCAATAAATATACTAAGCATGGGTGTTCAACATGAGAAAAAAAGCAAATTGTAGATTCAAAGTAGAAGCCATATGGAGAAGCCTTCCACTTGGCCTGTGGTAGGTTGTAGTTTTACCAGGGTGAGTCTGTACGGTATTGTTCTTCCATCCGTTGCTACTTGGCTGAAAAAGTGAAATGCAGTGACAAAAAACTCCAAAAACAACAGCAAAGTAAAAGCTTTCATAGTCATATTTAGGCATGATTTAGTTTGGGACCATGGCTTCATTCAAATGCATTATATTGTCCTCCATTCTTCTGTTTTCATTTTTCTGCATTGGAAATATAAGCTGTGTATACTTGAAATGTATGTATGTTATCTGTGCAGAAAATTCTGTTGTTATTGTTTTGAGTAAATACAGTAAAAATTTGAAATCACAAGGTTAGAATTGTTAGCTCACCTGAGTGCAAGGTGCTCAAGGTGAGCAATTGTGATCACCTGTCACCTGTCGTCGTCAGACCTCTGTCGTCAACAATTTTCTTTAAATGACATCTCCTTTGAAACCACTGGACAGAATTTGATTAAACTTGGCAAGGATGATCCTTGGGTGAACCTTCACAAAAATTGCTAAAATAAACTTGATCCATGTAGAACACTGGTTGCCATGGCTGTTATATCAAGACGACCGAAGACCTTCGTGATTACAACACTTTATTTACATAGCACATCTATATGGTAGCATGGCTAAACAGAGACTAACTAGTCTACAACAATGGTATATATATATATATATATATCTATCTTATACATAATACAATAACAGTAACTCATGTTAGTGTAAGCAGTAAGCACGACATTGTTGTCTCCCTTGACTCTTAACAAGGCTTATACAACACCCCTTTTCTAAAGTTCTAAACATTAGTTTAGATGAACTCTGTATTCTTATGAAACATTATTTTTGTATCACAAGCATAATTAACTTTATCTTTTTATGTGCCCGCTGAAACACTGAAACACAACTGAAATGTCACAAGCAGATAACAATGTTAGAGAGTTTATCTTCAAAGTAATTATGTACGCTATTATAAGTTAAGACGATCTGGGGGGTTGGGAAACTCTCCCAGATCTTGTCACATAAACAGTCTGTGAACTATCAGGGTTAGCACAGTTCGGACTCTGAGACCCTTGTGAGTCTGAATTAGAGGTAGACACTGACAGCTGGTCTGATAAGGAAGGAATGTCAATATCCTTGTGAACATTCACCTGTTCATTTAATTTCACCAGATGTCTACGGTTTCTTGAGATTGTACTTTTTGGAGTTTCTATTACAAAGGATCTTGGTCGCGCATTCTGGCTTATAATCTTCCCCTCTGAATCCATATCTTTTATGTACACCCCATCTCCTTTTCTAAGTGGGGGAAGGTACCGAGAACGCTTAGACCTGCCAAATTTTTTCTTAGAGTATGTACGGTAACTCTCCTCCTTTTGTCTCAACAGATTAGAGTTAATCTGTTTTGACTGGAGCTTTAGTGGGGACTGTGGAAGTGTGCTTTTTATCTGTCGCCCAAACAATAATTGACTTGGTGATAGCCCATTTTGTAATGGTGTTTAACAGACGTTTAACGCCCAAACAATAATTGACTTGGTGATAGCCCATTTTGTAATGGTGTAGCTCTATAAGTCAACATGGCTAGGTAAAGATCATTGCATGAATTTAACAGACGTTTAACAGTCTGTACTGCGTGTTCCCAGTTCCCCTTGGGTTTGGGTTGGTTTTCCTCAGAGCAAAACTTGTTGAAATAACTGAAGCATACTGAGGACCCCTATCTGTGACTATAGTATCACACAGACCGTGGCGAGATAGTATAGATTTGAAATGCCCTACAACTGCAGCCGATGAAAGCGAACTGAGTTTTGCTAACTCAATATAGCGCGAATAATAATCTATTACAAGCAAGTACGTTGAACCATGCCAGTAAAACAAATCAGAACCTAATTTTGACCAACATCTTTCTGGAAAAGGTGTTGCTATCATTGGCTCTTTTTTCTCATTTTGCATTTTTGAGCAAATGTCACACGCCTTCACAAGATTTTCAATGTCGGAATTTATTCCGAGCCACCAAACTGATTCCTTTGCCCTTAACCTGCACTTGGTAATACCCTGATGTGCCTCATGTAACCTAGACAGAATCTCTGTCTTCATTTCTGCGGGGATAATCAGTCTGTCATTTCTCATTAACAGGTCATTCATTATTCAGAGTAATTTCTGACTGAAACTTCCAATAGAGTTTTGAAACTTCACAAAGTTTCGAATCAGGCCACCCATTTTTGGTAAAGTCTATCAACTTTTTGCAGACATAATCTGACTTTTGCTTTGACCTTTTTTTCTGTAGCCTTCTGTCTGTAGCAGGCAAGGCTTGTACAACTGAATCAACAAACATCTCAGTTTCTGTGCAATTTTGTCTATCTTCAAATGTCAAACTGTCACTTACTGGGTTTCTGCTAAGCAAGTCTGGTATAATTAATTGTTTACCAGGAACATGTCTAATTGTGTATGAGAATTGCATTAATCTCAGTCTGAAGCGCTGAATTCGAACAGGTAGCTCACTTAAGTCTTTTTGACCAAGGAGAGGTACCAAGGGTTTGTGATCAGTCACAATATTGAAATGTTTACCTATCAATAAGTCTTTGTGCTTTTCGCATCCATATGTAACCCCGAGGGCTTCTTTCTCTATGGTTGAATACCTCTGTTCAGTAGGTGTCAATGACCTTTGGCTTCAGCTCCCCATCGTCCTGTTTTTGTACAATTTAATGTATTTTAATACAATGCAATATTTCAAAACAATTCAATGTTTAAATCCTCTCTTCTGTTTACAATTAAATGTAAGTCCAGTGTTGTCACGTATGCACTAATCTATTTACAATTAAATGTAAGTTCAATTCTATTTACAATCTGGTTTACTCCTTAACTTCTGACACCATGTTATATCAAGACGACCGAAGACCTTCGTGATTACAACACTTTATTTACATAGCACATCTATATGGTAGCATGGCTAAACAGAGACTAACTAGTCTACAACAATGGTATATATATATATATATATATATATATATATCTTATACATAATACAATAACAGTAACTCATGTTAGTGTAAGCAGTAAGCACGACATTGTTGTCTCCCTTGACTCATAACAAGGCTTATACAACAATAGCAATGGAAAAAAACCCCAAAAACTTTAAAATAATCTCCTTCAAAAGTACTAGCCAGATTTCAAAATGTTTTAGTACAGATTAATGACTATTATCTTGCCAAGGCTGACTTGGTATTGGACCACTATCTCCAGTTATGGCCCTTGAAGTATAAAAGTCATATTTAACATTGTTTACATTCTAGCATCCACATTTATAAAGCAATCTTGATCATATAATGATAATAATCCAAGGATTATTGTGCCTTGTATGGGATTATGGTCCATGAAGTATAAA
>CM037792.1:51965946-52015946 GCA_021229015.1 Solen grandis | reverse complement strand
TGATGATTTTAATCCATTTATATTATATTTTATTTCAGTATGTTGAATTCAAATCATTGGTTCCAGGCCCAGCAAGGTTCTACAAAAAGATCCCCGTCAACCTGTTGAAAATAAGGTAAAGATATGATAACAAATATGACAGTTCTGTTTCTTAGCCTGAATGCCTACATAACAAGGTCAACATAATAAAACTAGATCTCCGCGAGTCGGATGTGCGCCTGACGATGACCTATCTGTTGACAGTAAAGATGCCACTTTGTCACTAGTCAGGCGACACAAAAAGTAAATAATTGACTTAAAAGAAATTCAATTCAGTCTTTAAAACAATCAATTTGCAGTGGTCTCCAACAGTTTTTTTTTTTCAAATCAAATACAGTATTGCTACTTGTACTACATTTACTTTAATGTTTAGCCAAACAAAGTGTTCAGATCATTTTTGCCAAATCAACACCCAGCAAGTTGTATAACCAGTAGTATATAGATTTCTTTGTCTATTGTTCGCTGGCATGATCTGACCCACATACACTCTTGATCCACCACTATCACAGCGGCTACATTCTTATAAGGTCAATTTTCACCTAATTTATCTCCGCCTGTTTCAAAAAAAGAAACACAAAAACACACAAACCAACAAACAAGTAGGGATGGTATTGCAAGAATTTATATCACTTTTACATTTATTTCACTTTATTTAATGGCTAGTATCCAATATTTATAGTTAATATTCTGAGAGAACATAAACATTCTAACATATTTTCATATGAATGAAAATATGTGTTAAATATGTTCATCTTGTTCTTAATATGTCACATTTAACTGTCCAAGCACACAAGATGTTTCTGCTCTAGATAACTATTAGATCAATGTTACTTCTTATTGCATGGACTTAACATGTGATGATTTGCCACCATCTTTTACACTAACCTTACTTGCCATCTTGTTTACAATTTTTGCAACCGCCAATCCACGAACACTCAAAACCAAATCAATACAATCTTCTACAAACATTTCCCTATCTTCACTTTCATCCTCCATATCACTGAATCAATCACTGCTATAAAGCTTAAACATGAAAGAGTCCAGTATTAGTTCCTTAAGATTATTCTTCAAAAGGGAATTTGTATGTAGTTTTTCATTGTCAACTTTATTCGTAACAGCATTTTTAATTTCACGAATCATGAAGAAGAACTGATAATTTGGCTTTCATAAACCACCACGATTTTTTTAATCAAACATTTCACTAAACTTTTTAGTGAATGATGGTTCTGGATTGAGTGTCCACTAAATGCATAATTTGTTCTCGTCTTTTTTTTCTGTTTAGAAATATTTTGTATCCTGCTGTATTTTTTTTTTCAAGTGCTTTTATTATATAGCCAGAAATGTGATAAAGTACTTTAGTGTCATTACCACTGAGTGAGTCACTTTATCTGAAGCATTTCTTTTTTAAAATTAACTAAGCCTTTAAAAACTTCACCCACTAAGTCTAATAGAAACACTTGAATGAAGTTTCTAATGTCTCTACTGCCATATTTTTCATTTACAGCTTTGTTGATGGATATATCAATACTGCTAATTGTGGTCTCATCATTTCTAGTTATGTTGAGTCTCTGAAATATGGCCCCTCTTTCATGACAACTTGCATAATTGTTTTTATTGAAAATGTTTGTTAAAATATTCTCAAATGCAGTTTTTGTCATTTCATCATCAAGTCAAGACTCAGATATTTTTGCTTCCGTTTACTGACCAAATAAGTTGTACAGTAGATCACTCATGAGATTTTTTATGCTCTTCTTGTATGCTTCAGGATAAACTTTTTTTCAGATATCCATCAATAAATGTATCTTCTTGGATTGCTTCTTTCTTTGGTAGTAATATCCCTTTCTTGTGTTGAACAGCTGAAAAGTAAAATTGTTTTTTAGCTCACCTGAGCACTTGTGCTCGGGTAAAGCTTTTGTGATCGCCTTTTGTCCGTCGTCAGTCGTCCATCGATAACAATTGCTTGTGAAGACACTAGAGGCCGCAGTTTTGGCTCAATCTTCATGAAACTTAGTCAGGATGTTTGTCTACAAAAAAATGGGTCACATTGGGTCAAAAAGTGGGTCACCTGGGTTAAATCTTAGTAAAACCTTATGACCACTCTAGAAGCCACATTTTTGGCCAAAATTTGTTTACATCAAATCTCTTCAAAACTGGGTCAATGGGAAAATAGGTCACCAGGGCAAATTTTAGAAAAACCTTGTGAACACTCTAGAGGCTACATTTTTGTCCCAATCTTCATTAAACTTAATAAGAATGATGACTGCACGAAATCAAAGAAGACTGCAAATTTAAGTAGGATCATAACCTAGGTCACTTAATCAAATGTTAGAAACACATTGCAAACACTTTTTTTGTAATCATTCCCAACACAGCAATCTTACTCAGGGGAGCGAGACAGGGCCATCTTGGCCCTCTTGTTTTCTTATTACATCAACATAGCCTGGTTGGCCCTGTGACAGGATAATGTGACTGAGTCTGGTATCATTTCAAATGCTTATGGCGTGATACTGCAATGTTGCAGCACTATATCTGTCTCAAGTAGACATAGTCTCCAAAAGACAGAAATACTGTGGCTGGAATTGCAACCAAATAAACAAAAACAAAAAACAATGACATTAATAATCAATATGTATACATGTAACATACATTAAATATTTTCATACTGCAACGTAAAATTCTCACTTCTGGTTGGTCAATTAGTTAAGATCATAACATCATGTACAATGGATATATGTATAAACCACATTATCAGCATTATCAAAACAAAAACTGGACTGAACTTTGAAGTATAATAAAATCGTTATACGGTACATTACTATTTTTTCCTGCCTTAGAAAAATCATGTGACCCGAGTCGCTAGGTCTTCCTCGGCCAGGAATAAATTCATATACCCTGTCAAGAAACTGTATAACTAATACTTGGTGCTGCAGCATATTTGTAAAAAACATGCTTGTCTATTTTTAAGAAATGCCAAAATTGAGGAAAAGAAAAGGTGAAGCTGAACGGTTTAAGTACCATCACAAGAGGAAAGCTGATACATTTGAAGCATGAAAAGAGCAAATGGCTCTAACTGAGGTGCCAGATGAATGCTGCCATGAAAATGGAACCCAGACATTAGCTGACACTGTGGACAAATGTATACAAACTTTTGAATTGGACAGTAATCACAAATATTCTAAGGAGTCAACAGAGGAGAGTGTTGATACCTGTAATGATTACTTGTTTGCATTACATGAAACAACAGATGACAGTTGAAACACTATCCTTTAAGGTCCTTTCAAATGACATTAAAGCATGTGGTCAGTCTAGAGGATATTATGTACGCGAGAATGATTGTGATGTTACGCTTTTTAGCTCACCTGAGCACGTGTGCTCAGGATGAGCTTTTAGGATCGATGAATGTCCGTCGTCCGTCCGTCCGTCCGTCCGTCGTCCGTCGTCCACAATTTGTTCGTTTGCACTCTAGCATCTTCATTTTATGAGCAATTATCTTCAAACTTTAAAGCAATGTTTATAACCATAAAATCTCGGCCAAGTTCGATTATGGCTGATATCGGAACATTAGGTCAGGAGTTATGCCCCTTTTAAAATTAAAAAAAGCCAGATTTCACATTGTTTGCACTCTAGCATCTTCATTTCATGAGCAATTATCTTCAAACTTTATATCAATGTTTATAACCATAAAATCACAGCCAAGTTCGATTATGGCTGATATCGTACCATTAGGTCAGGAGTTATGCCCCTTTTAATATTCAAAAAATGCCATATTTCAAGTTGTTTACACTCTAGCATCTTCATCTTTGGAGCAATCCTCTTCAAACTTTATGGCAATGCTTATGACCATAAGGTCTCGATTGAGTTGGATTATGGCTGAGATTCATCAATTAGGTCAGGAGTTATGCCCCTTTTAATATTCAAAAAATGCCATATTTCACTTTGTTTACACTCTAGCATCTTCATCTTTTGAGCAATCATCTTCAAACTTTATGGCAATGCTTATGACCATAATGTCTCGATTGAGTTTGATTTTGACTGAGATCAGTTGATTAGGTCAGGAGTTAAGCCCCTTTTAATATAAAAAAAAAATGCCAGATTTCACGTTGTTTACACTCTAGCATCTTCATCTTTTCAGCAATCATCTTCAAACTTTATTACAATGTTTATGACCATAAGGTCTCAATTGAGTTCGATTAATGCTGAGATCTGTCAATTAGTTCAGAAGTTATGCCCCTTTTAATATTCAAAAAATGCCATACTTCACGTTGTTTACACTCTAGCATCTTCCTTTTTTTAGCAGTCATCTTCAAACTTTATGACATTGTTAATGACCATAATGTCTCGATTGAGTTCAATTATAACTGATATTGACTTGTAAATTTAGGAGTTATGCCCATTTCACCATAAAAAAAAGCCAGATTTCACTTTTACACTCAAGCATATTTATTTCTTAAGCAATCATCTTTCTCAGGTGAGCGACCAAGGGCCATCTTGGCCCTCTTGTTAAGTTATATGATGATGACTCACCATCTGTAAAATTCTCTGTCAGGATTGATGATTGTTTCAGATGTGTAAGTGTTCATCGCATATCACTGGAAAATGCAAATACATTATGGGAAGGCATGCCAACTGTGTATAATAGTATTGACCTGGCTGTGAAATTATTAAACCGACTGGATAACAGACTGGGTTCAATGACTGTATGCTGTGGAAATCAAGAACAGGAGTATGCTGATCTGGTGCCAATTGGATCTTGTCTAACCAACAGTGTAGATGAAGGTCCTGTAGCATATCGAGAAGGGGATTTGGGGCTGTTTCTTCAACTGGCCTGCAATACTCATCAGCCATCAGGTCGACACATTGCAGCATGCTAATAAACAGACGCTTAAAATGCAAAATATGTGCCATCTGTGGTTATGCCTTGAAAAAGCGTCAAAAGAAGCTCAATGAAAAAAGAGATGAAACAAATAGATATTTCAACCACTCAACTTATAAACACAAGGACATGACGCGAAATGAATTATGTATTAAGCTAAGTCAGCAAAAATCTGAAATAGACAATCTTCAGCATACTGTGTGGAAATTGCAGTGAAAATATGAAAAAAGAAATACGGTCAAATGGGATTACAGTCAACACTTTTGAAAACGAAGAATTGTCTAGTTTGTTTTCAGAATGCACAGAATGGTATTTGATAGAGCATTCCCTAATAGTTCCAGTCGACAGCGGTTATTACATAAATAAGGGCAGAAGCAAGGGATCCGCTGGCACCCTATGATTATTAGGTGGTGTTTATACATTCGACACAAATCACAAAAGGCTTATGATGCAATGAAAGACTTTGGGTTTATTAATTTGCCATCATCGCGCACTCTCTATGATTACAGTCACTTTCTCAAGAGTGAGCTTGGATTCCACGCAGACGCCTTCAAACTTTCAAAAGAAGAAACCCTTAAGAATGGACTGTTTGAAGAGAAATGGAAATCTAATGTCTGACTTTTATTTGATGAAATTAAAATAAAGGAGGATCTTGTGTATGACAACATACAGGTGAATTGATAGGGTGACATAGGCAATCAGATGATGCAGTTTGAAAATCAAAAGAAAGATATTGGACAGCAATTGGCTAAATATGTGTTGGTTGTGATGATGCGAAGTGTTTGCAGCAGTGTATGCTATGTGCTTTTGCAACACATAGTATCACTGCAGACTTCCTGTACCCAATTATTTGGAAAACTGTATCTATAGTGGAAACTCAGCTGAAACTCGGGGTGTTTTTCTTAACTTGTGATGGTGTCACACCAAATTGACGTTGTTTTTTTAATTTACATCGCGTTGGACATGAGGATGTTGTCGTCAGAAATGTTAATCCTTTCAGAATTGGAAGTGATTATACTTACTTAATCTCTGACGTACCACATTTGATCAAAACATTGCGTAACAACTTAAGTAATTCACACAATAATACTAGAAAACTCTGGAAAAATGGCAAGGATGTGCGTCTCTTTGAGGAGCATTGTTAACTGAACTTGTATGACCCTTGCCCTAAGTTGACCAGAAAACACATTTGGTAGCACTTAATTACATAAGGTAAACCTTGCCTTACAAGTTATCAGCGAGTCTGTGGCATTTGCAACTGAAAATCTGTATGGAGCAGAAATATCTGAAACTGTTAAATTCCTTAGAATTTTCAATATTTTTTTTTGATTGTCTCAATGTCCGCAGTTTATGGGAAGGTCGAAACAAACGAAATGACAATTTAATGCCATATCGGTCACAATATGATGAGCGTTTGACATTTCTGACCAATGATGTGATACCTTACATGGATGAATGGCGATAAGTGATGAACCGTCAAGGTGACTTTCCTTAAAGTCAAAGTGCCACCATGTGTCTTAGCTATCAAACACGACAAACCGAAAGTAGGCGAGTTCAAGAAATTTACATTAAAATCGGCCAATTTATCGGTATCTTCTTGAAGAATATACTTAAAAGAATACATTCGATGATCATATTATAGACATAATCAAAGCAATAGCCTGCTGATGCCTGTAGAAAGTGCCGAGGTTGTATTCCATGTTGGTACATCACCAAACTGTTTGGCCGAGTTTCAGGTCGCAGTCGCTGATAATTGAAAAGTTTACACGCATATACATAGCTAAGATACTCTAATACTCTGTGCAATACTTAATATTGAGCAATTCACCTTTGAAAAGTGACCATTGGTCTGTTTCTTTCCCTTCCGTCCAGCGTTTGCTAATGTTTATGGCAGAGAATGACCGGTGCGAACGCAGAGAGCCTGCCGATATAGCGATTTCCGCAGAGAGCCTGCCGATATGGTTATGCATCATGTAAGGGGAGCCTCAATGTTCTGAAAACGCAATAAATGGTTATTGAGTTTATAAAAAAAAATAGTGTAATAAAAGAATGTCATAAGCATTTCCTTCAAGTATTATGCCACGTGTCTATGGCTTGTTACCACGGTATGGCAGGACTTTGTATAACTTGTATATATTCTACAAATGAATAATGTCTGTTCCATGTTAAAGTAACTTAAACAAGACAAACAAACACTTTCCTCTTATTACTTTTTCTGCAGACGTAAGAAGTGTTTGATAGTACAATTGAATATATATGTATTCAAAAAGAATGAAATTAGTCCTCATACTGTACTGAAATACATTGTATTGTGATACTGTCTTGTTTTGAATTGTGTTTATTATTTTTTTATTATTTTACAGAATTTATTTCATTGCATACATTTAGAAAGTTGATATAAACCTTGCATTAGTAAGATTCCAGAACAATCACAATCTTGATTAAGTTATGATATTGCTCAATAATGTCATTAACACTGGTTGTTGCACCTACAGACTTCAACCTTGGTGATTGCACCGCATGATGCCTTTCTTAAACATCATACCTTACATACATATCTTACTTTAATAGAATATCAGTTCAGTTTTTGTACTCATTTTTTTCACTGAACCCATTGAAATATTGCTTACAAACTTGGAATATATATTTATTGCACTTGTTTATTCTTAACTCCACTTTTCGAGAAAAAATAAATAAAAAAGATGGAGCTATTGTCATGACCCTCATTGGCTTTGGTTAAGGTTTACCTCTGGTCCATTCCCATGACATTCAATTATATTCACTTCAAATTTAGTATTCTTGTTCACTGTATTAAAAAAAGCATTCCAAAAGGGCAGGTAACTCCAAAATTGCAGTTCCTCAAACATATTCACTTAAAGGTTTGAAGACTTTAAAATAGTAAAAGCTATCATTATACTATAAAGCACTCAGAAAAGTGAAGTGCACTGTCTGGGACAGCTCTTGTTTGATAATACAGTGATTGTTATTTTGCCTCTTACTGCAATATTTTTCTTTATTTAAAAGCTTATTAAACATAGATTTGCAACTAGTATAAATCTCACAAAATCGTGTAACCAAATTGTCCAACTCTCACAAAGTCATGTCTTTAGCTTACATATGTATTGTTGCGACAACTCTTGTTTTACAAAGGCTTATATAGGAAGTCTTCTCAGAAACTAAAAGGCCTGGAGTTCAGATATTTGAAGTGTTACATGGCCTTATAGACATCTACCAAGTTTGTTCAAATCATGGCCCTTGGGTCAAAATTGGCCTCGCCCCAAGAATGATTTCATTTTACATAGAATAGGAAAAGCTGTGTAACCACAAGATCATGGGTTTAAATATTTGGTATATAATATGGCCTTGTGGGCCTGAAACACGTTTAAAAATTATGGCCCTTGGGTCAAAATTGGCCCCGCCCCAAGGGTCACTTGATTTACATAGAATAGGAAAAGCCGTATTTTGTATTCAGTATAACTGTGTTATAAAAGACAATATATCTCAGGTGACTGATTCAGGGTCATCTTGGTCCTCTTGATTAAGTATCTTATTTTCTACTGAAGATATGTGGAAGTAAATTGTATCTTACAAGAGAACAATACGTTACAATCAAATGATACTTTTGAATTAAATAAGTCAAAGAAATGAAAATGTTTCATGAAAAATATTAAAGTATCTGCATGATGATAACTATGTGAAACGTGTTGTCTTCTACGATTGAATTTAAATCAAAATTCTTTTTTTTTAAATAAATAAAACTGAAAATAATTCTGTGCAGTTGAGAAATAATTATTTTTATAATATGGTTACATTTTCCTCTGTAATCTTTCAATAAATTTTTGAAAGTTTGAAACATTCAACAAAGTCCTAGATGATCAGCTGTGTGCTTAAACAATGTTTCAGGAGCTGCCAATCTTTATTTAGTATGTCTTAGTCTAGCGCGCTGTCCAAATGACAACTTTTGTTTTAAAGTAAAACTAACTGACCAGTTATATATATATATATATATTACCTCAGTAAGTACTAAAGTTATGGAAAATGATTTCATTTTGCTATTAAAAGATGACACTTTTATGATTTGTTGTTCGTCTCCTGCTTTTCTAGCACACCTGATCATGTTCACATAAAGGTCAAGCCTTACCAAAAATGTTTCTTATGCCAACTGAATGGAAATATTTATATCATGCTGATACTTCAAGCAAAGGTTTTGTGTTGCAAGATTGTGTTGTTTACTGTTTATCCGCTGTTGACTTGGTGTTTGCATTAAACGTTAAACGTGTTTTTTTTTTTTATGAAACGCCTATTTCTATACATGATATTCAATGGCGTTGTACAATAAACATACATATATTCTCACCAAAAAGTGTGAAAAATATGAGACAGGACTGAAGCGTTTATGAGCGATATGGTCATCAGCGAACCCCTTTAATGAAATTGACGCTGGGATGACATAAAATAGTGTACTAACATAGGTCAATTAGAGTCAGGAACCCAAGCAACTGCCCTGGAGCCCACTACAGTCTAGTGGACGGGATGAGGATCGAGATGAGTTAACAATAACTCTACAACTCCTTGGTCTCAGATACGACTCTATCCAAATCAACGCAGTGCCAGATACACCATACTGTTTATGAAGAACGTCTAGTAAAATGTTATGGTCGACTGTATCAAATGCAGCACTTAGATTAATAGCGATCAAAGCGGTAACTTCTTGACTTTCCATGCTACTTAGAATGTCATTGACAAGTCGCGTAAGCGCCGTTTCACACGAATGATTGCGTCTATAGGCTGTTAATTGGTAAAAGGGCAAATTTGTCCACGTGTGCGTTAAGTCTGAGGAGAACAGCTTTTTCAATAAGTTTTTATAGAAAAGATAAATTACTCACTGGTCTATAATTTGCAAGTTCTAAATCAAGTCCAGATTTCTTAAGAAGAGGTCTGACAATAGCCTGTTTATATCTGTCTGGAAAAACACCTTGTTTTCTAAAAAAAAAAAGTCATAGAGCTTATAACGAAACTATCCCATCCCTAGGGATAGTTTCCGTATAAGCATTAACCATTTCACTCAAATGTTTCTACACTAAACCTTAAACAAAATAACATAACATAATTCATAAATAAAACAAAAAGTGATACCTTTCAGATGTTTCTTCAAGGCGTGACCTCGAAGTCCTGAAATACTTCTGTATTCTCGATTGCACTCTGGACATACATACAAAGTTTCATCACAGGTTTTCGGTTTTTGGTCCCAGAACCACCATCTGTGCCTTCTAATAACATATCTAAATCAATGTCTTCCTCCCAAGACGGAACATCTGGATCCTTAAAACATTGCCATAATTCATAAAATACAACTCACAGAGTACCTTTAAATGCCACCACACATACGCACACACAATAAACATATACCGGTGTACGTTCAGAATGCTCTTTAGGTTAAATCTTTGCCGTATTCGGATACATGAAGCTGTCTTAGTTTCAAAAAAACACGTTGATCATCTACAGCATAAGGTGCACGTGAAAAACATGGGTATATGGTCCTAAGACAACTTCTTAGCTGCAAGCTGGTTGCATACGGCAGATTAATTGAAATGATGACTGCTTAAATCCGAGAGTAATCAATATAAAATCCTTACGATTAAGAACTGGATGGAAATTTTTTGGAAGGAAAAAATAATGATAAAAGTTAATCTTTGCTAATATGTCGGCTAATATTGCCTATATGGAGAAAATAATGCTCCAGCGTTTATGTTTGTACTGTCGCATTTTTTTAAAACGCATTTTCCGCTTTATTTCGGCAGTCTTTAGCTTACCAGAGCACAACGTAAGGAACTTTGTTGGCCATTAAAAAGAAAAAATTGCTTCAAGAAAATTGATCCATGCAGAACTCTGGTTGCCATGGCAACCAACAGAGCTTCAAAAATTTCCTCTGAAAACAATTTTCTTGGCATAAATGGTCACCTTATAACCATCTAGCATAAATGCTAAAATAAAGTTGATCTCTTGGAAAATAAGGCACCCAGGGATGGGATAGTTTCCTTATGAGTTCTATGACTTTATATTTGTTGAAAATGTCAAAAGTCTTCTATGAAGCCATGGCATTGAATTAAATTCTTTTTTTACACAAATTGTCACCTCATGGATGTCTACCATTAAGTTTATCCAATGAAAAACACGGCTCCCTGGTGATTGATTAACTTTAAAAAAATCTTTGTATTTAAAACTTGAATCCGATTGCTGCTGAAAGTAATAATATATAGAGGATAATTGTTTATTTTGGTGTAAGATCGATTAATAATTTCACGGAGTGAACATAAAAAGTGTTATTTTCACGAGTGGCGAAGCGACGATTGAAAATGCATCTTTTTATGTTCACTCCGTGAAATTATACATCGATCTTTCACCAAAATAAAAAAAAAAACTTTTTAATTAATGCTTTAAAGGCCAGAATTTAGCTGTATTATTCACAAAAGACGTCAAAATAAGCGGGATAACCTCGCATGCGTGACGTTTTTCTATTGCGTCATTTCTTGCGTAAAACCCAGCACAAATGACGGTCCGACCATTTTATAACGTAAGGTCGGGTTCAAGATCAAGAGTGAAAATTATGAAAATGGTAATTTTCTCTGTTTTAAGCAGTGAAATTACTATTTTAATTCACTGATATTTCCATGTAATCCACAGAAAAGCATTAAATAAAAAGTGATTTTAATGACTTTATAAGCTTCTGTTATCTGTTGAGTATGGTGGCATATTTCTGCCAGCCACTTATCCACTTAGCTATGTTGAAACTTTTCTGAAAAATTGTCACATATTCAGTTAGTATCTAGCAAGTAGCAAATTTGCAAGTAATCTACTTAGGTATCTTCACAGGACTAAACTGTCTGTTAGTGCCCACTACTGCCAATCACATACTCACTTATTTTAACTGGATATCATGCCTTTTTCCAGATAATTATGTGAAAAAATGCTTGTTATCCACATAATTTAACTGACTAACTTGAAAAAAGGCGAGATATCCAGTTATCTTAAGTGAATATATGGCTGGCAGTAGTGGGCACTAACAGGCAGTTTTGTTCTGTTAAGATACCTAAGAGGATAACACGAAAGTTATCTACTTGCCAGATACTAACTGACTATGTGACAATTTTTCAGAAAAGTTTCGACATAGCTAAGTGGATAAGTGGCTGGCAGAAATATGCCACCATAGTTGAGCGATTTGGGCCATCATCACCAACTTGTTATAAGGAGTGACTTATCTATGGGTATTTAAGTATAAGCATATATTCTGGACCGGTTGCCGAATGGTTAGAGCGTCCGCCCTGGAATCGAAAAGTCATGGGTTCGATCACCGGCCGCGACATACCAAAGTCGTTAAAAATAGAGATCCATTGCTTGACGCTTAGCATATAAAGATATTTCCAGGAACGGTTTGCCTGGTGTCAGAATAATGTGACAGGGTGTCTACGGCGTGATGTTGCAGGGCGACAGCACAAAGGTGCTCGAAAATTATCGCATAGACGGGGCAATCCCCGCTACGCTAGTATAATCTAGTGATATAAAATTTGACATTATACATTGTTTTGTGTAACAAACGCTACGTTCGAATGAACATCTACCCTCCTCTCCATTTTTTTTCTCAATGTTTTGACATTGTCATTATTAGCTGTTTACAAATGTCTGCAATCATTAAGTACTTTTCAAGTTTTACTATTATTCTATTTCAGCCACGTTTTTACCCATGTAACGGTATTTCTTTCTATAACAATGGTTATCTTTATATTTTGAAAAAGCGCTACGTCCTTAGACCTTAGGGGTCAAGGTCATTTGATGAAGGTCAGGGTATCTGGCTGGTAGAGCATATCAAGGTGCATGCACCTGTGAAGTTTGAAGGCTTTGCAAGTACTTCTGTGTTATGGACAAGGTTAAGTGTTGTGATGGACAGAGTTCAGACATACAGACCAAAACAATATGCACCGATCTATCAATGCGGGGGCATAAAATATTTTTTTAATCTTTTTTAATGCGATAACAAAAACTGCTTTTGTATTAACACAGTCGGCCTACATATTCTATCAGATATCGGGAAATGTATCAAGTAAATTTTTTATTACGGTTAATTATTGAAATAATAAATATTTATATACACACTATTATTGTGCAAATTCATGTTAAAAGGACCAAAGAATAAGACAAAAACATCATAGCAATTTATTTTAGTTAAATATTATACAACCAGACAAAAATGACGAATCGTTGTATTGACCGGTGTTTTGCTATCGCTTAGAAACACAGAACTGGATTTTCCGCGGAATACACCTGCCCCACTCTCGTTTTAGCTCGAGAATATATGGTATTTCGCCAGGTTTCTTGTCTTTGGGTTTAGGTCTTTGGAGTAAGTGACTTGAATCGTTTTAAATAAACTTATGCTCGCTGGTAAGCGATTTAGGGCCAAATGGCCCTATTGTTTTGGGAAATTGAATTAATATTTGCGCTGGACGTTAACTCGCGAAAGGTTTAGAGATATAAAAGTTTGATGTTTAAACTAGTTTTAATTTCGTCAGGTTAATGCAAATACACATAATTTCATCTTTCTATATGAAAAATGAATTCATTAAAATTCCAAATGTAATAAATAAACGGTAAACAGTTGCATTTCATCATTCTAAGTTTAAATAAACAAATCTTAATAGTATATTGCCATTTTTAATTATTATGCATTTTAATGTCCTATGGGGAAATTAAGAACCAATTGTTGTTTGTTTTTTTTTAATAAAAAAAACTTCAATATTAACTAAGGTTTTATTGTATTGATTGATATCAAACGATTAACATAATAGGATTTGAAGATACTTTATCGACTTAAATTCTTTGTGCCATTGATAAAAACTCGAACTGTATTAGTGAAAGCCTTTTTAGTATAGGCGTCAATTAAAAACTGCACCGTAATCATCCTTATTTTAATAACCACCATTTTAACTTTATATGAATTATTAAACTGTTTACGTAACAATAAAAAAGTTTACTCGACAGTAAAAACTAAAAAGTTTATTTGAAGATGAAATTTCATATTTATTAATTTTCACCTTGGTTTCAGCTAAAATCCCGCAAGAAATGTATTACAGGAATTTACATATTTTAACTCACATTTGCCCAGGATGAGCTATTAGCATTGATGAATGTCCGTCGTCATCCATAATTTGTTTGCACTCTAGCATCTTCATTTCTTACGTTATCATCTTCAAACTTTATGACGATGTTTATGGCCATAATTTCTCAGCAAGTTTATAATGGATGATAACGGCCGACTACATTGGGATTAAATGCTGCGTTCTATCAGTGGAATATACTGTAAAATCATTTATTTTAGTTGACATTAAATTTCGTGGAATCTGTGATTAAATCAATTTCGTCGGTACATATATTCGTGGAACCATTTTCTAAAAACATGAGGTCTATGAAATAAACCGTTTTCGTGGGGATAAATATTCGTGGATAAAGTCATCCACGAAATCAACGAAAATTCGTTCCCACCGAATATTAATGATTCTACAGTAACCTTTGTCACCCACAGTATGACTGATATATGTCTGCCGGAACTACATTTTATTGATAAAGAGAGATAATTGCAATTATGTGTAGCCTTTACGTATTTACTAGGTGTCTCACTTTGTTTCTTCGAAATGGAAGTCTGGTATTTTCCCAATTAACATAATATCTATACTAGTAGAAATAAAGATTCAACACTTTAAATTAAAATGGATCAAAATGAATTGAATTGCTATTGGAAGAAATTGACAAAGAAGCTTTAATTTCACTTTTTTCAACTGATTTTGATGATTCTACCCTCTATGGTGAAGATTGAGCCAATGAATCTGATGTAAATATTTTAAGACAAGTTCCATTGTAAAACTAGTACTAAGTACTCCAACATAGCAACCCCATTTTGCCGAGTGCCAGACAAGGGTGCATCTGATACCAATTTTATACGTTGGTCACCGGTGAAAAGTGCCTCGGCTTGGATTCGAACCCCAGACCTCCCGATCGGACTCTCTACCGCTGAACTATTGTGTCGGTTGACATTAATTACCATGCGCTTGACCCCTACCACTGACGTGTGGTATCGGTGAATATGCTTCCAAATCATGACTATATGCACGTGGACGACAACAACAACACTTTATTTTACATACAGTAAAACCTCATATAAAGACAACCTCGATGTAAAGACCATCTCACTATTAAGATCACTATTTTCAGGTCCTTTTTCCCTGTCCTGTTAATTGAAACTCACTATCAGACCACCTCATTATTAAGACCAGTTAACAGCAGTCCGAAGGAAGGTCTTATTATTTAGATTTTACTGGTATAAAACAGTCTAAGGTATTAAAGGTACGCTCTATTTTGTATCGTAGTTTCCACTAAGTTCATACCTACCATATATTATATTTCATCTACCCTGCTTAATTAAATATCTACCTTGTGTAGAGCAAAGGAATATGATCAACCCGTCGCATTCATACATATCAACACGTACAAAATATGCAATTCTAGAAACAACTGTATAGATTGATAGAAATGTGGCACAAAACCATAAAGGTTGCCTTCAAAGACCAGTTAAAGTGTCCGTTCCGAAAGGTCGTAAAAGGTGTAATATATACACATGTTGTTTTTGTTGTCCAATTCGTACACATTGTTAACTCTTACTCAGCCCCTCACCACGTGGGTTCGAATCCCGGCAGGGTCATTCGGATTGTCATGTGAGGAAGCTTTCCTGTTGGCTTGCGGTAGGTCGATGGTTCTACCCGGAGGCCTCCGTGCATTCGGGGTCTTCCTCCACCTGAAATTAGCTGGACGTCGCTATATGACGGGACAGGTTGTAGATTAACCTTTACGAACTACTTTCCGATTTTTTTATGCGCAGTATATTGTAACCAAACAATCACAATGTAGATTTATCCGGAGATACCAAGACATAAAATATCGTAAACATATTGAAATTATCCTGATTACATCACTTACCAGAGCAAAGTATCGTAGAATCTGATATACATGTATGTCGATCATCCCTGATTTAATGTTATAGAATGGGATTGAAATGCATTGGCTATTGGGATGACTTCAGGCCCAAAATGTACAGACGCGGATACGATATTTTAAGTCGTTGTTTCCAAATTGTAATGCAATGTATCTTATGAATACCAGCCTAATATCGACCATTTAGGCGTATTGTATTCAGGTTGTGTCAACAGTTTCGTTCGTTACAACGTTTTAAGATACGCATGGGATGATCTAAAAATCTTTCACGGGTCCGTACATATAGCCGTTGACTATAATTTTCATCTGCGAACATGAACCAGAATAAAACCTAATTTTATTATACGTGCTATGACCATGAAATATGGTTTAAATACAAACTTTTTGAAACAGTTATTGTACGAGAAAGATACGAATAACTCAACATATTATATAGAAACAATTTTGCCTATTTCATAGGGAGCATGTATACTGAGATCAGGTTCCGAAACCAAGATCATGCCAATGAGACTGCATTCTGAGGATTCAGAATGCAACTCAAAATTGGTACTGGTATAGCTCTCGTGCTTGGCACTCAGGATAGAAGGGTAGTTCCATGACTGGCTGTCCTGGTGTCAGTATAATGTTACTGGGTGTAGTATCATGCCACATGTCTACGGCGTGATCATCAACAGTAGATGTCGTTTTCAAATGACTGAACTACTGTCGTTGGGACATTTAACCTAATAAACAAACTATAAAACAGTTACGTGTACGTTGAACTAACCCGTTACACATGAGTAGTCTATTGTACAGGTCCTGTTTATATTTTAGATTAGTTTTGTTTCATAGTATTTCATTTTTGATTTTGACATATAAACAATTCTATGTTAAGATAAAGAATGTCATAAAATCCTTACTTTTAAGAAATATATTAATGTAGATAAAAATTGTAGTTTAAGGAAAGACTGATGTAGCCATATTTTATATTTATATGCAGTTATGTATCCATTAGATTATTAGTATGACATACCTAGGTCTGATAGTATCTGATCACACGGCAGTGGTTTGGTTATGTATTTTGTAACATCCTCTGGTTAAAGTTACGTATAGAGTAGAACAGAACATAATTTTATTTTCGAATTGTACATCGTCGTACCGCATTTATGTCATAGGGTGTATAATATATTATATATAACACATTTAATTCCTTTTAAGATGCTTACCCACTTAGCAAAACAATAAAGTATATCGAAAACGACTTTATTTTATAGGATGTATTGCCCTCGATAATTAACTAGTAAGATTCGCGTGTAATAGAGTAGAATAAAGTTACAGTAGTCAAAATTAAGTATAAAGTAATGCTATTGAGTTATCTCCCTTTAACCATTCGTTACTCTCTAATCTCTTTTAACCTACTGAACCTTTGTCAGTACCAGATCGATAACCAATCGTAATAACTTCCGTCGTCGTTTTGAAAAAGATGAACATCACCATTTGTCTATGTTGTCGGAAACCATACATTGTTTGGAGAAAGAGAGAGAGAAAAGAAGTTATACACGATATCTGTCTTACAAGACCCCGCGTGTTGTGTCGTTCTTTGGAACCCGCAAAACCCAACTGATCTGTGAATGTGCAGTCTGATCGAGACTCGAACCTGTGGCCTTTCGCTTACAGTGCGAATGCTCTACCGACTGAGCTAACCGATCGTATACACATCTTTCCCCCCTCTTTTGAGTAATCGGTACAGTGACATTTACAACATATAAAATGTATTAATATATATTGATTATAAAGATGGATATAGTGAAAAAGTATACACATTTTTAATGATGACTTATCATTTGCAACGAAAACAATATTTCCATCAGCTACTTTCATATTGTTTTTATAACATTGATTTCTTGATAAAAACTGCAAGATAAATAAAGGTCCTCTTTTCTTTGGAAAAAATATACACACTAATAGTTTTACGGAAAATATAATATCAAGTTATTTTCTTTTTAATTTATCAAATTAAGACTACGCAAATTATTTGAAGTTCATCCTCCATATTTCTCTTATCACAAAACACTCATTTATTTTCTCTAGGAACAGATTTGCATATTTTAAGCTTATATATTATGCATCTATAATGTAAAGTGTTTGTTTGAAGTAATATATCTACATATTTAACAACAGTATTGCTTTAGTCAGTATATTATTCATCAACTGTTTTGTACATTTATATACATGGTATATGTAATCATTTTGTTTATTTAACATATATATGTGATTAGTTTCGTCGTAACTTATATTTTGAAACCAGTATCACATATATGATCAATTCTTATTAATTGTTTTGTTAATTTGGTAAACTTGCTATATAACCACTTTATTAAAATTACTTGTCTGCTTACCTTTAATGAATAAGCTCAGAAACCCAAATAGGCTCGGTAAATAAGGCCGATGTCGGTAAAGATCGCCAAACTTTCGGAATTCTTCGTCATGACATGCCATGATCTGGTATATGATCTTTTCTCATTAAGAGGTTTCATTTAAGTTATCCTTTGTTATCGTTAATCAAATGTAACAATTGTGATTGGTATTCATCTATTTAAATGTAAAAAATATCCTTTTTTCTTAATGGAGAAGAAAAACACGTTCCCGAATTACATCAGTCGACGTCATATTTGGATTCCCTAGCAACTTTTAATAAATGATTTTTGCCCAGCTGTTCTCAGATTTTTTTTATATAGATATTATTGTAATATGAAGATTTTCTACATAAATGTTTAAATATGCATTTAATTAAATTTTCTTTTTTTTTAATATGGTTTCCATTTGATACATCCCTAAGGTATATCATTAATCAATTTATGAGAGTAAAATGTGACATTTAATGGTATTAAACAGTTTGTATACGTATACACTACAAAATTTGCTTAAGCATTTCAATACAAGGTTAGATAGATTAGAAAACAATTTTTTCTTTTAATCTATGGTTAGAAAGTTCTAATATCGCACAAATTGCTTTCTTTGAACGATCATTATGGAATTATCTTACTGCCATAAGAACATTACATGTATATGTAACGTCCCAGGTGGCCGAGTGGATATCTATCGTCCGCCTCGGGAGCGGAAGGTCGCGCCTTCGATCTCCGGCCGCAACATACCAACGTCGTAAGAAAGAAATACTGATATGACTCCCTTGCTTGGCACTAAGACGCATATCATAACATGTTTAAATTGATGTTTGGTGATTGTTTCGTAACAAACAGAGTGCGAATTCGATTGACTTACTACCGACTATAGTTGCAGGAGAGTGTGTGGAGTTTTTGCGTCATGTGGTTTTTGCCTCTATTGTATCAATAATTAAGAATCACAGCTTTTTTCTGTTAATCTGGCTGCCGTCTCTCAGCGCATGGTGTGATTTGATTATGTAATGCATTATGAAAAGATAAGAAAGAGAAATAATTCAACAATATAACCTGAAGTAGTCAGAATTCAAGTCAACAGAACTTCTTCTGCACACCCTGTTGTTGTTGTATTGGGGTTTACCGTCGCTGCGATAGTATTTCAATCATATAGCGACGTCCAGCTAATTACAGGTGGAGGAAGACCCCGAGTACACAGAGGTACCCGGGTAGAACCACCGACCTACCGCAAGCCTAGTCTGTACAGGCACCGCTCCAAAACCCGACCAGTGCTTCCTAAAAGAAGGGAGGATGTCAACCTAGATGGCAAGTGGACTGAAACTCTGTCCGGGGAGAGATTCTTACTGGCAGACAATGTCGACAATGATCGACTCCTGATATTCGCAACCACCAACAATCTGACTGAACTGGCAGCTGCAGAAACATGGTATATGGATGGAACATTCTATTCATCACCAACATACTTCTACCAGCTGTACACTATCCATGCCATGGTGGATGGCTACATGTGCCCACTTGTGTACGCACTGTTTCCAAATAAGCAACAACCAACATATGTCAGATTCTTCACTATCCTTAAATCAACAGCGAACGACATGAACATCAGACTCTCCCCAGAGGTCATCATGATGGACTATGAGAAGGCAGCATGGAGGGGTGTTCGCAGTGTTTTCCTAGATGTCACAATTCGTGGCTGCTTCTTCCACTATACTCAGTGTATATGGAGGAATGTTCAATCATGTGGACTGGTTAGTGACTTTAAAGAAGATCCTGTAATCAAGCAATTGGTGTATCGTGCAGCTGCACTTCCCTTGGTTCCACTGGAGAATGTAGAAGATGTGTGGTTTCAGTCCCTGCTGGAGTCTGACAGTGATGATCGGCGTGTGATCAGATTCCAAGACTATGTCACTGAACAGTGGGTTGAAAGTGACAGAAGTTCATGGAACCACTTCAACAACAATGGGCCTAGAACGACGAATCATGTTGAAGGGTGGCATCACAAAATCAATGCCAAACTGCGCCACAGCCACCCCAATGTCTACGTTTTCATTGACATTATTAAACAGGAGCAAGCGACAAATGAAGCGAAACTGCTACAACATGCCAGTGGTGGAAAGCAGCGCCCAAGAAAACGTATTTGCAGGGAGAAAGACCAGAGACTCATTCGTCTGAAGAATCAACTAAACAGTGGTGAGGTTGACTTACTGGCATATACTGATGCCGCATCTTACCTTATTAAGTTGGGATAAGAATCAGACAAAGCATCAAATTTATCAAATGCATTACCTGAAGTGAACTTTCTATTAAGTTGTATGAAGTTAAAATGTGCTACCAATTTATTTTATGTGTATATGTAGTTCTTTTAAATTGCTTACTTTTTGTTCTATATTAAAATAAGGAAACTGTGTTATGTTTTATTATTCATATACAAAATTTGCTGAACCGGTTTTAACAAGAGAGAGAGAGAGAGAGAGAGAGGGGGAGGGAGAGAGAGATAGGGAGAGATGTTTGCCAGATAAATTTTACAAAATACAAATATATTGGCGTAACTTTTATTACTCAGTATAGCAATTTTCACACATTCAAACCTGCTAAACACCATTGTTCATCAAAACAATAGAGTCTCACTTTCCCAACCTAAAATTTGGCCCAAAATCCAAAAGTTGGGAAAGTGAGACCACACCGAACCACCGACCTACCGCAAGCCAGCTGGAAGGCTTCCTCACATGAAAAATTCTGCACACCCTGTACAGATATGTGTAATGTAATAACTGTTTTAGTGAATGTCAAGCAGATGGAATACTGCCGCTTGAAGTATTACAATGTACGTCATCAATTAGACAGATATTGTCATACTTTAATGACAATAATACACGGATTTATTTTTTCTTTTCGGAAATTAATGAGCTGTGACTGTATTTGTCATCTTTCAATAACTATAATCGATTCAACAGATTTATAACAAAGAATGTGGTTTTGTCATTGTCAATGTGGTTTTATTTATAATCAACATTTCACATAGAAGTTAAAGTAAAACAAAGTATACAATGTTAAATAAATAAAAAATGCAGCGTAAAGGCTTCTCCAATGACGCATATCTCGTAAACCTGTAAAACAAACTTAAAAGGGTAAATATTTAAATTTCTAAGAATTTTGAAATACGCGTTAATAGATTTTTTTATTAACGTATGTGTGTTACGCAATGTTTTTGTATTATATTATTATTACTTAATGAAATGCAGTCTCAAATAGTATATATACGGTTGTGAGTACGTAATGCGATAGTATACTTTTTTTCTTCAGATTTCTATCATTGATGATTTGTAAGTTTTCTCCTTGCTGTTATGTGTATCGCATGACGATATATTACTTTCAGACCCTGTTCGCTAAATGTAAATGACGATATTGTTTCATTTACGATGCATCGTACAGAGACTACTTTTTATGTCCTACGAGTACTATAAAAGCTAATTATATTTTACGTAGTGAATCGAGTCAATTGTTACATAATTTAAAGCATCCTTAAGCACTACAAATGGCTACATTAAAAAATGAAAAATAATGATATTTATTATTTTTCTTAACTGAAATGCAAAGATAATGACGTCTTGTATTATAAGTGGTTTTTACAATGCTGCCTTTATCTTGATTATCATAGTTGATTTTAAAATAAAACTTTATGAAACATAAATAAATGTGTTTACCTTCGTCTGCCTTGAAACTAGTGAGAAGGGGAACCTGAAAATTTTTTTTTTTTTTTTTAAATAATGTCAGATCATTATGAAAGTTGGGATATAATTTTTGTTTGTTTGTTGAATAAGAGACTATTAATTATCAAGTTGAAACCACGTGCTATGTTCCTCATACTTCCTGGAACATAAGTCCATAAATATGTTATCCAATGATTGACATAACCACCGAACCATCTAAACTTATGTCTATGATTATTAATTTTACAGTTATAGGTACTTGTTTTACCTTTACAAACTACAGTACACATGTAATAGACACAAAATAAAGAATGATATACCAACAATAGAACTTTAGATCAACCGAGCTTGGATTTCTTAATCAGAAGAAAATGAATGGTACAAGTATCCGCCTTTTCGTATTGAAATGAATAAAGAATGCATATTAAAAAGGGATTTATTTGAAGGAATCTCGGAGACATATACTTTAATAAACAATGCATAATTGTAATAAGTTTCAAGGTTTGATATACACCAATGTAAATATCTGCCCATCACCATGTTATCATTTTACCGTGTTTTCATGTTAAGAAAACTTAATTATTTTCTCCTTTTTAGGAAAGTGACACAACTTATCTCATATGGCTGGATAAAATGTATTATTTTCCAAATGTTATTCTTACAGGATTTAAAATTGTACGTCGGCCATCAAAGTGTTTTATTTTAAAATAATTTGTTATCTAGATATGTATCAAAGGACGGGATCTAGACAAACAGAAAAAAATAACGTTTTGAACGGAAAAGAAAGAAACAAACAAACAAAAAACTGTGCTTTATTTCTAAACGTTTGCGAATCAAATACCTCAATATGTTAAACACCCCTTTTGTAGGTCTTAAAAATTATTTATCTTTTTTGTTACGTATCTTGTGAGTCAATAAGTGTTCAAATTTCAATTCAACATTATTATGTTTCTCAATAATGTATGACAGTATCTCTTACTCAGCACCAGTTATTTAACATTTCGTTGACCAGTCTGTGATATAGGTATATTTTTAAAGTCGTATGTCGCCTCAAGAGCAGGAGATTGTGGGTTCGATCCCCGGCCGCGACATACAAAGTCGTAAAAATGATTTGTTTTAGCTCCCTTGCTTTGCGCTCGGCTTATAAAGGTAGTTGCAGGACTGGTTGACCCGGAATCAGGATAATGTGACTGGTTGTGGTATCATGCCACATGTCTATGTCATGATACTGCAGTGTGATACCACTATATCTGCCTCAAGTAGACATCGTCTACAAATGACTGAAATACTGCCGGTGGGACGTCAAACCTAACAAACAAACAAATCGTATGTTGTCATGTCGTATCTGTGATTACTTTCATCCGTCTGTCTGTTCGTCCGCCCGTCTGTCTGTCTGTCCAACTATAACAATTGTATGCCCTCTCCACATCACCTAAATCATTTAAAGGATTTTTTTTTATTAAACTTTGGTCACATGTTCACCTCACTGGGACGATTTGTAGAACCCATGCCAAACGATGCCAGCTCATGGTCAATGCCACAATTGAAGGACAATAGTTATCTTGTAACCTTCGAAGGATATTGATTAAACTTCGGTAAAATATTCAGCAAGACAATGTGGCCAGTCAAGTTCACAAATAAGGTTTGAACTGAAATGTTTGAACCTTTTTTTTTTTGTCGAGGTGGTTGAACCTTTGTTCCCGTGATTGTAGATATCTCATTAAAAAACTACATCAAAAAATTATATTGGTATATCACTCCTTCCACTTTGACCGCCGTTCTGTGTGTGTGTGTGTGGGGGGGGGGGGGGGTATAGGTGACCTTCAGACTGCCTTGTAGGTAATTCGTGAATTGTTGCACGGTTATAAATGTTTCTGCTTCCAGTCAGATGGCTAAAACAACGCGGATATAGCACACTGCCCCTTCCTAACCAGAGAGGGTACGCATTTAAGTCATACTAGACAGTTTATTATTACATGTGTTGACCTGGCCCGTGTTTTTGAAAATATTTAAGTACGATTTCAGGCTCAATTTTGAGTATCATACTCAAATCCCCACTGAAACTGATGGGTATAGTTTGAGTCTGAGTATGAAAATCGTACTTAAGTAGCATTTTTATTTACGAGAACACGGGGTTTGGTGTCATCTTTTTATACATCGCCATTAAAGGAAATATGATAATTGATAATTCAAGTCATACCGAACGGAAACAATTCTAAAAAAACAGATAAACAAATGACATATAGAATCATTCTGTATTTGTTATTATAAGGAAAAATTGATATATACGTTGCGATATGCATTTTTTCCCAATCGTGACTGAAATATATTTGGTAATGTTTACACACATCAGTGTATATTTCGATGAAGTCTTAGTCAATTAGTAAATGAATTGTCACTTTCTAAACTCAGGTATTTCTTATTTACTTTATCTGAGTTATCTATCAGCTACTGAGAATGTTAGGTTTACTACATAGAGAAAAATGCCCTCAAAGCAAAGGGAGATAATACGGAGAGAAAAATCTCCTCACAGCAAAGGGAGATAATACGGAGAGAAAAATGTCCTCAAAGCAAAGGGAGATAATTCGGTGAACATTTCTTACACTTGTCAGTTTTGCATAATTTGATTCTGATTTAACAAACCACAAATAAGTTCATTAAAAGTTTCACATTATATCATATATCAGTACGTATATAGTCAAGTTTAACTAAAAATTAAATCACGAGATAAAGGTATGTTATTAATAAATAAAAAGTTCTAGGCAATGATTAAAATTATATTGCTACCATTTAGATGTTTAGTAAGCATGTTTGTGTTAAGGTATCTGTAAACGCAGGATCAAATACAACTTCCTTAGACAAATAATGATATTAAAACAACTTAACACTCTACATCAGGAATATTCATGTACAAATGTACGTCTGTAGAATCTTAGCTACAATTCTGAATGAGCAAACCGAGGAGACCCTGATTAAACAGCTTCTGCTGTTATCAATGCGTCTAATCACGTCTAAAGCGTTAATCAGTCATAGAGAAGAAATATAAAATTATTCAACACATAGTCTTAGGAAAAACAAACCTGGACAGGATACTGTGGTGTCGCATGTCGAGTGTTCACGTGCGGTTCCCGTGCAGTAGGCGCCTCCGTATTCGGGTCTTGGATTGGCACAGACCCTTATTCTATCTTTTCCTCCAACTCCACAAGTTACACTGCAATGGCTCCATTGAAACCATGAAGTCCAGCCTCCATTTACTGATGTTAAGGAAACAATTTAAGGCAACAATTAACAAGTGATCAGTCATCTACATCTGATTGATAATACGTGTACATGTATATAGACAGTATCGTGTAACTATCTGTAATATAGCATGTCGTATACTACTTACATTTTATCCATCGAAGGCACTCTAAATTAACCTCTAGAAAATACGTATTTCGCTAATTCAAACAAAATACCATATATATTAAGCAAAACATCTTTTAAATAACACCGAAAATTCTTGAGCATGTCCATTTTCCTATCTACAGTGTGAAACGGACCATAAGCGGTTTACACTCACAATCGCATGTTTCATGATACATTTTATTTGAGTTTTATTTATTAAAACTGATAGTCAGATACGCGTGGGTGGAACAGCCATTTTAATAACTTCTTAAATACACATACATGTATACTGTATTTATTGCATTTCAAAGGTATAAAGTATAACAGACCACAGATTATATAAAAAAAACATTTTCAAGAGATTTTTATATTTGTGATAATGTTAAAAAGGGTTTTTGTGAAGAATGATGATAAACGGTTTTGTCAAACTGGACTACATATAAGTACCTAAATGATATAATTACAAATAATTATGGAAAGGAAACACGTTACTAATAAAGCTGGTCTGACATACACATTAAGTTACAAATGCCTGATGTTGTTGATAATTTGCTATCAAACTATCGCAACTGAAAAAAGCACTTTCTTTTAAATAAATATTTGATAATCACATCCAAATGACGAGCAGACATCAAAATATTTACTAACCTGGCGGATAGAGAGTTGTTGTCGCTGAAAGGTAATATGAGTTGTATAAATAACTGTTAAATTGTATACTAGTTAATCTCCTCTTCATTACATACTCTCTTTGATGCAAACATATTTTGTTTGAAAACAAGTCCCTCTCGGCAGTTCTTGTCCTGAGTTCATGTATAATGAACCTAGAGTTGGTGTTATTGTTATGACTACGTCATAACCTCAATCTTTCACATAACTTTTTTTTTTCATACTTTTATTTAACATCGATTACGAAACAAGTTCTCACAATACATCATCTTCGATTGCTCTAGTGGCGACGTATATGGTCATTAGTGTGGAAGAAAACAGACGACCAATACCCTCGCACGCACGTGACAAGGTATCGAAACAGGACGCATTGGTGAGAAGCGAAGCACGTTACCACTATGTTATCCAGGCAAAATTACTTTATGAATATTAAAGAATGACCGTCCTCTGTGACCGAGAGGTTAGAGCGTCAGCCTCGGGAGCTGGAAGTCGTTTGTTCGATCCAAAAACCAAAGTCGTGAAGAAAAATGATACTGGTATAGCTCCCTTACTTGGCGCTCAGAATATAAGGGTAGTTCCAGGACTGGTTTGATCGGTTTCAGGGAAATGTGAATGGGTGTGGTATCATGTCACATGTCTATGGCGTGATACTGCAATGTGGCAGCATTATATATGTCTCAAGTAAACATCACCAAATGACTGAAATACTGTCGGTGGGACGTTAAACCCAACAAACAAACAAACAAACAAACCAACTAAAGAATAAACCGATGACCAGTTCATAGCTATCCCTTTGCATGCAAACTTTAACCAATATATCAGAATTCAAGAAAAGATCCACGAAATGCATGGTATTTGGTCAAAAGTTATCTTACTTCTGAATTAAGTTTACCTTTGAGTAATTTTTGACGGTATCTTACTCCCTTTATCAGCACATGTTGCACTATCAAAACTGGCCACGTGACATAGTCAACCCACATGACTCGGGGGGACACTTGACATGAACTAAGGGCATTCAAATTTAAATTAAGGATCTCAACGTTCTTATTCTATAATACATAATTTATATCATACCTTTAACTTGAGTAAATGATGACCTCCATTAAAAACGACGACGACAACAACAACAACAAAAAAGACATATTGTGCGTATAGATTTTGTTTATATCGTCTCTTATAGCTCGTGGCCTCCGTGGCCGAGAGGGTAAGGTCGCCGACTTTAACACTCACTCAGCCCCTCACTGCGTGGGTTCGAAGTCCGGCAGAGTCATTTGGATTTTCATTTGAGGAAGCCTTCTAGCTGGCTTGCGGTAGGTTGGTGGTTCTACCTGGATGCCTCCGTGCATTCGGGGTCTTCCTCCACATGTAATTAGCTGGACGTAGCTATATGACTGAAATATTGTCGAAGCGACGGTAAACTGAAATAGTCAAGTCAAGTCTCTTATAGCTCTCCAGTGAGCGGCTATGTATGAATTTAGTTGTATCTTATTATAGTTATGTCATTTTTTGAAACGCGAATAAAGAATTGACTACATATGTGTACTAAGATACATAGAACAAGAGGGCCAAGATTACCCTGAATCGCTCACCTGATTATAAATGAGCAACATATGTTGGATTGTTCATATTGACCTACTTTTTACCCCACATGACCCACTTTTGAAATTTTCCAGGATTTTATGGAAACAAACATTCTGACCAATTTTCATAAATATTGGACCAAAAATGTGCTCTTGAGTGTTAACAAGGTTTTTATGAGATTTGACCTCATGACCTACTTTTTGACCCCCACATAACCCAAATT
Organism: Solen grandis; assembly: GCA_021229015.1. Classification (NCBI taxonomy): domain Eukaryota; kingdom Metazoa; phylum Mollusca; class Bivalvia; order Adapedonta; family Solenidae; genus Solen; species Solen grandis. The sequence continues at coordinate 51,988,034 of CM037792.1, read as the reverse complement.
GGAACTTGTCCAAGACTTTATGGAGACAAACATTCTGACCAAGTGTTTCATGAAGATTGGGCCAAAAATGTGGCCTCTAAGAGTGTTAACAAGGTTTTACTAAGATTTGACCTCTTGACCTACTTTTTGACCTCACATAACCCAAATTCGAACTTGTCTAAGATTTTATGGAGACAAACATTCTGACCAAGTTTAATGAATATTGGCCTAAAAATATGGCCTCTAGAGTGTTAACAAGCCAAATTGTTGACAACGCACGTTGGACGAGGGGCGATCACAAAAGCTCACCTTGAGCACGTTATGCTCAGGTGAGGTAAAAATAAATAAGAAAAATGACCCAAGCAGTATTATTACATTGCTCAAGGATTAGATCCATTGCCTTTAAGTTTCGGTATATATTTTATCTACCTTAAAGGGAGTCGCACCCGAATGGCCACTATGCAGAATTAAAAAAAAGAAAGAGGGCCATGATGGCCCTGAATCGTTTACCTGATTATAAATGAGTAACATGTGTTGGATTTTTTATATTCACCTACTTTTTGACCCCCATGACCCAAATTTGAACTTGTCCAAGATATTATGGAGACAGACATTCTGACCAAGTTTCATGAAGATTGGGCCAAAAGTGTTGCCTCTAGAGTGTTAATAAGGTTTTTCTAAGATTTGACCTCGTGACCTTCTTTTTGACCCCACATGACCCAAATTCGAACTTGTCCAAGATTTTATGGAGACAAACATTCTGACCATGTTTCATGAAGATTGGGCCAAAAATGTGGCCTCTAGAGTGTTAACAAGGTTTTTATGAGATTTGACCTCGTGACCTACTTTTTTACCCCCACATGACCCAATTTCGAACTTGTCCAAGATTTCATGGAGAAAAACATTCTGACCATGTTTCATGAAGATTGGCCTTAAAATATGGCATCTAGAGTGTTAACAAGCCAAATTGTTGACGACGCACGACGTACGACGGACGATGGGCCATCACAAAAGCTCACCTTGAGCACGTTGTGCACAGGTGACCTAAAAATATATAGGTTTACGCAAGTTCTTGACAAATTACCTTAAGATCCTTAATTTCATTTTTAACTTTTTCTGATCTTCTGCTTCGACCCGACATTTCTATATTGAAAGTCCTGACTGACATTATATAATGTACCTGGGTATATGGCTCAAATAATTTAAGATGGATAGCGACTGATTCTTTTAGTGTACCCATGTGAACAAACAATGCACGTATATCCCCAATACTCATTGGGATCGATATTAGGAATTGCATTTGATTGGCACGATCAGCTGCTAAAAACGAAGTTTTTCGTCAGAAACAACTAGATAAAGACAAAATACCCAAGCATGCAGATGTAGTATCGCAGGTAACATGTTCCCTTGAAGCTCCTGTACAGTACATTCCGCCGTGTTCAGGGACAGGATTTGTGCACACTCTGACTCTTTGTCTCACTCCAATGCCGCAGGTGGCGTTGCATTTGCTCCAAGGAAACCACTGTGCCCAGGCACCATCGACTATTTAATAATAATAATAATAATAATAAACATTTAAACCATTTGGAATGACGGTGTGATGAAACATTTGAAAAAAGAAAGATTCCTGTCTAAAGATAACCACCCATCATCTACAAGAGAGGCACAGTGGCTCTAGAATGCTCAACAGAGTACAATAAGCCTAATTAAAATAATTCAGGCCACTTAATTTTATCTTGTTACCTTCAGCAGCAATCGGATTCAAATTTCGGACACAAAGAAGTTTCTATACAGATTATATACGAATAAAAACGACAGAGCACGAGAGATTAACGTTAGTGCAGAGCAAAATTGAATATCCTTAGGGCTTATTTTTCATTTTAGCTAATATGGTAGTGTGGTACAGTGTACAGTTGTGTTATTGCTAAATTACGCACCATAAGGACTGAAATACGAATCATATGCGATGTACGATGCGCAATAGCACATTTGGTTTTTGAGTACGATTTGATACGGTACGAGAGGATGCTTTCTTAATATGATACAAATACGATAAACGTTATGCGATCTTTACTACACAGTAAGCACGAAGATAAGCACGGAATACGTGACATGGTAATTTCTGTAACCTTGAACTGGCTACAGGTTCAACAATACCCAGTCATATATTTGTTTAATATTAGAGAGAGAGAGAGAGAGAGAAAGAGAGAGAGAGAGATGTCCCGGAAGAGTTTTTTTAAAACTTATTTAGTTATTATACGTCGATTGGGAGCAAGTTCTTACAACGTATATTAATGTCTCACGACGGTTCCTGGATTAGACAAGTACTTTGCGGCCGGGAAGATCGTGAAGAACCTTGCCTCCAATGGGGTTGGAACCCACAACCCTCAGATCCTAATCGGTTACGTTACCACTGGCCCATGGCGCCCTCAAATGTTATTAACGTAATAACTTAATTATGACATTATTTTCTGTTCAATCTTCATGATTTTTCACAGGTACTGTGGTTTTACAATTCAAAGAGCTTTAGTTTACGAGATGGTACAACTTTCGCTAAACCTTTGTGGCATGAATATAATTACTTTTACAAAAATCGATCGTATCCCGAAACTTTTACATGTTGTATTCCAAACTAAGAATGGATTCGGAATACGTGATGCGGTGTGCGATACATGTACATACAATTTACGAGACACCTTTGACTTATGATGTCATACTGCAATTTATATTGGAATTCGTGGAAATGAGAAAGCTGATAGTGCTGCTAAATCAGTCCCTGATTTAGACGAAGCGATTTGACAATCCCATATACTGATTTGAAATTGATCTTTTAAAAATGTCAATCTTACTGTGACAACGCTCAATATAACAATTTACATTCCGTTCGATCATCCTTAGTTTTTTATGTCCATCCTCCCGCGTTGTGCGTAAGGAAGAATGTGTCGCATTGGACATAGTTGTTTGACTCACTCTATTTTTTTTTAAATCGAGATGCGTTCATTGTCAGGAACCATATACTATTAAAGCATTTTAGCTGAATGTATTGATTTAAATCTTATCAGAGCTAATTATTTTCATGTGAGATCCATGTTAGAACTTTTTAATACTGTTTCTGTTGATAATTTCATCGCTTTTATTAAAGACGTTGGTATATATAAGAAACTTTGACTTTACATTCGTGACATAAAAAACGTGTTTACTCTCCTGCTGTGCGGGAATCACTTGTGTTAAGTTTTATAACTCATCATAAATTTAACCTCTTTTTTAGAAACCGCATGACGTCTTTTGACGGTTGAGTTACCTCATATTCAATATTCATATTCTTTGCCATACGATACCCATTCATATAACCTTCTGCGATTCGATGTGTTACGATACGATTGTATATGCCAATGCCAATGAGTATACGATGCGTTACGATACCATAAAGATACGAATACTTACAACTGATGCGATAGCACCGATGTATATAAGGAAATTAGCTGAGCCCCCTAAGCTGATTTTTTCCAAGGTATCAACGTTTATTTTACCGTGATGTAAAAGTCCATAGTGAATTTAATGTATGACTGGTTTAATAGGAAGAATATGAATAATAATTATTTGATTTTTCAAGGAATCATCTTCATTTTAGAGAAAAAGACCCATTCTTTATTCGTCTTTGATATGCACACTTTAATTCAAAGGTTGATAACCGTATTGAACAGTTTTGGTTTAAACTTTATTTATTTACATAATGCCTATATATCTATATATACATAATGTGTATGTCTATATAATATACGATAAAACAATTACATTACTTATAAACTGAAAAAAAGTTAATATAGATTAATATATAGTTTTCTTTCCATGTTTGCTTGATATGTACAGCAAATAAGTGACGATGGCAAAAGAAAAATAGATGATTCATGAAATCATTACGATATACGCAATACATGTATAAAGTTACCAGTAAGTAAATACTGAAGTGGAGAAGGATAATGAACAATGTTCAATTATTAGTTTGCTGTTTATCGTGTTTATTTATCAATCATATCAGGAAGAACATGTAAAAAAGTACATGTATACCAAATATGGATTGTCAAAGGGTCGTATTACACTTTGGCTGATGCCAAGATGCCATAAAGGACAGATTTCAAATTCAGACCATTTTGCTCCGTTTCCATTGGTGGCTTAAATGGCAAGGTTCTACTATACTTAGATCTAGACTTTAAGCTTAATTGTAAAGAATAAAAAATCATTCGGACAAGAAGAACGACTGTGAATATAACGAATGAATCACTCATACAGGAAAAAAGACGCTCCTAAATAGTGATGTTTATTGTAAATATCACTAATGATGTACTCGGGTATGGGATTACTGATGCAAAGGCACAGGGATGCTCTGAGTAGATAACGAATAAAGCGCTCGATAATGGAGGTTTGATAAAAAAAAATCCACAACTGTCGCATACAGGCTATGCAATTCACTGTACAGAAATAAGTGACGTACTTGCACAGGGAGGTTTACTGCAGGATTTATCCTCATTGCTTTTTCCAATGCAAGGTTTGCCGCCGTACATAGGTATCGGATTGTTACATAGCCGAAAACGGTTCGTCGTTCCGTTTGCACAAGATACTGAGCAGTCCGACCATATACCCCATGATCCCCAGTCACCGTTCACTGCAATAGGTATTTAGAATATCACTTTTTGACCATTGCTTTGATCACCTTTCACAGATTAACTTTGTGTATTAGGTTTAATGTCCCACCGGCAGTACTTGAGTCATATGAAGCCTACGTCTACTTGTGACAGATATAGTGCTGCCACACTGCAGTATCACACTGTGACATGATACTACACCCGGATACATTATTCTGAAATCGGACCAACCACTCCTGGAGCTATCCTTATATTCTGAGCGCTAAACGATGGAACAATACCAGTGCATTTATTACGACTTTGGTATGTCGCCAACTTGTTTAAATAATCATAGTCATTAGGACCATAATGTGACTTTTTAAGCATACTGAACTTAAATCCTTTGTAAGTACATGAACATGTTTGTATTTACGTGTTTTTATTTCATATATGATTTTAAAGCAGTAGAATAAACGTACAGGTATGACTGTTTAGATAATCTGATGTGAAGTACTGCTTTAACAGTAGCGTAGTAGAGGTTATGTAAAGTCTAATTCAGGAAGATGCAGAACGTATATCGCGAGGAATAACAAACTTGCGTACATTCATTAAGTTTTATTCAGATATACAGTGTGACAATGTTGCTTGAAAAAAACAATGATAGCGTCAAAAACTTTTAAAGACCATAACTACAAAAAAATATAAGTTGTACTGCGTTAGTTAATTTTTCTATAAATTGACATGAGAGGTTTGTGTGAATTTTTGAAAAGGTCAACTTTCATCGTTTACCATATGTTCAGATCCTCATTTATTTCATTAATGATGGTCATAGTGACTTAGTTGTTGATTTGTTTTTGTAAATATAAATAAGTTGGACACGTAGTCTAACCCTAGCACCATATATCAATATTCACATCCAATTTTCATTGAGCATCGTTCATACTTTGGTTTACCATCACTTTCATGACGAAAAGAGAGGGTTTTGTATGATTTGATAGGACATAACCATACCACTGTTTTTTTATTTAAGCACTGGATTTTATCGAGAGGTTGGCTTTTCCTTTTTTGTGTCTTCCTTTTTTTCCCTGTTTTTGAACGAGAATGGGTTTGCGTATATTGAGTATATTTACAATTTACTTTCCACGTTTGCATGCGTTAAATACAAGTTTTGTGTATCCTGGGCTTTGTAGACTCCATATTCCTATTAGTACTTGTTAAGAGTTACTACATTCTATGTTAATCCTGCCTTGCATTTTGTTTTCCCAAGATTGTTTGAAAAGGGTCATCTGTAAACAGTACGTCACGAATGATTGTGTAACTATTTTGAAATGATGTTGTCAGATGAAGAACGAATATGGACAGGATGAAAAATCTCAATTATGGATTACGTATGAGCTCGGATGCATATAACACACCGGATGGACAACAAATCGTAAACAGCCTTTGGGGAATGCTGACATTGTTTGGAATGATGTGTTGACACATGACTGGATTATGTATGAACCGGCTTTCAAAATAACTCATATGTATGTGTGCATGATGAAAAATCGCATGGGATCCACAGTAATAGTGCTTCTTCTGCAATATACATATTTAATAAACCGACCTGTTTTTGGTTGTTTCGATTGATGTTATAAAAGTCCCTGTGTATATTTTGTGCAATCTGGCCATAATATACGAAAGGAGATGTCCTTGTTTTCGAGGATGGTGGCTTCATTAAATAATAAGACAAATGCGGAACTAAAGATGTATAATCATCCAAGACTGAGGGCCTCATAAAACTATATCTTGTGATTGATAATAAATGAGATAACGATGAAAAGAACACTCTTATTTGTAACACTGTTGTTTGTCCATGTTTGTGAAAACAACTACAGTTGATATTTTAATGCAAACAAGTTTACTTTTTCCAAATTAGGGACTACTAAAATGGAAAAGGTGCAAACTATATATATATTGCTAACTTTCACAAAGTTCGTAACTTCTTTTGTTTCGAAGCATTTCATATACTAACTTTTAATTATAGCTTTAACGCACCGGATGTAATTCACGATTCTGTTGTTTTTTTTTGTTTTTTTTTGTTTGTTTGTTTGTTCGTTTTTTAGGCGACCATTAATGAAAAAACTGCACAACATTTTAGAATTTCAAGGAAATCATTGATATAAAGATGACATTCCAATGATATGCTAAAAAGTAAAAAAATTAAAAAATCACCTGGACATTTCATTATTTGGCACGTCTCTGTTTCTTTATAGCTCCCCGCGCAGAATGCTCCACCATTTTCTGGGGCAGGATTGTCACATGGGCGTATTCGTAACCTTGTTCCCTCACCGCATGTTGTGGAACACCCATTCCAATCTTCCCAGGCACCCCATTTGCCATCCACTGTACAGACATAACAAGTAATTATAATCATATGTACAAATTTTAATAGTGATAACTGGTAAGTGCCATTACTTGTACACTCAAAACAAGTACTATGGAATCAAATATAATGAGCTTTGTATTATTATTCATATTAGCTCAATTTAGCGACCATAATTTGATATGCCATTCGGTTTAAACCTTCCGTGTCTTTCAATTAAATACATATATATTTACTATTGTGATCGATTTCAATATTCTCATTAATACTGAAAGGAAACCCAAAAAGATGTTATAATGATCGGACCAGCCCACTGTATTTTTCTTTCGGAAGTGGATTTTGTCGAGAGGTTGGCTTTTCCTTTTCTATGTCTTCCTTTCTTTCCCTGGTTTTGAACGAAAATGGGTTTACGTAAGCTTGGTGTGTGGATGGGACCGAGTCTTCGAGTATATTTACAATTTACTTTCCACGTTTGCATGCGTTAAATAAAAGTTTTGTGCAGCCTGAGCTTTGTAGACTCCATATTCCTATTAGTACTTGTTAAAGAGTTACTGCATTCTGTGTTAATCCCGCCTTGCATTTTGTTTCCCCGAGATTGTTTTAAAAGGGTCATCTGTAAACAGTACGTCACGAATGATTGTGTAGCTAACTTGAAATGATGTTGTCAGATGAAGAACGAATATGGACAGGATGAAAAATCTCAATTGTGGATTACGTATAAGCTTGGATGCACACCGGATGAACAACAAATCGTAAACAGCCTTTGGGGAATGCTAACATTGTTTGGAATGATGTGTTGACATATGACTGGATTATGAATGAACCGGCTTGTTTTCGAGGATGGTGGCTTCATTAAATAATAAGACAAATGCGGAACTAAAGATGTATAATCATCCAAGACTGAGGGCCTCATAAAACTATATCTTGTGATTGATAATAAATGAGATAACGATGAAAAGAACACTCTTATTTGTAACACTGTTGTTTGTCCATGTTTGTGAAAACAACTACAGTTGATAATGTAATGCAAACAAGTTTACGTTTTCCAAATTAGGGACTACTAAAATGGAAAAGGTGCAAACTATATATATATTGCTAACTTTCACAAAGTTCGTAACTACTTTAAAATTTGTTTCGAAGCATTTCATAAGCTAACTGTTAATTATAGCTTTAACACACCGATATAATTTACGATTCTTTTTTTTTTTTTTCGTTTTTGAGGCGACCATTAATGAACAACTGCACAACATTTTAGAATTTTTAGGAAATCATTGACATAAGGATGAGTGACATTCCAATGATATACTAAAAAGTAAAATAAGTATCCCACCTGGACATTTCCTTATTTGGCACATCTCTGTTTCTTTATAGCTCCCCGCGCAGAATGCTCCACCATTTTCTGGGGCAGGATTGTCACATAGGCGTATTCGTAACCTTGTTCCCTCCCCACATGTTGTGGAACACCTATTCCAAGCTTCCCAGGCACCCCATTTGCCATCCACTATACAAATATAACAATTAAATTATAATCATAAGTACAAATTTAACAAGTAATTGTCATCACTTGTACACTCAAAACTAGTACTCATCACATACACAAAAGTTATAAGGTTACTGGCACAATTAAGCAAGTGTAATATTTAAAAAAATTAAATTTTAAACGTTATAAATAATATATATATATATATATATATATATATATATATATATATATAAATTATATTGATGAATACTAGATTACATTGTGAAACATAACAGGCAACCAAAATGTCAGATTATGTTGTATTTAAATGACATATATCGCAAAACTTACCGTTTATGACTATCCAATTTAATATACAATTAAATGAACTGTTTTCAATATGATTCAGTACTAATTACAGATCTTACGTATTTTTCACTTAATTATTTTACGATAATAGATGTTGACATGTTGTGTACAGCTAAGTATATACATGTAATTCATATTAGAATCAGTCGTTAACAAGTTAGAAAAACCTAGCTAATCAAGATTACATGTTATACAATTAGACCAACAAGTGATTGTAGTAAATTGCATTGACATACATACATTTATTTATATGATGGATTTGTTGAATTCATTTTGAAAACAATATTTTATTGATCTTTCTATAGCTAATTATGCAATATAACTCCTTATATACTGCTGCAAATGTGTTCGATTTCGAACAACTAAAGTGTTATTTAAATTGAATGTATTTAATTAGTTTTGTATAAAGATAGACCCCCATACCTCATATCCATATAACATTATATGGGCAACTATGGTATCAAATATAATAAGCTTTGTATTATTATTATTATTATTATTATTCATATTTTAATTACACGAATATATTCAAGATTGTGATCGATTTCAATATTCTATTCTCATTATTATTGAAAGAAAACGCAATATGATGATATAATGATACTTGTTTTGTCCAAGCATTTATTAGATTACCACATTTTGTTTGATATTGAGAAATATTTTTGACGTGTGCCTGAAAGTTTTAGCTGTAGCCTTAGGTAAGCCTTAGCCTTAGCTTAGCTAAGTTTTAGCTATAGTCTTAGTTATAGTGTATATACAGGACATACAATTAGTAACCACTGTACAAAAAGAAACTAGAATTACCCGCCATTGTACATACTTTGATGTTGGAAATATTTAATGTTGATCAAAAATGCATTACCAATATATATATATATATATGTGTGTGTGTGTGTGTGTGTGTGTTCTCAGGATCATTCATTTAAAATGGAATTCCGGGTGAACATAGATTTATTCTATTACATACTATAAACCACCTACGCTACGATTAATATATTTTGAGATACCTCTGCAGGACCGAAGGTAGCAACCCTGATATTTTGTGTTGTTTCCTTGGCAGGTTTTACCTCCGTATAATGGTGCAGGGTTTGTGCAGGTACGATGGCTTGCCTTGGTACCATTGTCACACGTCACGGAACAACCGGACCATGTGGCCCAGGATGACCATTTCCCGTCAACTGTTACCAGACAGACAAAAACTTTATTCACCCAAATATAACATACATTTGTTACATTTGTAGTTACAATATGAAGATATTAACATAATAGCGTTAGTTATGATCGGGCAAAAGTAATCAACACTAAGCTGGTTGTGTGTGTTGTGGGTGCAGATGTGGTACCTCGTGTGACTATTTATAGTAAAATTATAGTTTGCCACTGCTATTTATAGTAAAATTACAGTTGGTCACTGCTGTTTATAGTGACATTATAGTTGGCCACTGCTATTTATAGTAACAATATAGTAGGCAACTAAACCGCATGCTGATCAACACAGGTGGAAGTACCATTGACTTTTTTTGTTTTACAATTAAGTAATTTTTTTCTACCATTGCCTTTGGTTATATAGTAAACAATTTGCTTAAAACAGACAAAAATGAAATACATCTAATGAGCATAAAAACATGTAAAATAGTTGTATAAGTATGTATATAATTAAAACGCAGAATTTTTTCATTTCGACATAAGCATTACAGGTTAATTGTTTATGTAACAGACTTTATGTGAGTGAAATCTAGTATGTATCTCTTGTATACCTACATATAATACTTATTGATACATATAACTTTGTCAATATATATGATTTTTAAAATAATCAAAAATATAAAATTTCATTGAATGCATTTTAGTACCTTGATGATTCGAGATGTATTACACAGAACAAAGCAATTGCTCGTCAACACAAATAAACTTGCATTTATCTGAAATTAACTCTTGACATTTGTAGATGTGACTAGGGATTTATAATTTTGCACGATATAAATAACCCACTACGATGTTTTTTCTTTGAAGATTAGACATTTTCATCATTTCTTTTTCAAATATTCAGAATTACATGATTTTTTGCATATTGATAGCATATTATCTGATATACAAAAATATGAAATAAAAACAGGGGGGTCACAAGCCTTAGAAAAAATATCCGATTGTTATCAGTATAGCCTATATAACAGCAGTTTAGAATGAAATTAAAACTAAGTCTATTTTTTCTTTTTCAAATTTATTACAATTTTTAGTAAATATTATGCCAAATACTGGTGAAACATCAAATGGTATGAAACAAAATGAATAAATTTTAATTGGAAAACCTTTATTTTGAACAAAATACAAATAGTTTTTTTAAATTTTTTTAATTAAATACTGAAATTAATTTTAATATATATTCAAATTCCAATGTCCTTATATTTAACCGTTTTCTTTTAAATATGGTGTCAATTTTAGTAGCATTTATAGTTACTTTTTGTGTTTACGATATCAACCGCCTTTACCTACTACTAGCCATTTCAATAATGACGAAGTAAGTTGTTAGAGTGATTAGTGGCATAATATATTGTATACAGACATACACAAGAAGCTGAGAACAATTAGGCCCTGAATGTTTGCAAGAAATTAACCACACTTAAACGTACATGTAATTTAAATTTCTATATGTTACAACTTGTACAATCTCAAACTTACTGAGCCAAACTAAATTCCGGAAACAAATAGATAATTAAAACTCTTTTAGGCTTATTTTGATTCTGCGTTGTAAATTTACAAAATCAAAATACAGTATCCTTTATTGATATTATTTGAAAGACAATATTGTTTTACACATAGGTATGCTTGTTCATGCGTTTAAGCATTTTAAACCGAAATCGAACCGTTAGGCCTCCCTCACCACAATCTGAAGGTACTAAAGACATTTTACATATAAAATGAGTTGATGTGTTATCGTTACACGGCGTGATGTCGCGGTGAAACAAGGCAAATCTATTACGTGTAACTCTACGACCCGATCGACTACACTGGTATTTTATGTGACGTTAAACCTAACAGTTCGTACCTAAAATGGCACTAAGAGAAATCTATGTTTGGAAAACCTTTTGAATATACATTAAACTAATCGAACGTGTTATAAGATCTGGTTAATTGAGTCAATCAGCATCCATGTGGTGGATGTTATACAACTTTGATCCGCATTCTTAACTTATTCTGTTTCCGACATTATGTTTATGACGGTAAACACAAACAGCGGATGGTGAGGACTATAATGAAAATAAATTCATTGAGCAATGTGATAAATTCTTTGTATGAAACGTTACAAACCTTGTTTAATTTGTGTGATTAGAATCCAATGACATCTCATTTAAATTCCTCGATACATTTTACTACGATGATTTATGCTACCTACCTGGGCACGGCGGTGCATCGCATTTACGAATTTCATCCAAATCTCCAGAGCAATTACGTCCACCATTTGAAGGCACGGGATTATCGCAAGTTCTCTCTCTGATCTGAAAACCGCTATTACACGTGGCACTGCACAATGACCACTGCTTCCAGTTTGACCATTCCCCATTGACTGTTTAGGGAAGATAGACAATTTACATGACAATGAGAAAACATGTACCGTAGTCTTAATTAAACATGAAATTTTAGCCGATACAAGATTTTAATTAACAAACCATAGGTCACCTGGGCAATCTTGAACGTTGCATGTCTCGTTTTCCGCTCCGTTACCTCGACAATCCTTCACTCCAAATTGTGGTCCCGGGTTGTTGCACATGCGGAATCGGAGTCCTTAATCCACCGCCACATGTCAAGCTACAGGTATTCTATATCGTCCTTGTAGAACAGGTGGATGCTCCCCGAACTGCGCTTTGTCATTTGTTAGGTACTTTATTATATTATTTGAGGCCCGGTCAAAATTTAAGTATGAGAAATAACAAAGGACAGTAACTCCTAAATTATGCAAAACAGGGTTATGGTACACTGCACTTCTCCATATCAAAATCTGTCTTCCTATGGAGTTTCATGTTGATACCTCTAATAGTTTTTAGACTGGCGGCTGGCCGCCAGTCTTATGCTGAAATTCGAAATCAGGCCTTTCTGATTTGCATATTTTCCACAACATTTTTAACTGTAGCACTCCGCGCTTTGTACGGATCCATACAAAGCAAGCTGAGCTAACGAAAGCGAGTGGAGTGTGTTACACAAATGTGTTGCAACGACGTTTAAATGACATTTAGAAACTCTTTTAATGTGTAAAGTTTGTGTGTCCATTCTTCTTTTACAAATTCCTCAAGCTGAATACAACCATTTTCAGCGTGAACAAAATACCTGCGTCATTTACAAAACAGAGATTTAACCCAACTGGAGTACATGTAGATCCACACATGCAATCAAGAAAAATAGTGCTTCGCATAAGTACGTAATTAACCCAAAGTAGTTCAGCAGCGTTTCGCTCGATAATGATATATTTCGTTGCATTTCTGTTATATTACGTTGCAATTCTGTCTTCTCATAACATCAATAGCCACGCAAAAGCTAGAACAATGGAAAAAAGCGGTCATAATTTAGTGGAATGGAAGATCACGTGACCCAACGTTTTGAAGTGGTAGGCCTAAAACACGCAATGGAAATTTATGGAGCAATGGACGCAATGAAACTATTTCCTAGCAATGGAAATTTTATTTTCAAAATAGCAGTATTAAATGCCATAAAACTACTTTTGAGCCATCTATAACTGTCTTCTTATATATAAACATTAATTTAAGACAAAAGCATACGAATTAACTTGGTGGGGTTATTAAATTGGAGACTATACGTGTGTGTATATATATATATATATATATATATATATATATAGGCTTCGGCGCAGTGGAAAGTCCATTGTGCATCAATAAAACACGCAAAGGAAGTTTGCTAGACACAATGAGTTGAAATTTGTTATATTATTCTTGCATGGATTCAATGAGTTGAAATTTGTTATATTATTCTTGCATGGATTAAAATAAGAATACAATACTAATGATCTGGCATACGCTTTTTAATATGTTCAATCTAAATAAAGCAGACACACGTACGATGTTTACACTGCTAGCTCCGCTCTCCAGGCCAGGTATAAATTAATGGACAGTGTATCCAGATAAACAGGCATCATATCACAAAATGATAATTATCAATATAATGTTTTAAATTTAATGAATATTATTAATTTGTGTATCTATATCATCAAGATTTTTCATATACCGCGCAATGTAAATAACCGCGAAATGGAAATTCCATTGCACCTTAAAAATACCACGCAGATGAAAGTTATATGTTCATATGCAAACTCGTACCAACGACAAGTTATGAAGACATGTTATTTATATGTATTAGATACTCAAAATTAAAACTGTTCAATTCATTATAAATTTGTCATGTACCATACTATACACAGCGGATCCAATTTTCGGTGATACCGGTATACCCATACAGCATTGACTGGCGCGTGTATGCCACACTTCCAGTAAATTAATCAAACACGCGCATGCTGACGCAATAGAAGTATGAAGAAGGAAATTTAATATTAAGTTTAGGCTTCTTTCCAAATCACCATCATCAACATGTAATAATTTATATTATGAAAAAAAAGATTGATATATTTATAATCAATACAATTTAGAACTGTTAATTGTGTGTGTGTGTGTGTGTGTGTGTGTGTGTGTGGTATTGACACGTGCCATTAAGGGCCTTCTTCACTCCTTATCTACCGGGAAGGGCGGTGGGACTTAAACCCAGCAAACAAACAAACAACTCGGAAGGGTGTGCTCGAGTCAATATTCTAGATTACGTTAGTTAGTCGTTGCTTCTGTTCATCATCATCATCATAGGCATGGGATTGATTTTAGACTTCATAAATATAAAGGGTCAGAATATCAAGGTTTATCATTTTTACTATTTTATATTTAGGGCATTTGAAGTCAATTCCATAGTCGAGCGTTCTGTACTCTGACAGCTCTTGTTCAATATATAGTTTAGATGTATGTTTTTAATTTTGATTATCGTGTTCTAATGTTTAATAAAAAAAAATGAAAACTATCTTTTCTTGTTTCTTATTTGACAACTAAAAAACTGATACTGACCACATACCCTCCTTTATAAACAGATTAGAATCCAGCATATAACCTATTTTGGTTACAATCTAGCGCTCTTGCTGCTCACCACAACCAACCCGCCGACAGTCTATCAGTGCCTTCGGCGCTTTGATTGTGTTATGCTCTGGACAACATTATGACGAACGGATGGACAAAGCGGCAGCTATATGCTCTCCCATGGAGGAGCATAAACATGACTGGCAGAGGTTTGAACGCTCACCTGCTCACTCAAATAGGCTCAAAGATGGTATTTCAGACTGTCGGACATATATAGAGTGTAGATAGTTTGAAGACGAAATCTGTGTTTACTAATAGTTTCACGTCAATATTTGTTAATCAGTGTGTCAATTATTTTTAGTTTGACCATATTTTGATGACTTGTTCTAAAGATGTCCAGATAATATTTTGTTTTCAAAATGTAAAATCCTTTTTTCTTTCTTTTTTTTTTTTTTGTTTTTTTGTTAACTTTCCCTATTTTTACAGGCAACGAATTTATTTTTTACATGAAGTGTTTAATGTTTTAAATATTAGTTTATTTATGGAATGTTTTATGATGCGATTTTACTATTTTCCCAAAAGGTGGAATGTGGCACAAATAAATAATGGTAGTGCATTCTTATTAATTGTCCATAGATAGGACGGATTTCGCATATATATCAATATCCCCCCCTTTTTATTGATTAAGTACTTAAATTTAACTGATCTGTTTTATCCATTTGTTGTATCGTTTAGACTGATATGTTTCTAGTATTTCCTTTCTAAAATGTTTTAATTTTTTTCAGGTTGCTGGCTGTTTTTGATAGTGTTATATAACAAAATGTAGAGAACAGATATAGTCCTGACCACACTAATACAGTAAGCTCATGTCACTAAGCGGGGAATAAATTATTCTGAGTTGCAAATTTCCCCTATATAAGAACTAAATAAGATGGAGAAATACAGCATCTCGATGAGACCCCACACTTTTGAGAGAGAGAGAGAGAGATTGAGACCTAAAGTGACAAAAGTGACTATGACTATTTGAGTTTACCGTCGCTTCGATAAAGTTTCAGTCATAAAGTGACGTCCAGCTAATTACAGGTGGAGGAAGGCCCCGAGTGCACGGAGGCATCCGGGTAGAACCACCGAACTACCGCAAGCGACAAAAAAAGACAAATAAATTTCAAGAGTCATCTGTAGAAATATACGTGTCGGAATGACAGTTTTAACAATTCATGATTTGTGTTTATGTTAAAGAATTGATATCGTCGTAAAGGATGAAAACGCTACTAAGCTACCCAAGGACGAGCAATTTGGCCCAGTGGCGCCAGGTGCGAGCAGTGGCTGTAAGGGAGTTAACTCAATGACAGAAAGAGCGAAGCCAAAGTGCACACTTAAACCTTAGACACAGATGCTGACTAGCAGCTATAGAAACAAAAATACAAAATCATAACGACAGTTGAATTTATTCAAGACTCCATAAAATTTGCAATTAGGAATGCGTCTTGAACTCTGTCGTATGCACGGTATTTGTGCGATTTGCTAACAGAGGACATTTTATATGCGGTACCATCGGCTGTATAGGGATACTCTATATTTACTAAATAAAATATATTATTACTAAATAAATTTACTAAATAAAACAGATAAGAAACATGAGTTATTCCGCCTAAGATCCGAATTCGAACATACGAGTTATTAACATGTAGGTAAATGTGGCTTAAGCATTCTTTGGAAAATAAGACCTTAATCTTAAAATATTTCTATTAGCCCTAAACATCATAGTTATAAATTTGACAACGTAGGTGACTAACAGCGGTTATTCATCAAACCTTTTTCCAGTTCGAAACCACCGTATTTAACATACACACAGCGGATTGTGTGATCTGTGATATGAATGATGAAAATAAAGCATAACTTTTGTGTTCATAGTCCAATGTATTAAAGTCACTTTCTGAAACACAAGTGATGCAATAAACGTCCAATTACCTCTCACTACAAATACCTACCCCATACAATAAACTACGAAAATTTAGGCTACTTACCTGGACACGGCGGTGCATCGCATTTACGAGTTTCATCCAAATCTCCAGAGCAATTACGTCCACCATTTGAAGGCACGGGATTATCGCAAGTTCTCTCTCTGATCTGTAAACCGCTATTGCACGTGGCACTGCACATTGACCACTGCTTCCAGTTTGACCATTCCCCATTGACTGTTTAAAAAGGAAAGAAAATATATACAATGTTTGGCAATCAGGAAGACATGTTACGTGATCTCAAAGAAGTTTACTATGCGTAATTTTCACATTCCTTATTGGTCTGTGACAATTTGGGTTGATAATTCAAGATGCCATAATTTGGCAGATTGTAGCATGACATTCGACTCTGTTCTCTGTCCACTGTTACCGTATCATTTCGTATATAATGAGTCAAAATATGTTTTTGCAACGAAATGGAGCGCTAAATTTTTTTTTTCGAAATACTTCCAGGGGTTAATGAACCCACTGAACAACTTAATAGAAGTCTCTCCCGGGTAGAACAAGCTGCAATGACCAACATTTTGCAATAAATGGCTTTGAAAATGATTTTTAGTGTGGTTTTGGTTAATTGAATTTCCTTCATGTTACGAATCGAAATGCAAATATATTACCGCTATTATCTAATCATTTGGTATATTTTGCCACTTTGCAGTTCCAACAAGATACATTCTAATAAATCAAATCACCCGTATTTGAAAACAATGTTAGGCCTGTAAAAATGTCATAAAATGAAATTTATCTTTTTAACAGTGTTTTACGTATGGCCATCATTATAGTGTCTTTTATATGACCGATAAAGCAGATTTATGTTATCAATATACTGAAAAGATAAAAACTATATAGTTTTATAAGAAAATAATTTCCAAAATAGTGATGTGTTATGTCAGGGATTGTTATGTTACATGAAAGAATAGTTTTGTTACAGGAAGGAATAAATAATACTTCATTGGCTTGAAACTTTAAAAGAATTTTAAACTATCACATAGAATAAATTTAACATTAATGCTTTATTCATTTTTCAAAAATACCGATGGTGTTTACTGTGATAACATCATAAATCATAAATTTCTTCAATTTTCTAACTTTAAAGTGATATTTGCAACATCAAGGAAAGGTTTTGTTTTGTTATGGCAAGGAAATTTTAATGAGTTCAATAAAAACCAATGAGTATAACCATACAAATGAATGTTAAATGTGACTTAAATGCATATTAACTTCACATAAAAGCAAATAGGAACAGACTTGACTTTTTTATCATGATAAGTCTCTGATCATGTCAAGAAGTTACATCAAGGAAGCTTATTGGTGGGATGAACAAGCATTTTCTTGTTTCCTCTAGAATTGCAGTCAAAAAAGTCATGGTTAGCCTGATACCAATACCAAAACCAGTTGTGCCAATAAAAATAATTTTGTTTATATTGCCTGCAAAAAGTCGACAAGTAAAATTTGATGAATGCACTTCCTTCACAATGCAAACATATGGTTTCCTGAATGTCGTAATTTCCTATGTCATTCAATTCCTTTTCGTATCATACCGGCTTTTCAATGCTATCTAAATCTAAATTGGCTGTCACTGACATTCATCCTAATAATTATCACTCTTCAACATTGTCACCATCATCATCATTATCCTTCAAATCTGCACTCAAGTTTTCAACGTTTTCAGCATCAACAGTTTCCTTTACAGCCAACATACCCATTTCCCTATTTAACATTGTCCTAACCATGATAACTTCCCTTAACATTGCCATCTTCCATGCCTTGTTCAACAATATGCCAATACCAACATTGCATTTCGCGACATTGACAAAACCATGTTAAAATTGTCGCCATCACCATCATTGTCCCTCACAACAACTGCATTCATTTGTTCAACACCCTGTCACCCTTTCTAACACTTCGTCTCGCAGTATCTATGCTTTCCTGTTTTATATTGCCGACATGAACGACATTGTCTCCCCAAAGCAGCTGTGTTCACCTGTTAAACATTGTCACTTATATTAGCATTGACCTTCACAACACGTCCCCGTTCAATAAATTCACTATCATTTACAATGTCATAGCATGACATTGGCTTTCATAACTTTTACCTGAATGTACATTATATCATCATCATCATCATCATCATCATCATCATCATCATCAACAACAACAACAACAACAACAACAACAACAACAACAACAACAACAACAACAACAACAACAACAACAACATTGTATTTTACAGTATCTGCAATTCCTTCTTTTACATTCATCATTGTCCTTCACAACATCTTTATTCCAATGTCCAACATTGCCACTATTATAAGCATTGCATTTTACAACATCTGTATTTCTAACTTTGAATTATGTTATCCTCCAAAACATTTTTACTCCCCGCAAGTTCAACATTGCCACCATTATCAAAATTGTCCTTCATAACAACTGCATTCATCTGTTTAACACTGTCACTTTCATCATGAGCGTTGTCCTTCAAAACAGCTTTACTCCCTTGTTCAAAATTGTTAATATCAACTGTCAACATTGCATTTTAAAACAGCAAAACTCACTATCCTTCGAAGTATCTGTACTTCCCAGTTAAAACATTATCGCCATAAACACTCTGTCCCTCAAAGCATCTGTATTTATCTGTTTAGCATCATAACTCTCATAGGCATTGTTCTTCATAGCACTTTCCTGTTCAACTTGATCACCATTATTTACACCGTCATTCACAACATCTGCTTCCATCTGTTTAACATCATAACTTTCATTAGCAGTGTCATTTACAGCACCTTACTGTTTAACTCTGTTTATCATCATCAAAATTCCTTCCAATGTTATTCATATCATCTGTTCAAAATCACTACCATGATCAATAAAATCTACAACCGCATATGCACTCATCTACTCACCAATGTTATATCCATCATAAGTTAAATCTGTACAATATCATTATCTTCATTTAAAATGTCCCCCATAGCAGCTCAATTCCCTCTTCAACATTGCCACCATCATTTACCTTGTCTTTCATAGCATCTTCATTTCTGTGTTTATAGTTGTCACCATTAATATTATTGTCATTCACTGCATCTACTTTCCCTTCCTGCTGATGCTCACCATAATTCAAACTGTACTTTAAATACTTAAATACTCTCAACGACATTCCCAACATTTTCTTTTTTTACAATCATACATAATGTACTCCAATACATTACTGTTATTTTCAGCATTGTGTGAAAACTGGGAGACTTTCATCACGGACATGTGAAGACAGGGACAGTCGATCCCATTGTTTGTTTTCAGTGGGTATTCATTTATCAATCTCATCATTAATATGAATTGTAACTTTAACATACTGATTCCTTTGTCATTTCTTTCTTTTTTTCGTCTTTTATTGTAATAAATCCTAATCATTTTTTTTATTATTATGGCCATACTTTAGACTTTACCAAGGTTTTTGCTGAAGAGACAGCATCGGAACCGACAGTAGTTGGATATAAGGGAGTCCGGGTGCGATAGCCCATTTTGCAAAAGCATCCCTTGCTTCTTTTACGTACCCGGTGTATAGCACCGATACACGGGAGACAAGTTCCAGGGTATAACCAGTACTGATTACTCCGAGTTCCTATAGCAACCCCAATATGCCGAGTCTTTAGTTTGACGCGTAACCGAAGGAAGTGCCCCGGCTTGGATTCGAACCCCAGACCTCCTGAACGAAAAGCGGAAACTCTTAACACTAAGTTATTGCGCCGGTATTGTTTTTTTTTCCTTGGCAAGGGCACTATTTAGAAATTGATTCATCACTTTGTTTTGATATTTATATAACGTGGCAGCAAATTTATCCTTGTTTCAATTCATTTTCTCTTATACGAATCGCGATTTTATTACATTCACCATGTATATTTTCCTTGACAATAACATTACACACACTTCAATGTAACAATACAGGAAACTGGGATCTCCACTGTACATAAGTGATCGTAAATAATGAAAAAATAGATACAATGTAATTTATAAAACAACTGGAACCGCATCAATGATGTATTTAAAGAATATATTAACACTTTTATATGATAACTTCCATCATGTAACAAAAAGATTTTACGTTGGTGAAACAATTTTTCTTTGAGGCTTGAAACCGACTAAAATATATCTATATCATGTGGTTTTATATACCAAGATGTTAAGCTATTGGCGCACATAGACTGAATGTTTTTTGCACAGATTTACGTACAAAAAGAACTGATTTTGACAAGGAAGTTTGATATTTTCCTCCGAGTTACTTGATGTAACGCATTTCTGAAATTAATATTCCTGCATGTAATTACAAAAAGCTGTTCTTGTCCACAGGAATTTGACTTATATAACATGTTATTTATGACTATCATCACTATCAAAGACATTGACATCTGAAACATAACTAAACCATTTTCATTCCTTGACGTAGCAAAATCTGTCTTTAATTTAACGATTTTCACAGTTACGTCACTGACTGTTACATTAAGGAAATATTTCACATTATTCCATACTTTACATACCCAATCATTGCATGTTATTTTGTTTTTTGTTTGAAATCATTTACAAATTGCTCAATGCTTTATTTGTAAAAAGCATGCACGCTTTTTTTATAGATATAAACGATTTTCAAACCATTACATCAGTGATAGGATTAAAATATACGCAACTACCCATCGACTGAAATGTGTTATACGAAGTAAATCTTCAAACACAGCATATAGTGGCTTTCGACATGACTGTTTTAAATAATGCTCTTCAAAACAAGGCCGGTGGGATTATCATTGCAAAGGGAAGTAACCTTGTACGTTTTGCAAATTACAACATGTTACAGAACTGATCTACACTTTGAAGAAAATATACATAAGATCAGTGGAAAAACACTATCTAAAGGCTGTATTTCAGGAGAAATATGATTAATGTCATCGGGATATCTTAAATAAATAGTATATCACACATATTAATAAGCGAAATTGCATCAGAGTAACAAACAAGAGGGCCATGATGGCCCTGAATCGCTCACCTGATTATAAATGAGCAACATATGTTGGATTTTTCATATTGACCTACTTTTTGACATCACATGACCCACTTTCGAGCTTGACCAAGATTTATGGAAACAGACATTCCGACCAAGTTTTATGAAGATTG
>CM037792.1:51915846-51965846 GCA_021229015.1 Solen grandis | reverse complement strand
CGCCAAGGTCACAATCAATCTTATAGTTTATAATTCTAGGTTATGTATTAGATATGTACAAAATCTGACAAGATATGGATGTTAAAAAAATTCAAAACAACGCAAAAAAACAATCATAACGTAATGGTCAGTATACGAATAAGAGCGCTATTTTAATGTAAAATTCCTTTAATGGTTCCGCTACGTCTTGGCCACTTAACCTCTACCAAGATAACCAAGTTATCCTAATGAAACTTAAGAAAACCTTGGTTATCTCCGTGAAAGGCCACGAGGTCCGAAATGTAGAGGAACCATTTGAGGGACTTTACCTTAACAACAATCGCACACATTCTCAAAAGTAGGAACTTGATCACTTTTGTGAGATTCACACTCATGTTACCATATATGCTATATGACACTAGGTTACACAGTGTATATTTATATGACCACTTCTGTATATATTTAAGAACATAATATGATATAATAAAACACATACGTCATAAACTATTTAACATCACAATCTCGGTAAACAAATCAGCCTTATTCACGCATGCTTCCAATGGACATATATGTTTTATTTGGTGCCAAAACATGTTATATTATAGACATTGGACACCATTCCAGTCTTTAATTGATATGAATATACATTATCTAGATAAGAATGCCACCTTCTTTACAATGGCCAGCTTTTAAACCTAACGAATACTACTTATTTATTATTTATTTGTTAGTATCAAAATACCGCTACATAAGTCGTAAGGTTGATAAAAAGCTTTGTTTTGAAGACGTAATAATACACCGCCCGCGAGCTCTAAAGCATTTGGGGCACTCAGAATTGATTGTAGTGTCTGTGTTTCGTGGCGGTAAATCAGAAATTGCGTACATCAAGTGTTCTATGTTGTACAATTAGCAATCATAGAAAAGCATATACATGTATTTAAAAGATATGTTTTGGCAACTGACACCCCCTTCTTTTTCAATATATTTTAATTTTATGGTTGCTGTAATAGAACGCTTCGTTGCCTGTAATCCATCTATCACAAAATCATAATCATGGACTTCAATGCAATTGCAAGCATCCAATGACATGCTCAAAGTCTATAAAGGCTTGTGTTTATTTTACTATAAAATTCCCACGACGACTTGGTGGACCATGATCACAATTTGATTATGGATGGAGTACCTTAAAACTGTTATTTGAATCAAGCCAATGTCGAGCAAGGAATCAACTGATAAAAATATATATACACAAACGCAAAAATAATTTTCAGACATTTTTACCTTACACTTACTTATATATCATACCTAGCTGATATTGATATTAAAGGTAGTTCAAATCATCACACATTTCTATGTGTTAAAAAGCACATTCCCGGTTGATTGATTATCAAAGTGAATTATGTAAACTTGTTAGCTATCTGAAACATGGCTTCTCAAATAAAAATTCTATCTGAAACATGGTTTCTCAAATAAAAATGCTAGATATCGTAACGTTATAAAGATCTACATTCATTTTTTGTAAGACGCGTACGTACAATAAATACATCGACTGATATTGTTGTAAACATTTACACTTACGCACGACTTATTGTAAAACAAATACAAGTATCTTTCGATTCAGATATCTGATGAAGCTTTCACGGGCTTATGCGATTCTTGGTGTCAGAAGTATTCCGCGTGAATTCCGGAAGTTTATTTGACACGTGACAGACACGCTTGAGCAGGTGCGTGAAACAAAATATATTCGGAGATAAAAACTGAGGGCACTTTTTACTCGCACTGACTACATCTCACATCTCCCAAGAAATGGAGAAAAAATAGATCACGCAGATCAATCCATCAGCACTCGGCGTTGAGAAACCGGCAAATCGAGTGCATCTGATCCGCTCGTTTGGAATTGTTTAAAGTCTTAGTAGCGGAATAAGTTCCAACTGTCATCGAGTTGAGTTATGATGTAGTAAATTTTGCGAGGATTTCTCGCCCCTCACCCTTCATCATAAGATATTTCGTGACAGAAATAAATGATGTAAATGTCTCTGATAAGACAATATACCACACACGTTTATTTCATTCCCGGTACAGTGAGCAAACTCTCTCCTCGTTAATACATGTAGTTCCCTTTCGCTGTTGAACTGCAAACAACACCCTATAACATTTGGATTTAATAAATTATTTTAATACTTCAACTTCGTCGTTTTTGTTGGTGATTCTGTTGTTCGATACCGTTTTGTACTGAATCTGTTCTCTCTTAGGAATCATTTTCACTGGCTCAAAGCACCTAGTCCTACCCAGAAACCGCCAAGAAGGGTTTGTATGAGATCCCATTCGACGCTAAACGAAACCTTCACAATTTATGTTGTTTGATGAGACAAAGTATGTTTAATCACGTCTTGTTTCTTGTTTTCGATGTAGTCCTTGTAGTTATTTTATCTGTAGCCGCTTTCGGTTTGTTCAAACGTAATCATATCTAGTTAATAAAACATATAACCATGACATGGGTGAGCCGATTGACATTGCTCTACGACCTTCTAAAGGGGGAGGGGGGGGGGGGGTATCTAACTAAATATAATGTAGATAAAAAGTAATTTGTTAGATCTAAAATCAATACTTGTTTTAAGAATTACAAATAAATATAGCCTATCAATCGTAGACTTGTCGGGTTGTGATAAAAAGTAACTATTCATGATTGTTTTGGTTACAGGGTTAAATATATGTCTCTCGGACACAATAAAGACATAAATTTATATAATCTACGATTAGAAGTAAAATTCGCGTCATTCATAAACGCGGTAGAACTTTTTCTAGTTAATTTAGAACTAAATAAGGTATACATGATTAACATAATTGTTTCTAGAAAACACTTGTCGATTTTTTTGGTAGGTCCAATTCTCCCGAATATGCAGCAACCATTAAAAGCAAGTCTTACTATTTTCACCTTATTTGCATGACATGCGTACATGTATTTATTAACTGGAAACAATTTCCGGAGTTTATACGATCTAGTTTATTCCAACTGACGCTTCATGGACTTAATTTTTTTTATGCCCCCGAGGCATATTATCTTTGGCCTGTCAGTCTGTTGGTTTGTTGGTTGGTTTGTTGGTGTCCCAGAAACTTTAACATTGACCATTACTTGAAAACTATACAAGGTATTGACTTGAACCTTCATATATGAATAGAATGTGACTAGGAGAAGTGCATCGACTAAGAACCATAACTCTATCTGGCTCGGGTTTGTATTATATCCCTATTTTTTTTTCCATTTTTGTTATTGTCGGGAGCATTACTCATAAACTATACAAGGTGTTGACTTGAAACTCAAAATATAATCAGATGGTGAGATAAGGAAGTGCAGTAACCAAGAACTGTAATTCTACATGGACCAGGTTTTTAATTATCTACCTTTATTTAACAACGAATTTCTGTCCAGTGAATAACTTATTTACAATATACTTGAAAACTTTACGAGGAATTGACTTGAAACTTCATATATAAGTAGGTGACAACTAGGAATAGTGCAGAGACTGAGAACCATAACTCTACCAAGTCTGGGTTTTGATTATCTCCCTTTATTTTATATAAATTTTTGTCAAGAACATAACTCCGGAACTGTTCGAGGTATTGAATTGAAACTCAACCATAGCAAAAATGTAGTGATTATGAAACAGAACTCTGTGGGGTTCTATCTTTTTTTTTTTAATTTGCTCCCTTTATTTTTTTAAATGAATTTTTGTCTTGAGCATTACTCCATCACAACCGTAAATGGAATAAAGCTATATGTTTAATATACTTACTCCACTCATGAATGGCTTTCAGTTGACATGATTTTAAGCTCACCTGAGCACATGTGCTCAGGATTAGCTTTTAGGAATCGATGAATATCCGTCGTCCGACCGTCGTCCACAATTAGTTTGTTTGCACTCTAGCCTCTTCATTTCTTTATCAATCATCTTCAAACTTTATGACAGTGTTTATAGCAATATTCTCACAGCCAAGTTCGATTATGGCTGATCTCGACTAATTAGGTCAGGAGTTATGCCATTTTAATATAAAAAGATGCCAGATTTTAATTTGTTTGCACTCTAGCATCTTAATTTCTTTATCATTTCTTAATTTCTTTATCAATCTTCTTCAAACTTTATAAAAAAATGTTTATAGCCATATTCTTACAGCCAAGTTCGGTTACGATTGATATCGCCAATTGGGTCAGCAGTTAGCTTCTTCATTTCTTAAGCAATCATTTTCAAACTTTATGACAATGTTTATTACCATAATCTTTTTGCCAAGTTTGATTATGGCTGATATCGGCCAATTAGGTTAGGAGTTATGCTCCTTTTAATATTAAAAATTGGCAGATTTCACTTTGTTTGCACTCTAGCATCTTCACATCTTAAGCAATCATTATCAAACTATATATTAATGTTAATAGCCATACTCTCTAAGCCAAGTTTGACTATGGCTGATATCGGATAATTAGGTCAGGAGTTATGGCCCTTTTATTAATAAAAATACCAGATTTCACTATTTACACTCTAGAATCTTTTCATCGTTTCAGTGACAATGTTTAAAGTCATAATCTCTCAGTCAAGTTTGACTTCAAATTTAGACCACAGGCACTGTTTCGTTTGTGAAATTGAAACGATCTCATGGATTATGTTTTCAGTACAACTATGTTATTATTTAATAACTTGTACAGGCAATGAAGGCAGTTTTCTCAGGTGGGCGACTTCAGGGCCGTCTTGGCCCTCTTGTTTTTACATATATCTGACCTGCTCAGACGGGGCATAGTGTTTTTCGAACACATCTTGTTTTAGTAGTAACGATCTTCGATTTATTAATATCACCGATTCACCGATGAGAGGCCACACACGCTATTCAAGGTGCCAAGTTATTATATAATATATTCGTAATCATAGGTCTTGACTTTGAATTTATCATTGGTAGAATCTTTGAATAAGTTGTTTGGAGCTGTACACACAATTATCGGTCTACACGACTAGATCTAGTTAGGTATGACTCTATCATGTCACAAACAGCATAATTTGCCTCGATTAGAAAAAGAACCTGTTATAAGTATTTTATTTCTTCACCAATTTTAATGGCATATATAGCATGCGAAGCGAAATGTTGTGCACTACACAAAAGTCCTTATGACTGTTTTGTCAGATGTACAATATTTCATAACAATCTAACATTACGAGTGATGTTCCTTTCGTGACCTATGTGTAGGACACAATTTTCCGCTTCGAATGCACTATATCCCATTAAAATTAATAAAGAAATAAAATATATACTGCATTTTTTCACTCTTTAATCGATGTAGAATTTGCTTTTCTCGTTAGCTTAAAATGACGTCATAATTTATACAGTACCGCTTGGAAAGGCCGACTGTGTATGGGTTTGATGTTTTTAGAAGGGTCTAATTCGATTTATTAAATAATGGTTAAGTCTCGAAATAACTCTTTTTTACAGGTAGCTTTAAAAAGTCAATTAAAATCAATCAATCCCTTTTAAAAAAATAATTAAATACCTGGCTTTCTTATTTGGGGAACCCTAAAAATTTGATTGCCGACCCATTTACCAAATTCAATACAGATCTAGGACGACATATAAGCAGATTGTGCAGGGAACCAGAATAAAAGAATAACAAATCAATATACGATGACGTCATAATTTCAATATTTACGTCACTCAATATGGCCGCCCATATATAAGTATAATCGCTAAGAATGAATTCATTGGGTATTTTATTTGTCGTCCTTGCAATTACATTTTATCTACCGATTGCATCGTGTAAGTAATTATTTATTGCTAAGACACCAGAATTTTGAATATATTTTCTAAATATCTACTTGAAATATAATAAAAGAACTGTTCTTTTAGGAATTTGTCAGACCGTTAAATGTATGAATGTAATTTGTGCATAATGTACATGTAGATCTACTAATCATGTATTATGATAAAGTGGTTCTTTATTTAATTGACAGTTAAGCAGGCTTTGGTCTTTATTTACTTCTTATTTTGACATTGTAGCGCTTATGTTATTTCTCAATGATACAAATTAAGCACTTAAAAGATACTTTTATGTCTTTTTTTCTACCATATCCTGGAGTATCCGGTTCTCGACAACATAAGAAGTTATGGCAAGAAAAATGAACAAAAACGATTACTCACTTCCATATTAAATATATCATCATATGTACCAATATCCTCCCTTCAGATGTAATAAACTTTCAATGGTCATTTAAACAAACTCAGAAAAATAACTGTCAAAATCCAACAACAGTCAAAAATATTATTTCCAAAATGGCGTCTGGAGTTCTCGACAATGAACTGAACATGAGTCTGCCATGAGTATGGTGCACATATAGAGGCAAAATCTATAAACAACAGTTGCATCGAAGTTTTTTGTTCTTCATTACAGAACATATTGATTTGTAAAATATAAGAACAAGAAACACTATCACACTCAAAGTGTCCATGTTATTATAGGGTGCCCTCCGAGTTTTGTAACTGGAGGTACAATAGCAATTTACCTTAACTTTGTGTACTTTCAAATTTTTGGGGTATATGGCCAATTTTGGGTATGAAAGCCCTATACGAAGGATAAATGGGCATGCTGAATTACAAATTATCAAGAACTATATTTCTATCATATTAATAACAGCTATGGCTTTATGATTTACATAGTGTTGTTGAGAAGTTATTCATAATCAAACACACTATTTTAAGAACATATGTTGGTTTACTTAAATCAGTGATCGTCTGCTTGCTGAGTATTATCAGTAGATATAACAAGTGGTTTAAAAAATCATAAAAAGAAGCATGAGTGAAAATGGTAGAAAAACGGTACCTCTTTATTAAATAAATATTTTCATCTGTTTCCAAAATTATTTTCAATGAAAAAAGGTTTAGAAACAAGAGTCAATCAATTTTGTTTATTATCGATGATTTCTCTGTAAAATTACATCACACATAACGTCAAATATTGCATTTGTATAAATAGCCCGAGAATACCAATATGGCGAGAACTCAATACTAGAGGATACTTTATTGATGGTTGATATATTGTGTTACATGCATTATGTTTAAAAATGGTGAATATGTCATACTGTATGACCCTTGATTGGTTTAATAAAGTTATTCTATTGTTAAAATTACCATATCATTCCTTAAAATAGGAAATTCCGTGTTTCATTATAGCATTTTCCTGAAGAATTTCGAGGAAAAAAAATCTGGTTGTTTCAAAATCTTGATGAAAAAGATGATTATCCCATTTTGTGACGATGCGGTGTCAAAATACGGA
The DNA here is from genome assembly GCA_021229015.1 of Solen grandis. Lineage (NCBI taxonomy): Eukaryota > Metazoa > Mollusca > Bivalvia > Adapedonta > Solenidae > Solen > Solen grandis. Next base: position 51,958,561 of record CM037792.1, on the reverse strand, counting down.
AAATCGAATCGTGTCATCAAAATTACTAATACCTTGAGATTGGCTCTACTTTCGTGAGTTCAATGTGAAGAGTAAAAATTTGGGTTAGAAGCCGTAAAACCCATTTCGGGCAGGTGATGTTTCGTATTGTCTTGCCCATAGGGACAAGTGGTTTAAAAATTAAGGCAAAAACTGTCGAATCAATAGAAACTGATACTGTATGGATAACGCCTATCTCTCAGGAGTGACGTACACTGTTATCAGTAATTATTGTTAATGGTTAAGTTCATTTAAAGCATATCTAATGAATGGTCACTCCGCCATTAAACAATCTAAGTCAATTAGTTATACAGTATCAATGACATTTTTGCATACTCCGAAAGTTAACTTTTTAAAACCAGTGAGTTTTTAATTGTCTTCTTGCATGTCTAAAATGTTAAGTTTTATCTTAAACATATCTTGTGAAGAAAAGTACTTTCTTTATATTTTGATGTGATTATTACTATTGAAAAATATATCTGAGTGAATTTGAAAAATAGTAATAGATATTTACTTTATTTAAATTATAATCGAATTTAATACAAGGGAAATAACCAAGAGTCACCCAAACATAAACATTGCCGGAGTTACTTATCTTGTCACTAGCTCCGGTCCCGTTGTTGAACAACACCAGGTTCCATTCAATAGCCAGGGTCAAAGATAACAATAAAGTAAAAGTAGGTGAGTAAGGTAGCTGCCGGCATAAATACTGCATAAGTTATATTATATTACCTGTTTGCGCCATCCATATGATAAATTTAATTACATGTATATCATTTTTCTAGATGGTCGGAGGCACAATGAGGGCAAAAGGAATCATTTTACTAGTATAGACGAATTATTAAGAGAAAGAAATAATCGCCACAAGATCAGGTACAAAAACAAACCCTACCAGAATCATCATCATCATAAACACAATTCTTATCGCACAATCGCCTTGACATCCAACCCAAAGCAACTCCCAGAAGGAAAAACACCCGCTGTGACGTCATCATCGAAAGGACAGCATAATGTCGACCAAGAGAAAGTTCAAATCGATACCATGGAATTAAATAAGCCAGTGCCAACAACGAAGAAAACGCCATCCGCAAAATATATAGGGTCTGAAAGAAAAAACAGCGCTGTTAAAATTAAGCAGAATCTTCAAAAAGTATTGGCCCAGCTTGCAAAACAACTTACAAATACAAATGAGACCGTTACTCCAATAAACGGGAGTCAGGAACATAAAAATACTCTGAGTAAAACTCAGATCGAAATTCTCCAAAAGGTACTTGCTTCCCTAGAAACGAAGCATCCCTCCCTTGTCAACCAACTTTCAGCCGGAAAACATTTGATTCAGTCACAGGGTAAAGATTCAAAAACCAAGCCAAAGGTTGAAGATAACGGTGATGCTATTGATGATGATGAAGACACCGATGACGATGGGGATGAAGAAGATGAAGAAGAAGAGGAGTCCGTTACACGACATAATAAACATAAACACACCACTACAACTGTTCTGAGTACATCTACCTTGGCCGTAGGCGTCACAGATATAAAAATAGTGCCGTATAAACCAGCGAACCAGAGCGTCTTCACAGGTAAACTTTCCCTCACAAGTAGTAATTTCATATAAAAAGCCATAGCTATTTTACAGTGCATCAATCTAAAGTAGCTTCATATGATTTCTTTTTGACATTTTTATAATTATATTGAACGAAAAAATCCTTTATAAGAATCAAGTTGAACCGTGTATGGAGCTCTGTCTTTGTACATATCAGACCAGTTCAGCAGCAATATCTTGGACCAGGTACGTATTCCGTCATTATACTGAACGCGCTGCGTTTTTTTTTTTTTTTTTTGTTGTTGTTGTTGTTGTTGTTTTCTTCTTTATCAGGGGCCGTTCAAATAAATAGGCAGTTATCTTCTTTCTGCAAATATCTTTTAATTTGTCAAGTTTTTCCTAAAATTTCTTTTTATCCTAAACTTAAAAATGGTGATGTTACTACCCCCATCCCCTACCCCACGAAAAATTATAAGCCTTTAAATAAATACCATTACTATTGTATATTTTTGTGTCCTTGTGTCTATAGATAGCACGCTGTGGATGGGTATCGGTGCCGGGGTGCTGATGTCCCTTGTGCTTCTCATCCTTTGTTGCTGTGTATATCAGTCAGCCCGTCAATACTGGTAAGTTGACCCACAGAAGAGTTTTAATCTTATAACATTTTAGAAAGTTAAAATAATTGATAAAGACCCGTGTCTGAAAAGAATCGTAAATATATAAATAACGATGAAGACATAAAATGAATATTTGTACTAATAATCCACAGTTCGTGTATAAAAAAAATATATATTTGTTTAATTTGAAAACATTCGTTCATGCTTTGCAGTCCTATATATTTGCTTATTATCTTGTTATACATATGAAAGGCAATTCTTCATTTATAATTTTACAAACACTTTGAATGCTTTTTTTTATTTGTTGAAGACATTGAATGAATAAATCTGGCAATATACATCTTGTTAAAGTAAAAACATTTTTCTGGATAGTTTGTAATTCAGGGCATATCATAATAAAACGAAACTCATCTTCAATATCTAAGGCATCAGGCATGTGGGGTTTGTTTTTTGTTTTTTTGTTTTTTTTTGTTGTTGTTTTTTTATTTCCAGCAAAAAACACGTGGACCTGAATAACGTCAGTTTTCTACGGAAAACAGATTCGGAGGCCCCTGTGCACGTGTCCCTGGCACGTAACAACAATTCAAAGCTTAAGGGCCAACAATACATCGTTAGCATGTGAGTACCGTTCATTACTGTGCATAATATTATGTAACAAACTTGACCCGGCCCAGGATCGAACCCGGTCTACCGGCGTGCAAGTCCAATGCTCTAAATACTGAGCAGTGGTTAGAGTATTGGACTCGCACGCCGGCCGACCGGGTTCGATCCTGGGCCGGGTCGAGTTTGTTACAATTGTATACTAAATGTTAAGGGACATTAGTCCATGTTATTTAGGCAGATCTGTTCTAATGTATTACCTCATATTTACTGCCCAATACTTAGAAACTTAATTGGGTTCAAATGTTCTGGCATAGCTGTCTAACTCCACTTTTGATTTACTTAAGGTAATACCCTCTAATACCCATTTTCCATATCTTGCCACTGGATGGATCTATTTCTATGAAACTTTGTCACTTTGAAGACATCCAAATATAAAAATGTTTCACCGAGAGTTTTTCCAGGTATTATTAAATGTAAGGGAGATAATCTGTATTTAAGTTACCATTGAAGTCTATGGGAAATATACAATTTCTGTGAATATGAAAAACTGAATCTGATTTTCGAGGAAGACTCACGGTAGAAAGATGCATTATATTATTCTGATTCAAATTTCATGAACACATCAAAACTTTACCGTAGGAAAATGGAGAACATTTAGTTTTTGCAGTTTTCAGGGGACATTATATAACTCATGACAACAAAATTATAAAGGGGAGATGTCAGATAAAACAATTTCTGTCATATGTCATAATATGTCAATTTGCCTTTAAGATTTCCGTGGTTTGACATTTTAAAAGCTTATATTGTAAAGTTATATGCATGGCTTCGATGATTATTATGGGGCATATACCTTCACCGGAAGTGAATTACAGGGCATATGCCTTAAAGCCTAATTCTTAGTGTCCCAGATGAGCGCCCCGGTAAGTTCCGGTTGATCCGGGGGGACAATCGTGGTCGCATCGTAGCAAATCGGGATGATCTTTGATGATCCGTCAAGTCAAGATTAGCGGGGGAACCTATCCTTTACTAGGGACATCAGGCGTGCGTTCAGTATGACAAACCGTATGCAACCGTACGTTTACAGTCCGCTATGAACCTATCTCAGTGACATAATCCACGATGTTCACGTATACTCATGTACAGCATATAAGGAGCACGTGAAGAGCATGGTATATGGTCACAAGATAACTCCATAGCTGACTGTAAGCGACCGGTTGCACACGGTTTGGCATACTGAACGCACGCAGGACTGTACAGCGACCAGTCGAGTGGGTTAATCAGCTACATGGGACCATGCATTGTCATGCCGAAACATTTGGTTGTGCTGTTGCACATTTTGGGCTGCAAAAGGGCGAATATTTTCATACCTATATCATACGCCAGCGTACTATCATAGCAAATGGTTAGATTTAACTTCAAATAACGGAAAGTAATGTGTATGCCTCAAGAGTATTGAATGGTATTTACAAAATGTGTTTAGCAACATGTTACATGTATCATTAAACTGCATGTGATTTTTCACTTTTTTACACTTTCTCAGTGGGGCATGGTACATCACGCGGCTGAGCAAATTAGATAACACGTTAATTACACAGTGACCCTGAAAGTTGTTCGACCGATTTCATCAATTTAGGCCAAAGTATAAATAATGGTTGCTTTTCTTTTTTGGCTTAGTATATTTCCCAAATTGTTGGATATTTACTCGTCATGTCGGTTAAAAGTGTAACATATTTCGGATAGTCTCGCCCGCTTTATCTTGCTCACTTGGCTGGGTAAAATAGGGGTGTGTGTTGTGAAGTTGTCACTCAAGTTATCCCGAGTTGGCCCAAGTAAAACTTCCGAACGTGCTCAAAGATTAAAAATATACATGTTGTATCACTGGAATAATGTTACATTTGAAACCCCCATTTGAGTGAGAAGTAGAAAACATAGTAGTTATCATATGTAATAATACGATTAACTAAAAAAAAAAAAAAAAAAAAAAAAAAAATACAATTCACACATGAAACACTGACCATATGTTTGTCACATGAAAACAATTTTCAAATGACAGACATTTTAGTTATTTCTTATTCATATTTCAATTTACGCAAATAAAGCGGGATTGAACGCATTACATTAATGATTTTCAACTCACCTTACACGGCAAAATCATTGAAAAACGCTCGTGTATTTGTTTACACACAATGTCAAATTTAATTGTGTCGACTGGGACGATGCATTGCTTTTACCTGTTGGTTATAATAGGGACTGGAGTAGTAAAATATTGTGTTTGGGCTGCATATAATTCCCCTAAAATACCAATAGCAATTGGTTAAAGCGTCCAGCCGATCGTTTGGTTCGATCCCCGGCCGCGACATACCAAAATCGTAAAAAAAGGTCCATTGCTTGAAGCTAAACATACAAGCAAGGGTAGTTCAAGACTTGTTGGTCCGGTGTCAGGATAATGTTACTTGGTGTGGTATCATGCCACATATCTACGGCATATATCACTAAACCTGTTTCAAGTAGACATAGTCTCCAAATGACTGAAATACTGTCGGCGGAACATTAAATCCAACAAACAAAGAGTAAAAAATGTCGGTCATAAACACTACTCATACCATGGTGCACTCAACTTTATTCTTTTACTGACCTTTTTTCAGATTAGAAGACAAGAATGATAAGGATGAATGGAGTTCCGAAGAAGAAGTTTTCAATGTGTCCGACATCAAAGGAACTTTGTAAGTCTTTTTGTGATGTTGAGGTTCTTTTTATTAGTTGCAAGGAATTATTTGTAGTTCTTTGCCATTGTTACACACCTATGTACAACTAGATTTCTTTACTGTGCACAATATGTAAATATTGATTTATTGTTTAAGAGTTCTTTACTTCAGTATTAATACACCGTCGAATACCCATGGTAATATTGTTCCGTTTCTCTCCATTCATCAGCTGTGGAATTTTTAACCAGCAAATTAATGTTTTTGCGAGTTAAGCACGAAATTATTTAAGCCAATCAAAATGACGTTTACATTATGGGTACTGGTAAGGACATCAGTGGTGGGGGATTATTTCTAGATACATGTAGAATGTTGGAAATTACGATACGAGCGTTCGGATTGGTTGAGTTAGGCAGGACAAAGCTATCCTGCATCCAATCGGATTACTGTATCGGCTAATCTAAATGACAAAATGACAGTGAAAAAAAAAAGTTGTATAAAGAGGAACGTATTCAGCAGCCGTGGGTTATCCGACGAGGGTATCAGTAAGGCTTCTCCAAAAGGTAGGTATCTACCATTAAACTTCAACGTGTTTTATCGTAATCCATCCATCCATCATTAAAATATAATCACGGTCCCTCAAATGCTCAAAAAAGACTTCAGTGCAGATGAAAGCATCCACTGACATGGTGATATAGGCTAGTTTGCTCAAAGTCTATAAAAGCTTGCATTTTAATACTTTAGAATTCCAACAATCGCTTAATGGACCATGATCACAACTTAATGGATTACCTTAATATTATCGCTGTCGTAGAGGTAATTGGCTGCATGTTGTTAAAGTCATAAATTGATAACTTATGTCTATGAAGATATGTATTATTTATCAGAAAAAGAATAACACCACTGATATTGTTGATCCTGAAAAGTGTGCTACTTTTCATCTATAAATTTTGTTGGCTCTCAAACTTATATACTAGATGTTTTATAATGACATATCAAAAAATAATTTTAAATTTCTAATGAAAGTAAAGCAAAAAAACAACAACAAACAAACAAACAAACAAAAAACAATAAAAAAAAATAACAAATGTTACTTGAGGAATTATATAGTACGAAATATGGTTCATTACCAAAAATGTTTATTCTATTTCTATGTTAATTTGAAGACATCCAAAAATAAAATATGTTTTACCAAGAGTTTTTTTTCTTCAGGTTTTGTTACATATTGGGAGATAATTTGTATTCAATTTAACATTGAAGTCTATAGGAAACATAAAATATCTCTGATTATGAAAAACTGAATTTGATTTTCGAGAAAAACTCACGGTAGTAAGATGCATTTTATGATTCTGTTTTAAATTCCATGTAAAAAATCGAAACTTTACCGTAGGGAAATGGAGAAAGTAACTTTCTTTAGTTTTAAGTGGAGATACTTTATGGCAATTTTTTCAAGGGGAGGTAATTAAAGAACTTTTGTCAAATGACAATTTGGAAGCTTATATCGTGAAATTTATATGCATGGCTTTGATGGCTTTTACGAGGCGTATACCTTAGCGATGTGGTCATACTACAGACTATTGTTTCTTCTGTAAAGAGCAGAATAGATTCACTTTAGATTCTAACATGGACTCTATATAGAATCCCCGATTTAAAGAAGCTCGTTTACAGTTGCACGGTAGGAATAAAAATAAGAAAAATACTCTACTCTCTCTCGTTAATGTTGGTTAACTCTGTGTTTCCTGACAAATAAAATCGGCAGTTGTAGGTCTTATTGCACGGAAATTTCAATTTCCTTATAACAATTGGAAAAAAAAGAAAGAAGGATATACGTGTATATAAATATCATAAGATTACAAAATAATTAAAAAAATGAAAGTAAAAAAAAACAACAGATATTATATGAGCAATGATTATAATCAGTCTCATGTAATATTACTCTTAACACTTTATTTGCTTGGATGATGGCTTACCTTAATCATAGTTTGCACGTGCAACATTAGTTAATGCCGTATTCACAAATCAACTAATGCCTAAAAAAGTCTATGTTACCTGCCGAACCTAAAGTTTTTAAATCTGTTTTATTTCAGATTTAATGTTATCAGAAAACATTGAATTTTAATAAAATTAAGTCAGTCTTAAGTTCCTCGTGAAATCAGTTCGCCAAGTGTACACAGTAAATGCGGCGCTAGGGCACGCACGTGTCCCCTTGCCCTCAGTTGTACAATTGGCTTCCGCATTCGCATGCTATAGTTGCATATGCATGAAGATATCGTGCAGGAATTTACGATAGTCCCCAAATGCCCGTCTTGGCACGCATTTTTGGATGGGTTTTTATACGCCGCCGGAGGGGCGGTCGTATGTTAGTGTCATCTTCTCCGTCTGTCTGTCCGTCCGTTTCTTGTAAACGCAACTTCTCCTACGTTTCTGACCGTATCTTTTCAAAACTTGGCCAATGCCATTACTATAATGGATGGATGTGCATGAAGTAGAGATTTTCTGGTTCATTAATTTTTGCAAGAGTTATGTCCCTTGAAACTTAGTCTCTGTAGCTGATTGATATTGCAGCCTTGTGAACGCAACTCCTCCTACGTTTCTGACCATATCTTTATGAAACTTAAACAATGTCATTACTATAATGAGTAGATATGCATGAAGCAGGAATTTTCTGGTTCATTGATTTTTTTAGCTCGTCTGTTTTTCGAAGAAAAAAAAACACGAGCTATTGTCGTTACTCCGGCGTCCGCGTTGTCGTCGTCGTCAGGCGTCGTCGTCGTCCGGAATCTTAACGTTGGCCATAACTTCTCTTCTACCCAATATACAACTTTCATTTTTGGTATGCATATTCATCTTGACAAGACCTATCCAGACATATGCAAATATTTCACCTTTTGACCTTGACCTTTGACCTTATTTTTCTGTAACTTTTGAAAACTTTAAAATGCCTGTCATTTTAAAACCGTTGTCAACAGGGCACTGATATTCAATATGTGAATTCCTTGTGGCATGACTTTTCCATCAATGTTACACTTTTGACCTTGACCTTTGAACTTCGACCTATTTTTGAAATGTTTAACAAAAAAACTTTAACGTTGGCCGTAATTTCTTTACTGTTTGACAAACAACTTTTATTTTTGGTATGCATATTCATCTTTATATACCTCAACATTTCATCTATCGACCTTGACCTTTGATTAATTTTTGCTGTAACTTTTGAAAACTTTAAAATGCCTGTCATTTCATAACTGTTGTCAACAGGGCACTGATATTTCACATGGGACTTCCTTGTAGCACGATCCTTCCATCAATCTTACACTTTTGGACTTTTGACCTTGACCTTTGAACTTTGATCTATTTTTTAAATGTTTAACAAAAACTTTAACATTGGCTGTAATTTCTTTACTATTTGACATACAACTTTTATTTTTGGTATGCATATTCATCTTTGCAAGGGCTATTCAGATATACCTCAACATTTTATTTATCGACCTTGACCTTTGACCTATTCTGCTGTAACTTCTGAAAACTTTAAAAATGCCTGTCATTTCAGAACCGTTACCAACAGGGCACTGATATTTCACATGTGAATTCCTTGTGGCAAGACCTTTCCTTCAATGTTACACATTTGGACTTTTGACCTTGACCTTTGAACCTATTTTTGCAATGTTTAACAAAAAACATTAATGTTTGCCATAACTTTTTACTATTTGATATACATCTTTTATATTTGGTATGCATATTCATCTTGACAAGGGTAATTCAGATATACCTGAATATTTTATCTATCAACCTTGACCTTCGAACTTATTTTGCCATAACTCTGGACAAGTTTTAAAATAGATATTTCTTTTTTTTAAACTTTGTTTGTCATCATATGAACCTGTGCAGGTGTGATTTTGGTCATGATCTTTAGGCAGATAAAAAAGAGCATTTTTTTAAAGTCTTTAAATTTTACAGTTTTGTGTTGATTATCAAAAACTCAATGGATTTGCAATTGTGATTTTTAATTTACATATTTTACGTCTTTGAGTCGAATACATTCTATTCCATGCATAGGCCAAGATCATCCTTCAAGGTCAAAGGTCAAATTTAAAGGGTATAGTACTTCAACTTTGCATTTAAAGGCTTACAGTTTTAGTTGTGATTTTCAAGATCAACCTTTTTAAATGTTTAACAAAAATATGTAACGTCAAAAACAGACGAGCGTTGGCACCCGCATGCGGTGCTGTTGTTGCAAGAGTTATGTCCTGAAACTTAGTCTCTGTAGCTGATTGATATTGCAGCCTTGTGAACGTAACTCCTCCTAAGTTTCTGAACGGATCTTTATGAAACTTTGACAATGTCATTACAATAATGTGTAGATGTGAGTGAAGCAGGAATTGATTTTTGCAAGAGTTATGTCCCTTGAACTTAGTCTCTGTTGCCTATTGATATTGCAGCCTTGTGAACGCAACTCCTCCCAAGTTTTTGAATCGATCTTTATGAAACTTGGTCAATGTCATAACTATAATGTGTAGATGTGCATGAAGCAGTAATTTCCTGGTTCAGCAATTTTTGCAATAGATATGTCTTTCGAAACATGGTCTCTAAAGCATATTAACTTGAGGTCGTTACCGAAAATGATCATAATTAATGTCATTAAGATAACGGGTAGAACCGCATAAAGCAAGTGTTATCCGGTTCAGTGATTTTGCCAGACATATACTCAGGAGGGAAAAAGATACATATTGACACTGCCATTTGACCCACCTTCATACAGGAAGCCTTTATAATTTTGATCTTTATATTTTGTGGCGGCACAGGCACCCTTGTTCAACTTTAATATGACGATGTCCGGACGGTAGTCGGGCGGCGTAATCCGGCGTTTTTTTTTTTTTTTTTTTTTTTTTTTTTTCTAAAGCTGTTACTTGTCCTTCATTGGATTGCTTCAATATTTGGACTGTTGCTTGCATGGATGGACCTTTACATTATGGAACTGACCTATTTTTGATGAAAAAAAAAGAAGCGGCGTCTTGGCATTTTTTAGTTCTCACTTCTCACTTATAATCCCTTTACTGGTTTATCTAGATCTTTACACTGTCAAAGAAAGTTTACATTTTAATATATAATTTTATAACCTTTTATTGTAATGGATTCCAACACAGTATTTAATAAAGAAAAACAGCAAAAACAAAATACATAAAAAACAGCAGCAAAAAACGGCCTTCAAAATAATTTAAAGGCATGATAGTAATCTATGCGGCATAATTGCATATACACAAGATATCGGACCGGTTTCTTTGGCCGATTGGTTGCTATATTTATTTATTCATTAATTTATTGTTTGTGTGTTCATTTATTTATTTCAGGTCATCTCCGTCGATCAAGAAAACGTCGACACCTATTGGTACACCGCTGAAACAGAAATCTACCAAATTTCAGTGACATTGACATACATTGTATACATGCTGTAATGCACTTATTAATTTGTTGTCGTTCTAGAGACACTGCCAACAGCATGTTTAAAGAATTAAATATCGAAACAACATTGTCGTGGATGTTTAACATCCAAATACTTACGGTATATAATTATCTTATTATGAAAAGAAATACGAATTTGTAATTATACTAATCATCATTTTGTACATCATAAAAACGTACACAATACACAAGTGTCTATGAAAAAAAAATAGCATCGTTGCACATTATCTATTTTAAATAAATGTATTAGTATGGTAGGTATGGTGCCCTGATTATACAATGTACTGTACTTTTTATATAATTTCTATTCAAAATTCTGTGATTCATGCTTTTCAGACTGTGATATGCATTTTTCCCCTTAATTTTACTATAAGTTACTGTTGTGAATATTCTTCTGTTATAAGCCTGAAAAAATAAAATCCCAACATTTATTTCTTTTTGTTTTATTTTTTATATTAGAAAAAAAAATGTGTGCAAGAGAGATAAAGACAGAGAGTGAGAAGGTGTGTCATTTGGGTTAGCCGATTTAATTATTTTGTCTTTTTATTTTCATTTATCTATTTATTCATTTTTTACAATTACAGTTTTTATATAAAACTACAAATTAATTGAATTACGTATGCGTAATTTACGTATACGGATTTCTAGATTTTTTTGTTTTTGGTCAGAATCCATCTTGGATCAGAAATATTTGTTATTCAAGGTAATTTGTTCTTTCTCGAACCAGGCTCGAAATCCACCAACAATACTTAACGCTTAGAAATACTTAAAGGCGATTTCATAATTTTTTATTCTCTAATAAAAACAACCGAATATTTCATTTCTCAGCAAATATGGTGAATTATTAAGGTAGTAATGCATGTCAATTTAATCACTTAAATATTTCGTATAAAATATTTTGGGTTATTATTAAAGCAATAAAAAAATATATAATTCGCCTCTATGTTTTTAAGTTTTACTCAACGCTAAGTATTGTTGGTGGAATTCGAGCCATGGTCTCTATATATAGTGGTGAGATCACGCTCTATTTCGGAATATATCGTTGCTGAAAAGAACATTCTGATGTATCAAATGAAGAAAATAATCTCTCATACGAAATAAACACTTTTTCAGTAGAGATAATTAATATTTAGTTCAAAATTATTCATTTTACGTCGATTGGGACATAAGTTCTTACAACTTATGCTAATCCTGTTCGATCAGTACTTTGCGCCTGACAAGGTCCAAAACTGTTCGAACACATGACCTTCAGATCCGCAGTCGGCGCACAGCATGTAAGGGTAGTTCCAGAACTTGTTGGCCCGGTGTCAGGATAATATGACCGGACGTGGTATCATGCCACATGTCTACGGTGTGATACTACAGTATGGCAGCACTACATCTTTCTCAAGTAGACATCGTCTCCAAATAACTGGAGGGCATCCGTGGCCGAGAGTGTAAAGTCGCTGACTTTAACACTCACTCAGCCCCTCACCGCGTGGGTTCGAATCCCGGCAGGGTCATTCGGATTTTTTCATGTGAGGAAGGTAGGTCGGTGGTTCTACCCGAATGTCTCCGTGCATTCGGGGTCTTCCTCCACCTGTAATTAGCTGGACGTCGCTATATAACTGAAATACTGTCGAAGCGACGGTTAACTCAAATAGTCAAGTCAAATAACTGGGATGTTATAATAAACAAATCAATCACTGCACCTCGGCGCCCTTTTATTAGTGTGTAGATCTAAATGTGATTAATTTTCTCAATAATTAAGTGTGGTATATATTATCACCAGGGACTATTTTTAAATACTGTATTCAAAACAGAATTTAAACTAAGAAAATCCAATTGCTGCAAACAATGATAAAACCAATAGAGAGAGCGAGAGAAAATGTCTAAGCCTAAGACATTCTTATCCAAAATGAAGATCAAAATCTATGCGTGGCTAAAAAAAAAAAAAAAAATGGGGCTGGCAAGTGTCATGAATAAGTTCAACGGAGTTGTGAATTGTTTCGGCGATCAAATACTGGCACGTGCTCCATGCTTGTCTCGTGATTTTTGATTGGTTGCAACAAAATTTAACCAATCAACAATGAGAAATTACAACCGGAAGTGAGGAGTTGTCTTTAACTTGTCAGTAAATATTAGGACATGTTGAAGAATGGACGGGAAGGAAATTTATCCAAGTTTTCCAAATTGTAAGTAAACACTGCTATTTTTACCACCGTGTTTATTACTGTCATCATTAAATCCCTCAGTTTACTTTTTTTATTTCACTGTCATCGAGGAGGCCAGACGACATTTCAAACAGCAGCCGGTAATTAAAAAGCAGTGCTCTGTGAATATTTTTTTTTTTTTTTACAGGACCACAGACGTTGCACGTGGCAACCTCGGTTAGCCTTTATTAAAACATCATTTGTAAAAAATATCTCTCTTTATAAATGACCATCATTTGGAAAAGAAATAATGAGTGAAAAAATTGACATGGGAGACATTTGCGATCACACATCAGGACATATTAGAAGCCTAGGGAGAAAAATGAGAGCTTGGATATCCCAGAGAGTCCATATTCCAATTACATAAGGAAATGAAATATGCTTGAAAAAAAAAAATGTCATCTATTGAATATATAACTAACCTCCATAAAATAAACCATCTAGATCTACTACATTTTTCATGACTTTTTGCCAGTCCATCCCTCATAGCATTCGAAACACACACTGGTCAATAAACAGTGGTCCTTAATTTGATCCGATAGTAATATAGCATCTGAATTGCACTATATCTAATGTCAGCCGTTACTATGAATGAAAGATGTACAGAGCAAACAATTTCAGCTTCTCATTTTGATTTTTACAAGAGATAAACTCATTTGGTAGAGTGGGTGAGAGTATACCCGAACACTTAAGCTGGAGGAATTAGTATACGGTAATACATGCAGCTTCATCATCATCATCATCTTAAGTGATCGCCTCACTCTAAGAAGAGTATATTCGCGATTACACGAGGTTCAACACGGATAAGACGAATATGGCTTTTCTTCATCATTTACATACAAGAAACACCTATCTGGGTACATTTTATGCTAAGATATAACGTTTTATTTGTAGGACCTGACTGCTAATATTACCGACCAGATGAGTGTAATGCCGGATACATGTACGTCAATTACCGAACACTGCCGACCATTTCAACCAAAAGATTGTTGCAAAATATATTATTTATTTCTAACCATCATAGCTATTTACAATTTCATTCAGTATAGTACCTAATTGCCCCCATTTTTACCAAATAGGATTTTTGATCAGAACTCTTGAGGGTTAGGCCAGGTGGCGGCAGAAGAAACCCTTCACCCAAGATTGACAGGGTCTTTTGTCACAAAAATGGTAGAGTGACCTTCGTCAGCAAAGATTTATTTATTTATTCATACAGTTTCCTAATTAGATTCTTTTATATTTATCTTTAATAATATAACTCTACATAACATTCTTGCAAATAACGATATAGATGATAACAGTGCTGTTTTAAAGCGTTTTGGAACGAAAATATTTGGTAATACAAGCATGATAAAATTCCCTTTTTATAGTAATTCCAAACATGCAAATAACTCACTTTAAACATATATAAGTGAAATATTGGGTTGTTTGCCATAATATAGTACATGAACTTACATAAAAAAAGTAACACCGAACATGTGGTTTACCTGAAAACATGCGACTAAAATTCAATAACAGGTAAGAGAGAACTTACTCTGTCATGTGTTGTAATACTTTGGTACTGAAAATGTCTGTTCCATTAAAAGTCACAATTGAAGTATATCGGATATGTCAGGAAAGGAAATGGCGTCTTTTTTATGGCGTTATGGCTTTATTCTAGGAACTTGGAAAATGTTATGATGGAAATACAAATGTGTTCGGTAAAACATGCATGTTCAATAACCTTCACCTGCTCTAATAGTGAAAGTAAGTAGATCTACTTTATTATACCCCCGAAACAAAGTTTGGGGGGGTATATAGGAGTCACCCGGTGGTTGGTCGGTCGGTCGGTCGGTTGGTCGGTCGGTCGGTCCAGCGGTCTGTTGCATTTTCCTTGTCCGGAGCATAACTTGAAAACCACAAGTTGGAATTCAATACAACTTCATGCAATGATCAAGCACATGGGGAGGAAGTGCAGTGCACAAGAACCATAACTCCATCTTGACTTATTACAGAGTTATTGCCCTTTGTTACTTTTCCTTGTCCGGAGCATAACTTGAAAAGTACAAGTTTGATTTCAAAACAATTTCATACAATGGTCAACCACAATATGAGGAAGTGCAGTGCACAAGAACCATAACTCTATCTAGAGTAATTACAGAGTTATTGCCCTTTGTATTTTTTCTTTGTCCGGAGTATAACTTGTAAAGTACTGATTGGATTTCAAAACAGTTTCATACAATGGTCAAGCACAATGAGAGGAAGTGCAGTGCACAAGCCATAACTCTATCTAAGAATTACAGAGTTATTGCCCTTTGTATTTTCTTGTCCGAGTATAACTTGTAAATACTGTTGGATTTCAAAACAATTTCATACAATGGTCAACCACAATATGAGGAAGTGCAGTGCACAAGAACCATAACTCTATCTAAAGGAATTACAGAATTATTGCCCTTAGTTACTTTTCCTTGTCCAGAGTATAACTTGTAAACTACTGGTTGGATTTCAAAACAATTTCATACAATGGTCAACCACAATATGAGGAAGTGCAGTGCACAAGAACCATAACTCTATCTAAGAATTACAGAGTTATTTCCCTTTGTTACTTTTCCTTGTTTTTCTTGTCCTGAACATAACTCGAATATTATACATGGTATATACTTGAAACTTAAAATGTAAACAGATGGCGACTAGGAGAAGTGCAGTGTCCAAGAACTGTAACCTTATATTTTTAAACTGCTGTGACAAACAACCATTATTGACTCTCTATCAACTTTAAATAAAAACTTTACTTACTTATTACTATCACAACCAATATACTATGTATACAGGTTCTTATCTATGCTCTGCCTGAAGTCTGGCTTCTCCTGCATTAAAGTATTTTGCGGGGGTATTAATCACCTTCAGTGATAGCTCTAGTTAAGGATGTTTGTATTTTCTATATAGACAAAGAAGAAAAATTTAAACTCTTTCATAGAATTTTTTAAAATTTTGTATGATTATAGAGAATCATAAAAGAAAAATTTTTATGGAAAAAAAATTTGGGGGTCGGCAACCTAATTTTTTAGTTATCTGCCCCGGAATATGATGTTTTTGCACTTTGTGGCCATGTTCAAGGGCAGATCACTAATAAATAAATTTACTGATACCTTACATTATTTCTTACAAATGTTTTTATTTTATTTCAAGTCATTAGGCAAAATTTGAAACCAATTGATCGCATATGAGTTCTGATTTGTTCAAAATTGTAAATATATTGCATTTTTCTTGGAAAATAGAGATAAATTTATTATAAATTTATATATATTTGCAAGAGTGATTATATTATAAAATCTGTTGCATAGAATTTCTTCATATTTTGTACAGAGACAGAGAATGAAATACTGAACATTGATTTTGAAACCTAATGAGATGCTAATTGTTATTATTTGCCTTTGAATATGGCCTCAAAGTGCTAAAATATCACATTCAGGGGCAGATAATAAAAAATTAGGTCGCCAAATTTTTATACGCTGCCAGAGGCAGTCGTATATTGGCGTCATCTTCTCCGTCTGTCCGTCAGTACGTCCACATTTCTTGTGAACTCAACTCCTACGTTTCTGATCGCATCTTTTCAATACTTGGTCAATGTCATGACATTAATGGGTAGATGTGCATGAAGCGGTGATTTTCCAGTTTATTGATTTTTGCAAGAGTTATGTCCCTTGAAATTTAATCTCTGTGGCTGATTGATATTGCAGCCTTGTGAATGCAACTCCTCCTATGTTTCTGACTGTATCTTTTCAATACTTGGTCAATGTCATGACTATAGTCGGTAAATGTGCAGGAATTAAGCAGCGATTTTTTGGTTCATTGATTTTTAGCTCACCTGAGCATAGCTCGGTGAGCTTTTGGGATACTTGATTGTCTGTCGGCCGTCGTCCGTCAACAATTTTGATGTTTACACACTAGAGGCCACAAATTTGATCCAATCTTCCTCAAACGTGGTCAGAATGTTTGACTTGAAGATATCTTGAACCCTTTCGAAAATGGGTCAGGTACGATCAAAAAGTAGGTCAGTAGGTCAAATCTTAGAAAAATCTTGTTGTCCATCAACAATTTTGATGTTTACACACTAGAGGCCACAATTTTGATCCAATCTTCCTCAAACTTGGTCAGAATGTTTGTCTTGATGATATCTTGAACCCTTTCGAAAATGGGTCAGGTTGGATGAAAAAGTAGGTCAGTAGGTCAAATCTTAGAAAAATCTTGTTTACACACTAGAGGCCACAATTTTGATCCAATCTTCCTCAAACTTGGTCAGAATGTTTGTCTTGATGATATCTTGAATCCTTTGTAAAATGGGTCAGGTTGGATCAAAAAGTAGGTCAGTAGGTCAAATCTTAGAAAAATCTTGTTTACACTTTAGAGGCCACAATTTTGATCCAATCTTCCTCAAACTTGGTCAGAATGTTTTGTCTTGATGATATCTTGAACCCTTTCGAAAATGGGTCAGGTTGGATCAAAAAGTAGGTCAGTAGGTCAAATCTTAGAAAAATCTTGTTTACACACTAGAGGCTACAATTTTAATCCAATCTTCCTCAAACTTGGTCAGAATGTTTGTCTTGATGATATATTGAACCCTTTCGAAAAATGGGCAGGGCCGGACCGAAAAGTAGGTCAATAGGTCAAATCTTAGAAAAATCTTGTTTACACACTAAAGGCCACGTTTTATCAATCTTCTCAAACTTGGTCAGATGTTTGTCTGATGATATTGAACCTTTGAAAATGGGGGGGCGAGAAAAAAAAATTTTTAACTCGAGGGCAACATTTTTGGTCCAATCATCCTCAAACTTTGGCAGAATGTTTGGCATGATGATATCTTTTGTGGATGGGGTCAGAAAATTCCTGAACATTGTTTCACCTCATCATCTTAATTCTAAAGCAATCTGTTTTGTACAGGCAATGAATGATACTTTTCTCAGGTGAGCGATCTAGGGCCATCTTGGCCCTCTTGTTGCAAGAGTTATGTCCCTTGAAACTTGGTCTCTGTAGCTGATTGAAATTGCAGTCTTGTGAACGCAACTTCTACTATATTTCTGACAGTATCTTTTCAATACATTGTCAATGTCATTATTATAATGGGTAGATTTGCATGAATCCACGATTATCCAGTTCATTAATTTTTTGCAAGAGTTATGTCCCTTAAAACTTGGTCTCTGTAACTTGATTGATATTGCAGCCTTGTGAATGCAACTCGTCCTTAGTTTTTGAACGGATCTCTTTATGAAACTTGGACAGTGTCATAATATAATGGGTAGATGTGCATGAAGCAGGGGTTTTCTGGTTTAGCGATTTTTTTGAAACTCAGTCTCTATAGCATATTAACTTTAGAATGCAACTTCTAAGTTTCCAAATGGATCTTAATCAATATGTCATTACTATAAAGGGTAGAAGTGCATAAAGCAGGGATTATCTTGTTCAGTGATTTTTGCAAGAGTTATGCTCAGGAGTTAAAAAGGATACATATTGACACTGCCATTTGACCTACCTTCATATCAGAAGCCTCTATAATTTTGGTTTGTTCCCTTTTTGCCAACTTCACACCTTTTACTATTTTCACTTTGCCAACTTACATATTGTTGGCTGAAAGCTACCTGCATGCAGTTAAATGTGTCGGTGATGCTATACAATGTTCCCTATACAATTTACCCTGATCATTTAATTAGTGCCATACAGATAACATGATCCAAATTTTGTTGTTGTTTTTTTACGTATTGTTTCTTTTTATTCTTTGTTTCTGTTATTGTTTTCTTTTATTCTTTTTTTGAACAGATTTGCAAAAGAACAAACAGAAAGACAACAAACCCAGGATTTTTACTCTTTTAGTATTATAATAGATTAAAAAAGCAAACATACTGATATTAACAATTAACTGACCTTCATTAATAACATCATTTACACCATTTATTAATCAAGTGAGACATTTCTGGCCATAATATCTATAATTTTTCGCGTCGTTTGTATTCCCTTTTTATATATAAACACAATAACGCCTTTCGTCGATGATTAGGGATAAACCCTGTTATCGCATATCTATATATATTTCGGGAGTGAGTAACACTTTCTTTAGAGTTAACATCAAACGAAAATTTTGATTTTTTTAAAATATATTTCCAAAAAAGAAATTGGGTGACTCTTACTGATGCTAGCTTATATTTTTCTTTTATTATAATATATGGCCTATGCTCTTCAATTAGTTTTCTTGAATTATTTCTGGCAGTCTTGACTTATTTTCATCACATTTATTGCTGTTATATATTCGAAAATATCATCCTTTAAGTTATCACGCCAACTAGACTAATGTTTAATGTTTCATTTCCGTTGTACAAAACAATTATAATGATATATCATAAAAAATAAATAATAATAATAAAACAGATATGAATACATTAATCTAAAGAGCAATTTTCTGAATTCAATCAGTCATTCATACTGTCATATCTAGTTGTTAATTTATGAACATTTTCTAGAAAGCTATTAGATTCATCCAATATTATTTTTTCAATGGTATTGTTAGAATTAGTAAATACATTTTTTGCGCATAACCTGCTGAAATAAATAGGACAATAATCTAAAAATTATCTAGGACACACATAGTTTTAAAGTGCAATGACAATTGTGATTACAAATCAAGTAGTCAACAGTATTAGCTACATGTTTCTGCCAAGGGCAGATCAACACAATGGTCAAGGTGAATATATTGTGTGAAATCACGCAAATCTAAAACTTGATAAAAAGATCAATTTAATGATTATTTACTTTTAAAAAATGTGTGTTAGTGTGTACTGTTTAAACACATACACTTATATATCAAAGGCTGGAAGGTGGGTTGGTGTGAGAAGAAAATTTGATAAGATTGTTTGAAAATCAATAAAATGTATCACTTAATTATACTTATCAACTCGATTATATTTGTATGTTTATATACAACTTGTACGTTGACAAAATTATTTCCATGTTGAAAACGTAACAGTCATTTTTTAATATGACACCGCATGCATTTAACACCTTTTCACTACCTGGTCAAATTCCCACTTTGCCAACTTTCATTTTAGTACCAGAATATAGAAAGTTGGCAAAGTGGGAACACCCCATAATTTTTTTATATTTTGTGGTGGGGTATATTGTGGCAGGACTGGCCCTCTTATTTTCCATAAAAGTGTTTCTTTTATGATTCTCTATAATCATGCAAAATTTTAAAAAAAATCTATGAAAGAGTTTAAATTTTCCTTCTTTGTCTATATATAGAAAATGTATGTAGAAAACTGTAGCAAACGTCCTTAACAATAACTACAATTCAACAAATTATTTAAAAGTCATTTGACAAAAATAATAATGAATATAATTTTTATTATGTAATTTAATTCATCCTAAATGACTACTCACCAATTCTAATGTGATGCTGTGTATATATTAGACGACCTTGACCAATCAGAGGAAGATGAACATGGACTGAAGACCCCATCCAACCCTGCAACACCCTGTACCCCGATCCCACCGCACACCCCCAGCACGCCAGCGTCACACTCCGTCTCAGATGACACAGACAGGTCATCCTTCAGGTAAGTCAGTTAACCTTTAACCTAATGAATATTTGTTGGCAAATATTTGACTTGATAATTATTAATTTTCTGAAATTTAATGGTATAATTATATGAAATAATGGATGACCAGAAAGTGATTAGATGAGCATGAAGAGGAAATCTGCAGAAAAAAATGTTGTTTTGATATCAAGTACGTTTCAGTGGGTTAATTTATTAACATTGATTTTTATTTTGTTAATTTAGAGGAATGTCAAAGGAAACCACAAAGTTTAAGGTTCTTGTATTAAAAACATGATTAAAAGTGTATTTTCCAATTGTTGAGCATCCAAAAGGTCACATTTTAGTTTTTTTTATGCAAATTTGGCTAAATTTTCAATAAAAAATTAGTTTGAACTAAAAAAACAAATGTGGTAAGGTGTGTATTTTTTGCGTCACCTGCTGTAAGCAAAGGTGACACATAGAGATCACTTTTCCATTGACTGTCTGTCTCTCCATCTGTCATACTTTTCCCGCCACTTGTCAGCAGGTGACTCGTATGTTCCAAAATAAATTCTAGTTTTTTATTTTCAGAAGGCCTTTAGAAGATTGAATCTGAAAAACTAAAGGAAATCTGTCCTTTGAAATATTTTTTTTTTAAGAAAAATTATTTAAATTTTATAGCTTTTGGGTAGTTAGTCCAGACACAATGACTGTTTTTGCTCATAGTACAGCAATTTTTTTCAGCATATTGGTCTTGTACCTTTCAAATTGGGAATTTTTGAATCACAAAAATAAGTCACAAATCATGAGATTGGGAAATTGGTTGTACATTTGCAAAAGCCTTTAACAGGTTATATAACTATGCTGAGATACTGGTTTAAGATTTTTTTATCCCCCGCCGATGGAATCTGGAGGGGAATATTGTTTTTGCATCTGTCCATCATTCTGTCCTTCGATCCGTTCGTCCGATATTCATTTCCACGCTATTTCTCTGCAACTACTTCCTGGATTTTAACGAAACTTCATGGCAACCATCATTACCAATAGGAGATGTGCATATGCTCCGCATGTTTCGATTGGACCATTTAACCCACAGTTACAGCCCTTGATTGGTTACGCAGTATGTTTACAGAATAACATTTAATTCCGTGCTATACAATTTCCTCTGCAACTACTGACTGGATTTTAAAGAAACTTAATGGAAACTAAATGGATTTTAACAAAACTTCATGGCAACCATCTTTACCAATAGGAGATGAGCACATACTGGGCATGTTCCAATCAGGCCATTTAACAAGGAGTTATGGCCTTGATTAGTTTTGCAGTATGTATACAGAGTAACATTCATTTCCACGCTATTTCTTTGCAACTACTGATTGGATTTAAAAGAAACTTCATGGCAACCATCATTAGAGATGCACTTATCTTCGGCATGTTCGGTTGGACCATTTAAAACATAGTTATGGCCCTTGATAAGTTACGCAGTATGTATACAGAATAACATTTGTTTCTGCACTATTTCTTAGCAACTGTTAACTGGATTTCAACAAAACTTTATGGAAACCATTAATATCAATAAGAGATGTGCATATTATTGGCATGTTCCAGTTGGACCCTTCAACACAGTAGCCTGTGATTTATTCCTTAAATGGTGCTGAATCATTTTGTTTCCACTGAACTGACCAACCCACATGTACTACAGCACATATCATCTGCCAATTTTTAGCTCACTTTAGCAAATGCTCAGGGTTTAGCTTTTAGGATCACTTTCATCTAGCATCCAGCCGTCTGATTTCTTCCCATTTTCTTTTTATGCAAATTCTGACTTATTTACCCTTTCTTTAAACAAGCACTAATCAGCGGGGGATATACTGTCTGTGACAGAGTCAAGTTAACTTTGCAACAATGTCAAGTTGTTGAAATTGGTATTTCATGATTTTATCATTAAGAAAATGGATTTTTTTTTTTTTTAAAATTGGGAAGGATTCTTTTTACATTTGGGAATGGGTTCTGTGTGCATTGGGAACGGGTCCTTTTACAGGACTCACTCAAAGAAGAAACAAGAAATATCTTTAAAAAAAGATATTCGGCGTAAAATGGAAAACAAACTGAACTCCTACAATCTAATAATAGACTGTATTTCCGGGAACCCGGATGTATTCTTAAAATAGTGATCATGCAGTCTATTTATATACATTCTGTACACACTGACATGGTTAAGTTTACTTATTACAAAAAGGGGTCAAAGGTATGTTATTGTATATGTAAGATTCATAATGTTTGTTGGTTAGATCCGTATTGATAAAGTAAGACCCCCTAATTGATAGGAAACTATGTGTTAATTATAATATATGGGTTAACTTCCACCTCCTCCGCATACTACATGATCAACAGGTTAAAGTGGGCGAGTCCACTTCTGCAGATTTGCAGGGGGGATTTTGGTCTAAAAATAAACATCGAAATCGATTTTATACAGCTACGCCGAAAAAAAATCTCTATAGTATATTTTCCATGCATGACTTTGACAGTATTTTCACCTGTAACTTATAAAAATCACTATAAGTTACATATTAAGATAAAAATATTGTGAAAATATTATTTGATATTTTAATAAAGTATTTAGATTGAAATCTTGCCAATTTTTTGATGCTTTAATTTTTCAACAAATTTTAGCAAACAGTGGTGTTTTTCCATCAGATTATGAATTTGTAATCTCTAAAATGAGCATAGTGTCCCACCTCTCTTTAATTCATATATCTTTTAGTTATAGTCTAAAGTATTTATGTGCAAAAGTTTAGGAAAATCTGTCTTTCACAAAAAACCAGTTGCCATCTGTTTTAAAAATAATCAAAGTTATTTAAACACATTACACAGATGAACAGTGGACTGAATTTTTGTATAATGATCGACCGTCCCAAGTGGTTTAGTGTCTGCCTAAGGAGCTTAAGGTCATATGTTTGATCCCAATCGCAACATACCAAAGTTACTTAAGATGGTACTGGTAGCTTCCTGCTCGACACTCAGCATATTATATGGGACATTTGTTGGCCCAGTGTCAGGATATTGGGACTGCATGGGTGTGATATCATGTCACATGTCTATAGCATGATATACTGCAGTGTGGCAGCACTATATATCTGTCTTAAGTAGACATAGTGTCCAAATGACTGTATGTAGGACATTAAACCCAAGAAACAAACAAATTATTAAACTTTAAAGACAAATACTCAGTTATTTTCAGATTGACAGGTAACAAAGTGTATTTAATGTCTGGGAAACTCAATTAAAATCAGTGAGCTTTGTAGCAAAACACTGCTTACTTCCTTGATATGACCCACTCATATTAGTGGGTTTTCTAACTTTATAGTTCAGTTCCTCATATTTTTGCAAACTAGTAGATATAGCTGCTGACTGTTGCTAAATTTGCATTTAAGAAACTGTATTATATGCTGGTTATTATCCTTTTGAATTAATTTCTAAATTGTTCAATTACTTCTATGGAGACGTTGAGTTGAATTCCAACAACAATTCTTAGCGCTAAGTAAAACTTAAATGCTTAATGACAAATTTCATTAGTCTTGTTTCTCTGATAAAATACCAAACAGTTTATTTCTTTTCAATTATTGTTAGTTTAATTAGGGTAATAATTTATTTTAACCTTGTCGTGAACTTGAATATTTCATAAAAATGTAATGATGGAATTAAAAATATAATGATGGAATGAATTAACCCTTTCCCTCATAGAGGAAACCATGAAAAGACCTATGCAAACAACATAAAACCAGATCAGCCTGCGAGTAACTCGCAGGCTGATCAGGTTTTATGCTGTTCGCTGCTCCTCAGTGGTCTGCAAATGAGGACTTTATAATTAAATTTGGTAAGGTTTAACTGTGGTTTTCTGCAGATCAGGCTTTATGTGGTACCTATTGAATGCATCAAAATGAGTCTATATGAGAGAAAGGGTTAAAGTATATATATTACTCTTGCATAAAGTATTGTTGGTGGAATTCGAGCCTGAACCTGTAGTGTCAATAAAGCTATTCTGAACCTCTGATTACAGTGTGTCCATGGACAGTGGAATAGGATCTCCCCCAGGATTTCACGTGCCAACCGGCCAAATGCACAACATCATCAGTGTTCGATCCCTGGCCCCCCAGACACCCAAGACGTCCAAGAACTCCAAGGCTGTGGAACATACAAATAAGGAAAAACAAAGAAGGCAAAATAAACGTTTTGTGTTCATGCACCTGTCTAAGTAAAAAGAAATCCTGATTAAGTGTTGATTTATTATGCAATTTATATTATAAATTAAGATTCAGTGTCTGGATATATTGAATTTGTTAGTTGGTATAATTTTTAGCTTGTCTTTTTTTTCATAGAAAAAGGTTGAGGTATTGTCCAGGGCTCTAATTTAGCACTCGCAAACTCGCAAAATGAGAGTGAGGAATGAATTTTGCGAGTTCATTTTGTAGCTACTTGCATTTTTTTGCGAGTGCAAAGTTTTGAATCCAATCAAGATCGGCATCGTGTTAAGTAAAATCTGTTGCACGGAGTCGTAATTTAAACCTATGCGCACCTGCTAGACTGACACCCAATGTTTTCATATAGTAATCATTACACGATAACTACATATGGTGTAATCTGACTGTTTACATTCTTCGTTTTTTGCAGCCAGTTTGTAAAAAAACAAAATGTCAAAGCATTATACACAACACATTTTTTACCTCTTTAGAAAGTAAAAAGAATAACAGTATTATTCAAATTACCAGACATTATTGATATATTTACAATATTTGTACTATTTTTACAAAGTAATTGTTAATAATTTAACTCAGGTGTCTTGCACTAAGAAAAAAATAATTTGTCAGTTTGCCTTCGTAAAATATATACCATTCATGAAAGTGAATGATAAATTTTGCGAGTTGAAATTTCAGCTACTCGCAAAAATTTGTGAGTGGCAAGAAAAATTAAATTGAGCCCTGTTGTCATCACTCTGGTGTCATCGTTGTTTCTGTGAACAACTTACAAACCTTGGCTGTAACTTCTAAACCATTAAATCATTTGTCATCAAATTTCACATACTTGTTCACTTTCACAAGGACTATATTCCCATCAAGGGTCATAACTCATAGGTCCATTTTCACCAAATTTGTCTCCCTTTTAAAAAACAATAACAACAATAAACAGGAGCATTGGCATCTGCATGCAATGCTCTTGTTATACCTTTTTTCTTTACTATGAGAATGATCAATGGTTATGTCCCATTCCATTTTTTAAACTTTATTTTGTCACTTTGTTTAAACTTAGGATAATCCGTCTTCATGGTTCCTGTGTTGGATTTTATGCTTGGGAAAGTTACAGAAACATCGAGATTCACACCTTCAAGTCTGCAACTTTGTGCCAGTACTTAACTACCACCAAAGCATGATGCCCTTCTTTGTCAGTTTATTTCTCAGATTTATCCAGTATTATTTTAGACAGAAATTGGTATCTCAAAAGGTGTGGTCATAGTCCCTGTTATTTACATCTAGAAATTAAAGCTATAGGGGTTTGTTGTGTGAGCTTTAACCTAGTTGTTGTGGGAACATTAATCACTTTCACTGAGGGCTTTAGCAGTAACTGCTTGCATCTAGGAAAAGTTTCTATTTTACTGAAGTAAAAGCTTAAACTCAGTATGTTCATGCAGGGAGAGAATCAAGGACAGCTGTGACCAACTGCGGGTGTTGCTGCCCTATATCCGGGGCCGTAAAACTGACATGGCGTCCATCCTGGAGATGTGTGTGGACTACCTACAGATTGTCAACACCTTCATGCCTCAGTCTCTGCAGGAAGAGGTAAGTAGAATTATTTGCTAGAATAGGCATGTTTTTTTTCCTTCTCAGTTTTTGTTAGTTCTTCTGTTGCCACATTTCAATTTGTTAACACTAGCAGGGGTGTAAAATTCCTAAAATTATTCCACACCCTTCCTAGTACTTCCCAATTTGAGATAATAAAAGTCAAGATAAAAATAAAAGAAGAGTTCTGTTTTTAGTTCTCTACCGGTGTAACTGGAGGGGACTATAGGTTTGCCAACTGTCCATATGTCAGTCAGTCAGTCCGTCTCTCCGCAAAAATTGGATCCCATGATAACTCAAAAAGTACTGAAGATATTTCTATGAAACTTGAAATATGGATATACAATGTATGGCTATATAGGAGATTATGCACGTCTTTTTTTTTTTTTTTTCCTAGGTTGAAAAATCTGGTTGCTATGACAACAAATAGACTTAAAATATGGCAAATAAAACCATATATTGTGATAACTCAAAAAGTACTGAAGATATTTTTATGAAACTTGAAATATGGATCGATGGCTGTATGGATCTTATGCACATCATTTTGAGCTTGTTTTTTTTTTTTTTTTTAAGAAAAAGTTGAGCTATCATGATTGCTATGGCATTGTTGTCTTCGTCGTGTAAAAACTTAAATGTAGCCCATTACTCAAACAATTTTAAAAGTATCAATATGAAACTTTGAATGCTTGTTCATCATGACAACAGGCAGTTGTAAGTCAAGGGTCATTAATCTGAAAGCTATATTTTTGGAGTTGTGCCCCTTTTTAACTTAGAATTTTTGTCAAAATTGATTATTACTAATAGGATGATATCACAACTATCAAAGCTATCAACTCGAAACTTGAAATACTTAATTATCATGACAAGGCACAGTTTTAAGACATCTCGTCTTTTGACAAAACCTGGATGTGAATTTTAGCTTCAGTTGCATTATTCTACTACAGCAGGTAAGAATTTATCAGTAGTGCTTGCACTTGTTTTTCTCGGAACAAAATTCTGGTTGCTTTGGTAACAGAAAAATTATGCACAACTCCGGTAGGGAACTCATGTGTTGCATGCAACACCATTTACTTGTTTTCACTTGCCCTGCACTAATGTTCACTCACTATGGCGATAGGGCGAGTTGCAACAGTAGATACAGAGTTTTGGCCCTTGTATTATCAGAAACAATCTTGCCTTGTTTACATTCTAGAATCTGCATTTGTAATGTAATATAGGCTAAAATTGCTGACAACATTAATGACTATAATATCTTGGCCATATTAAATCATACCTATATGTTTTTTGTAGAAGTACTTGTATATTATAATACCCATTATGGACAGTCTGACCGTCCCCTGTGGTCACCTTGGGAATGGGAGGTCATAGGTATGATCCCTGGCAACAACATACCAAAGTCATAAAAAATGGTACTGGTATTTTACTCTTGCTTCGCGCTGAGCATAATTATAAGGGTAGTTACAGGACTCTGGCTGGCGCAGTGTCAGGATAATATGGCTGGGTGTGGTATCATGCTACATGTCTATGGTGTGATACTGAGATGTGGAAGCATTATATCTGTCTCAAGTAGACATAGTCTTCAAATGACCTAAATATTGTAGGCGGGACATTAACCCCAAAAAACAAACAGAGACAGTCCCAAATATGCAAACTGATATAATAAAGATAGTGTCATTGTAACTGCATTATGTCTTATGTGCTCATATCCTATATTATGAAACATCATTTTTCTTGTAGATTGTGGGTATCCTCAGTAAGGACCCTTCCCTGGTACCCAACCGAGACAGTGTGATGAACAAGAAGGGGAAGGAGAACAAGAAGATGGATACATCCGTCCTGAAAAATGTTGTGAGCACTAGTAAAAGGTATCTGTCAAGGCAATCTTTGAAATAAAAGTTATTTTAAGTTATGTATCTTTTTACTTTTTACTTGGTGGTCAGTATGAATTATTAACCCATATTGATGCCAATTAAATATTTAAAAATAAATTTATGAAAAAGTGTTCCAACTCTGGACATAATTTGATAGTTTTGATCCAATCTACTTGAAACTTGGGTCGTAGTGAGAATGTTTATCTTTATGATGTCTGACATGTGTGTGAGACCATTCCCAATCACTGAGTGGTTAGAGTGTCTGTCTTGACGTGGAAGGTTGTGGGTTTGATCCCCATTACATACCAAATTTGTAAAAGAATTGTACTGTTTAAGTTACGTTGCTTGGCGCTCAGCATATAAGGGAAGTTCCGGGACTGGCTGGCCCGGTGTCAGGATAAAGCAATTGGGTCTGGTATCATGCCACATGTCTAAGGTGTGATACTGCAGTGTGGCAGCACTATATCTGTCTCATGTTGACATTATAAAGTCTTGGAATGATTGAATGTTGAACCCAACAAGTGTATGTGAGACTACTGAATCATTCTTTGGAAATTATAATATCTGTCACAAGTATAGCAAATTATTCCATGTGAAAAGAAAATCTTCAGCAGTGAAGAGTAAAGAGATGTATTTTCCCTCAAAAAGGAAAATACAGATAATGCCAAAAATGCAGGATATAAAACATTTGTTTTTCTTGCGTCATATTTTATTTCATTCGTAATATTAGGAAATATATATTTTTACCGATGGCTATGTGTGAAAATATTGTTTTCCAGGACCATTTTGAAAGAAAATACAAGCGTAAAAAAAAAAAAATCAACAAAAATATTCTCTACCCCAGTAATCAAGTCTTGTGAAATTGGAGCTGTTGTGAACTGCAAAAAAGTTTGCTTGTTTATTCAATTTGTGTAATTATGATTTTCTTTGTAAAGACATTATTTCTTAACATAATAACAACAGTGCTATAGTAAAACCTAGACAGTGATCATGATATTGGTATATTATTGTCCCTACAGTGAAAACAGTTCCCACCCGCAAGCACCCCTCATTGGAGGCGGTGGACAGAAACTGTCCAGCAGCTCAAATTCTGATCAGTACAACTCCATTCTAGGTGAGTTAACAATTTTCATGCTGTTTGATTTTTTTGTGTCACCTGTTGTAAGCAGAGATGACACATAGAGATCACTTTCTGTCTGTCACGCTTTTTCCGTCACGCTTCAGCAGGTGACACATGTTTCAGAGAACATTCTTGTTAAATTTTTAGCCATGAACCTAGTTACTATAACACTATTTGTTATTTTAACTTCAAAACAATTGTAAATTTTTTTCTGTTACCTAATATGCAATCTTTTATGTGAGAGTCAGATGTTCTTGTACAATGATAGACTTCTATACAATGAACATTTAAATCAAATGGGTCTAATCTATATGTATAATTTTTTTTTAAAAATTGATTAAAATTGAAAAAAAAATTAGTTGTTTTTCAGCAATATTTGTTTTTTTTTTTTTTAAATGATCATAATATGGGTCAATTATTCTCCCTACATTGAAAACAGTCCCCACCTCCAGGCTGTTTGTTGAATTTAATAATGAAAACTCTTTTAACTGCAGATATCCGAGCCCTGATGGACAGCAAGGTCAACAAGAGACCACGACTCCAGGACACCTCAACCAGCTGTATCTCAGACACCGTGAACTTTGACGCCAGACTCGAACCAACAGGTATATGGTTGCTTTGGGTGCATTTAGTAGTCTTTATTGAGTAGGTTCACTAGATTGCTTCCATTCATTATTTTGATCGTATAATTCAAGCAAAATGTTGGTTTCATTGAAAAAGGCATTGCACTTCTTGTGCTTTTTATACCCCCTACAAATGTAGTTTGGGGGGGTATATAAGAGTCACCATGTCAGTCGGTCGGTCCATCTGTAGTTTTTTTGTCCACGCTATTTCTCAATAATGACTGGATGGATTTCAATCAAACTTCATAGGAAGCTTCACTGTCGAGCATACATGTACATATTATGAAATTGTTACGGTTGATTGACTTTCTTTTGAGTTATGGCCCTTTGCTGATTTTCTGGAGTTTTCTTTGTCCATGCTATTTCTCAATAACTACTGGATGGATTTCAATCAAACTTCATAGGAAGCTTCAATATCAAGCACAGATGTGCATATTATGAAATGGTTACGGTTGACTGATTTTTAGCTCACCTGAGCACTTGTGCTCGGGTGAGCTTTTGTGATCGCCTTTTGTCCGTCGTGTGTCGTCAGTCGTCCGTCGTCAACAATTGCTTGTGAACACTCTAGAGGCCACAGTTTTGGCCCAATTCTCATGAAACTTGGTCAGGATGTTTGTCTACATGATATCTCGGATGAGTTCGAAATTGGGTCATGTGGGGTCAAAAACTAGGTCACTAGGTCAAATCTTAGAAAAACCTTGTGAACACTCTAGAGGCCACAAATTTGGCCCAATCTTCATCAAACTTAAACAGGATGTTTGTCTACATAATATCTCGGATGAGTTCGAAATTGGGTCATGTGGGGTCAAAAACTAGGTCACCAGGTCAAATCTTAGAAAAACCTTGTGAACACTCTAGAGGCTACAAATTTGGCCCAATCTTCATGAAACTTGGTCAGGATGTTTGTCTACATGATATCTTGGATGAGTTCGAAAATGGGTAATGTGGGGTCAAAGACTAGGTCACCAGGTCAAATCTTAGAAAAACCTTGTGAACACCCTACAGGCCACAGTTTTGCCTAATCTTCATAAATTTTGGTCAGGATGTTAGTATACATGATATCTTGCATGAGTTTGAAATTGGGTGTGGGGTCAAAAACTAGGTCACCAGGTCAAATCTAAGAAAAACCTTGTGAACTCTCTAAAGGCCACAGTTTTAGCCCAATCTTCAATAGATTTAGTCAGGATGTTTGTCTAATTGATATATTGGATGAGTTTGAAAATGAGTCACATGAGGTCAAAAACTAGGTCACCAGGTCAAATCTAAGAAAAACCTTGTGAACACTCTAGAGGCCTACATTTTTGTCCCAGTCTTCATTAAACTTAATATGAATGATGACTGCATGAATTCCCAGTTGAGTGCAAATTCAGGTAGGATCAATATGTAGGTCACTTAGTCAAATGTTAGAAAAACACTTTTAGATGCCAGATTTTTTGTCATTATGCCTAACACAGCCATCTTACTCAGGTGAGCGACACAGGGCCATCTTGGCCCTCTTGTCTTTTGAGTTATTGCCCTTTGCTGATTTTCTGGAGTTTTCTTTGTCCACGCTATTTCTCAATAACTACTGGATAGATTTCAAACAAACGTCATAGGAAGCTTCACTGTGAGCATAATGTGCATATTATGAAATTGTACGGTTGATGACTTTCTTTTGAGTTATGGCCCTTTGCTGATTTTCTGGAGTTTTCTTTGTCCATGCTATTTCTCAATAACTACTGGATGGATTTCAATCGGTCATAGGAAGCTTCAATATCAAGCACAGGTGTGCATATTATGAAATGGTTACGGTTGACTAATTTTCTTTTGAGTTATGGCACTTTGTTGATTTCTTGGAGTTTTCTTTGTCCAAGCTATTTTTCAATAACTACTTGATGGATTTCAATCAAATTTCATAGGAAGCTTCACTAGCAAGCATAGATGTGCATATTGCGAAATGGTTACAGTTGACTGATTTTCTTTTGTGTTATTGCCCTTTGCTGATTTTCTTTGCATTATTTCCCAATAACTAATTTACTTTCTTTAGCTACAGTTTTCCTCATCTCATTTATCTGTTGATGAACTTAGAACTTTATTACATATACAATTTTAAATTAGCTGGTCATTTAAATCTATTTTTTATTATTATTAATTAATTAATTAATTAATTTATTGTGTCGCCTGCATAGCATGGCAGACACATAGGGATCACTTTGTCCGTCGTCGTCGTCGGCGTCACACTTTCTTGTCCGGAGCATAACTCGAAAAGTATTTGAGGTATCACCTTGAAACTTAAAACATGGATAGATCACATTGAGGTGGAGTGCAGTGCACAAGAATGATAACTCTGACTTTCGTATTTTCTGAGTTATTACCCTTTGTTGATTCTGAGATTTTATTTTTGTCCGGACCATAACTCAAAAAGTATTTGAGGTATCACCTTGAAACTTAAAACATGGATAGATCACATTGAGGTGGAGTGCAGTGCACAAGAATGATAACTCTGACTTTAATATTTTCTGAGTTATTGCCCTTTGTTGATTTTCAGTCTTAATTTTTGTCCAGGGCATAACTCAAAAAGTATTTGAGGTGCTGACTTAAAACTTTATAGATAGATAGATCTCATTGAAGAGGAGTGCAGTTCACATAAATGATAACTCTCACTTTCTTTTCTCCTGAGTTATTGTCCTTTGTTGATTTTCAGACTTAATTTTTGTCTGGGGCATAACTCGAAACGTATTTGAGGTGTTGACTTGAAACTTCATAGATCTCATTGGTCTGAGTGCAGTACACAAGAATGATAACTCAATAATGATAATGATGACTACAAACTTGCAACATATATATAATTAACGTCATAAGTGCTTAATGACGTCATAATTTTTCTTACAGTTAATGTTTTGATATATTGACACTCCTTTATTTTTTCCCCCCCCCCCCCAAAAAAAAAAAAATATATATATATATATATATATATATAATGTATGTGTGTGTGTGTGATTTGGTGTTATTTTGTACCTCACAAAATAGATTATGCTTTATCAATAATTTGTCAAAAGATCGATTTTCTAGTCAATTCTTTCATCAAACATGCTTAAATGCAGGCGACACAAGTGTTCCGAGGAACACCCACATCTAGTTTATTTATTTATTTATTTATTTATTTATTTTATTTTATTTTTGCATGTGCATGCTGTTCAGACTAATTTGTTTACGGTGCCCTTACTGAATTGATGAATGTTGGAATTTTTTGTTAAAGACAGCCACTGAACATAAAAAGATATTCTTTTTTTATTAGTCTTGTATAATTTGTCACTTGAATTCATTAATTCAGTAAATGTGACTTACCTCCTATAGCTGGGCACTTGATTCATCACCTTTAGTGATAGCTCTAGTTTTTTATGCAGTATACGGGATTCTTTTTTACTATATTACTGAATTATTGATAGAACACAAACTCCTGTGATTAAAGCATTCAGGTTTTAAAATCATAAGTGTTTAAATAAGAGACCAGATAAGCACAATGAATTGATCCATGCATGGATAGAATAAAAAAAAGAGGGCAGAAAATAAAACCAGACTGATGATAAAGTTGCAGGTCACAGTGACATGTCCCCGCCCAGTTACAGTTACCATGGGAACCAGCTGCACACCAAGTCCTTCCAAGACCTTGATGATCAGGTAATGCAGGATTGGTGGGGTAATGAGTGGACAGAGTAAGGTTCAACATACTTTCGGCGCAATACTGATGTAGAAGTTTGACTGTAGCAAGTTCTGCGATGGTCTGTTTTTTCGTTAGAGTTATGCATTAATTGTATATTGCTCATTTAGCTTTGGGATCAGTATCAAAATAGTCATCATTGAAAATGTTGGAAGTGGTCAAACTTACATTTCAAGTTTATAATGTTCTTTATATATAACACCATTGAAGCATATTTCCCACAGGGTTAAGATGTTGATGATTTTCTTGTTAAATAATTGTACATTAACCCTTTACCACAATAACTTCATCAAGGAAAGACATGTAGGACCTTCAGTATAAAACCAGATCACACTGCAAACTTGAAAGTCACTTAGGTTTTTGCTGTCAAAATGCTTCAGCTTCATGTTTTGGAGACAGAGTTAAGGACATTGTAAAACCTAGAGTAAAAATCTGGCAATATGATCTGACATTCCTATGGTTTACATTTATGTAAAATGGTGTAGTTGAATGATGAGGGTGTATTGGTACAGTCTGCAATATATGTTACAGCCCAACTTCAACCGTATGTACACCAGTGGCTCCTCTCTGACTGACGGCTACAGCGCGGCCCAGCAAATGTTCAACACATACTCCAACAACAAGACCCTGAGTCTGGAGCCAGAGACTTTCCGCAGCTCGTACAACGATTCCACTCTGTTCCACTATTATCCTAACGTCATGCCGAGTAGCCAAGCTCGACTACCGTCATATACATCGTCGCCAGAATATGTGAATCCGAATACAGTGTTGTCAACAACGTGCAGTCCTCTCACGAATCTCCGAATGAAGTCTGACGCAAACTTCAACCTGTTCTCAGTAGAAACATCAAAGGAGGAAACGTTGTCAAGAACAACATTATGAGAACTTTGGATGTCACTGCAGAAGATTTAGAGGCACTGAGGCCAACTGTGAAATATTATGTGAAATTGCTAGACTTGGAAATATGATATGATATTTGTTAAAGACACAGTTTATATTCAGTTTTTGAATGGTTTCTGGTCTGGTCAGATAAGATAGAAAGGGCAATTAAAGCCAGTGGTTGGATAATGGAATGAATATTTGCAGGTTTTGCAAAGTGCCAGGAGTTGAAAGCTAAATAAAAGTAAAAAGTATTGATGGATAATGGGAAATTGAAGAAAAAGAATCTGATTTAAGATAAATATTAATCCTTGGGTAATTGCTTACTAAGTTAGTGAAGATGAGGTTAGATTTGGACTAGGTATAGATATGTATTGTACCTATAAGTGGGGGGGGGGGCTTGAATTGAACCTGTATATTGAAATATTGGATAAGGTTTTGAATTTAAAAAGCAATATTGCATTTTTGAGATGGACTGATTTGAAAGAAATGCACAAAGCTTGGCATTCTTTATAGTAAAATTTCCTTAGAAAACAAATAAGAAAATTTGATATCCAAATAAATACAGGTTATTAAAATTCTTTGAAATATGTCAAAACACATACAACATTAGGTAAATTGAAGTGTTTATAACCCTGATTCACAGGAACTATATAGAAATGGTGCTCATCACATCCTGTCTTTCACTCGATCACATTACATGAAGACGAGATGTTTGGGTATAATCACCTCTAGTGATAGTTTGTTATACTTAAGGTAGTTTAATTTTTCATTTTCTGTCAAAATTAAGAGTTTCATAACGGGTTATTTTCTTTTATATGTACAAAAACAATTTCCATACATATCGTCTAGGTATGAGATAAATTTGAAATTCAAATGGCCATTCGTGACTTAAGGTAGGCCATCCATCATTGACAAAATTCAGCACACTGTAAAATAAATCATTTTCATAAATAACCTTTTTTCTTGGTTTATCCCCAAAATGAGTAGTCATTTTACCATGTTGTTTTTGAGATATGATTTTTTAGCTGCTGTGACCCCTCTGTTTCAGAAAATTCACTATACCCAAACCATTGTTAAAAACCTTAGAAGCCCTGGTTTTTGTGTGTTTCTGTATAGTAAAATGAATGGAAACTAAAAATTCTAGTGTCAGTTGTAGGGAAAAAAAAAGATATTCTAATTGATAAGACATGATATTATGTTTATTTGAATAGAACTTAATTTAAAAACAAAATTGATATTGGTAATTTCCATCAAAATATAACCACTTATTAATACTGAAATAAAATCATGCAAGTATGTACTACAGAGACAGTAATTACTTCAATGTGCTAAACGTAACGTATTTAAGAGTACAGTGAGCAAGATTTTAAAATAAAGTTGATGGAAATAACCAGTATTAATTTTGTCTAGATTTCAGGACCTAATAATGGACAGTTAACCTTAAGCTTTATATATTAATATGCAGGGTTTCCACTGAGTCAAAAATTGCTGATTTTCCTTACCTTTGTAATTCTTAATATTATAATTAGTTCTTTTTTGGGGGTACATGGCCAATTTTGGTGGTAAATGGGGATGCTGTTTTGTAATAATCAGTTTGATAGGCTATTCTTTGATGTATTTTTTTCAGTCTCAGGAAATAAGATTGTAATGATTACTTTTTTACCGTTCATCTCTTGCTGATCATGCTATTTTCAGGTTCACAAGCCTATAGCAGATTTGATATACCTGTCTTTGCTTTACTTAACCCTTTCCATGCCAAGGGTTATAATGATTTGATCAACTTTTCAGTACATGATCAGACTGCATGGATGTGCAGGCTGATCTTGGTCTGCAGTGGTCGCAAAGGCAGTCACAAGTGCCCACAGCATAAGGGTTAAAAGAGCCACATTTGTTAGAGAGTCAGATAGTTCTTGTAGTTGCTTGTGGCACAGGCCATGGTGTTGATGCAAAAGTTGTTAAGAGTGATAATGGAAATTACATAAAATGCGGTGCAAAAGTAAATCTTTTCTTCAGGATTGATTGTGAATTGTCTAAAATTGTGTTCTAAATTTCCCAAAAAAGATTGTGAATTTGTTTCAATATATATTGTAGTACAGTAGTTTTTATCATTTTCGGATGAATTTCTTTTAAGTAGAGTTTATAAATTTGTCATAATTGCAGTTCTAATTTCATGTTTTGAAGACAGGTCTTGAATTTGTCTAAAATCAACTATTATTCCGTGGTCAATGTGTGTTAGAATGTAGAAATGTGATAAGGGAGGAAAATTTTGACAAGAGTATATGTGACTTTGACACAAAACATGCTGAATTCAGTTCTTGTATATTTATGACAGAATGTCAGACAATGATGTGTTATGATCGATCATAGATATGGTCAGTAGAAACCTAGTGGTGTTTCAATGTTAATTTATTCTGTCAAACTTTTTTTATTATATTTATTCTCCCACAATGGTATATAGTGGGTAAAATCACTTCTTTGATGTCTTTCATAATAATGTGATTTAATGTGATATTTTTTCAACTTTTTATACATAAATGATATGTGTACAGGAAGTTCTGTTTTGTTAAAGTTTCTATATAGTTTTGTTTGTCATTAACAAAATATAATTTTGATGGAAAAAAAAAAAAAATGTATTTTGACATAAATTGTTTTTTGTACTTTGTACATTATGACTTTGTTGTATATAAAACTGACATTTGTATTTAAATATACATGTTATACCAGATACCTCTCTTACGTTTGTTAACACTGCGAACATATTGTTTTTGTAAGAGACATGAATTTTTTTCATTTTCTTATTGAAATGTTTTCTTTCAGTAAGATTGCATTTTATTCCAACTAATAGGATTAACTGTTTATTTTCCACAGGAAGTGTGACAGTAATGTTAGACTTATATGATTTGGTTTTGTTACTAATTTTTAATCTCAGGAGTAGATGTGCTTAATAATGAACAACAAAAATGTTTGTTGTTTAACAAATTAGATCAAAATTTTATTGTTGATGAACCCAATTCTGTAAGCAATCTCAGATCATTGAAATTTAGGGCCTTTGAGATAAGGGTATTTTGGTATGTTGGAATAGTTTGCGAAAAAATACTGAAATTGTATTGCAAGCAAAGAATGCATTCAATATTGTCTTAATAATAGGTAAATTTGGTTTATTAGCTCACCTGAGCACAACGTGCTCAAGGTGAGCTTTTCTGATCGCCTTTTGTCCGGCGTCCGGCGTCTGTGCGTGCGTCTGGCGTCAACAATTGCTTCAAACAACATCTCCTCCTAAACGGCTTTGCCAATTTGAAAAATATTTTGCAGGAATGTTCCTTGGATGAAGCTCTACTAAAGTTGTATAAATGGTTCTGGTCCATTGCATAATTAGGTCACAGGAGCTAAAAATAGATTTTAAAAATGAAAATTTAAAAAATCTTCTTCTCTGAAACCACAAGGCCTAGCCTTTTGATTTTTGGTATGTAGCATGATCTTATGACTCTCTACCAGGATTTTACAAATTATGAACCTGGGGTCAAAATTGGCCCCGCCCCAGGGGTCACTTGATTTCACATAGGCTAATATAGGAAAAACTTGAAAAAATCTTCTTCTCCGAAACCACAAGGCCTAGCCTTTTGATTTTTGGTATGTAGCATGATCTTATGACTCTCTACAAAGATTGTTCAAATTATGACCCTGGGGTCAAAATTGGCCCTGCCCCAGGTGTCACTTGATTTAACATAGGCTAATATAGAAAAAAACTTGAAAAATCTTCTTCTCAGAAACCACAAGGCATGGAGTTAAGATATTTGGTGTGCAGCATTGTCTAGTGGATCACAACCAAGTTTGTTCAAATCATGACCCTGGGGTCAAAATTGGCCCCGCCCCAGGGGTCACTTGATTTAACATAGGCTAATATAGAAAAAAACTTGAAAAATCTTCTTCTCAGAAACCACAAGGCCTCGAGTTTAGATATTTGGTATGTAGCATGGTCATGACTCTCTACCAAGATTGTAAAAATTATGACCCTGGGGTCAAAATTGGCCCCGCCCCAGGGGTCACTTTATTTAACATAGGCTGATATAGGAAAAAAACTTGAAAAATCTTCTTCTCAGAAACCACATGGCCTCGAGTTTAGATATTTGGTAGGTAGCATGGTCTTATGACTCTCTACCAAGATTGTTAAAATTATGACCCTGGGGTCAAAATTGGCCCCGCCCCAGGGGTCACTTTATTAAACATAGGCTGATATAGGAAAAAAACTTGAAAAATCTTCTTCTCAGAAACCACAATGCATAGAGTTAATATATTTGGTGTGTAGCATTGTCTAGTTGATCTCTACCAAGTTTGTTCAAATCATGACCCTGGGGTCAAAATTGGCCCTGCCCCAGGGGTCACTTGATTTAACATAGGCTAATATAGGAAAAACTTGAAAAATCTTCTTCTCAGAAACCACAAGGCCTGGGGTTTAGATATTTGGTGAAAAGCATTGTCTAGTAGATCACAACCAAGTTTGTTCAAATCATGGCCCTGGGATCAAATTTGGCCCCACCAAGGGGTCACCTGATTTTACATAGGCTAGTATAGAAAAAACTTGAAAAATCTTCTTCTCTGAAACCACAAGGCCTAGCCTTTTGATTTTTAATATGTAGCATGATCTTATGACTCTCAACCAAGATTGTTCAAATCATGACGCTGGGGTCAAAATTGGCCCCGCTCCAGGGATCACTTGATTGTACATAGACTTATATTGGGAAAAAAACTAGAAAAATCTTCAAGGTCTGGAGTTTATATATTTGGTATGTAACATGGGCTAATAGACCTCTACCAAGTAGAGTGTGGTAGTGTGTAGCATTGTCTAGTCGATTCTTACCAACTTTGTTCAAATCATGACCCTGGGGTCAAAATTGGCTCTGCCCCAGGGGTCACTTGATTTTACATAGCCTAATGATACCAGGTGAGCGATCCAGGGCCATCATGGCCCTCTTGTTTTAATGAAGAAATTTGGATTTTAGCACAATTTTACCAAAGTATTTTTCAAGCACGAGACATTATCTTCTGGCCTTTTTAGCTCACCTGAGCACAACGGTGAGCTTTTGTGATCACCTTTTGTCCGTCGTCCGTGCATGCGTGCGTGCGTTCGTCGTCAACAATTTCTTTAAACAACATCTCCTTCTAAACTACTCACTGGATTTTGATAAAACTTCACAGGAATACAGGAATGTTCATTATGGGGCCCTTTACCAAAGTTGGTAAAATTATTATGATTGGTCAAAAATCTAGGTCAGAGGAGCTAAAAATATTTTTAAAAATGAAAATTTTAAAAATCTTCTTCTCCGAAACCACAAGGCCGAGCCTTTTGATTTTTAGCTCACCTGAGCACGAAGTGCTCAAGGTGAGCTATTGTGATCACCTTTTGTCCGTCGTCCGTGCGTGCGTGCGTCCGTCTGTCGTCAACAATTTGCTTTAAAGAACATCTCCTCCTGAACCGCTGAAGGGATTTTGACCAAACTTCACAGGAATCATCCTTATGATGCCCTCTATCAAAGTTGTACAAATTATTCAGATTGGTTGAAAAAGTAGGTCACAGGAGCTAAAAATAGATTTTAAAAACTCAAACTTTGAAAATCTTCTTCTGCAAAACTGCAAGGCCTAGAGCTTAGATATTTGGTATGTAGCATCATCTTATGGGCCATTACCAAGATTGTACAAATCATAGCCCTATGGTGATAAATGCCCCCGCACCAGGGGTCACTTGTTTTACATAGAGTTATATAGGAAAATCTTTAAAAATCTTCTTCTATAAATCCATAAGGCCTAGAGCTTAGATATTTGGTATGTAGCATCATCTTATGGTCCATTACCAAGATTGTACAAATCATAGCCCTATGGTGATAAATGCCCCCGCACCAGGGGTCACTTGTTTTACATAGAGTTATATAGGAAAATCTTTAAAAATCTTCTTCTGTGAATCCATAAGGCCCAGAGCTTAGATATTTGGTATGTAGCATCATCTAATGGTTCATTACCAAGATTGTTCAAATCATAGCCCTACGGTGATAAATGCCCCCGCACCAGGGGTCACTTGTTTTACATAGAGTTATATAGGAAAATCTTAAAAAATCTTCTTCTGTGAATCCATAAGGCCTAGAGCTTAGATATTTGGTATGTAGCATCATCTAATGGTTCATTACCAAGATTGTTCAAATCATAGCCCTATGGTGATAAATGCCCCCGCACCAGGGGTCACTTGTTTTACATAGATTTAAATAGGAAAATCAATAAAAATATTCTTCTATAAATCCAGAAGGCCTAGAGCTTAGATCTTTGGTATGTAGCATCATATAATGGTTCATTACCTCAGTTGTTCAAATCATAGCCTTACGGTGATAAATGACCCCACACCAGTGGTCACTTGTTTCACATAGAGTTACATAGGAGAAGACCTAGAGCTTAATCTATAGATTTGATGTGAAATATTGTCTAGTGGTCCGTACCCACATAATTCATATAGACCAATCATAAAAAAAAATATTTGCAATATTACTAGTTTGAGAGATTATGACTAGATAATGGTTAAAATTTGGCCCTTGATTGAATCACTTGTTACTTTTAATTACATACTTGATATATGTTTTATATTAAAATCAGTATCTACGATTAAATAAAATGATAAAAAGACTAAGAGAATATATTGTGTCAATTGTATATTAAATAAAGGTTTTCTTTAAGAAAGATATGAAAGTACAGATAATCGTATTGTTGGTAATGAAAAACACATTTGGTCGTTTTAGGTTATAATATTATTAACCAATGAAAAATTAGGAAACTATTCAGCCCTCCATTTCCGGTTTCAGTTTGGTAGGTATACGATTCTCTTCAGAAATTTCAACGAATTATCGAAGATCATTAATCTAATAGACCTAAAAAACGATTGAAAAGTAGGTCAGTAGGTCAAATCTTAGAAAAATCTTGTTTACACACTGGAGGCCACAATTTTGATTCAATCTTCCTCAAACTTGGTCAGCACAAATGTCCTCAGGTGATCATCTTTAGGGCCATCTTGGCCCTCTTGTTTGGTATGTAGCATGATCTTATGACTCTCTACCAAGATTGTTCAAATTATGACCCTTGGATCAAAATTGGCCCTGCCCCAGGGGTCACATGATTTAACATAGACTAATAAAGGAAAAACTTGAAAAGTCTTCTTCTCCGAAACCACAAGTCCTAGCCTTTTGATATTTAGTATGTAGCATGATCTTATGACTCTCCACCAAGATTGTTAAAATTATGACCCTGGGGTCAAAATTGGCCCCGCCCAAGGGGTCACTTGATTTAACATAGGCTAATATAGGAAAAACTTGAAAAATCTTCTTCTCAGAAACCACAAGGCCTGGGGTTTAGATATTTGGTGTGCAGCATCGTCTAGTAGATCACAACCAAGTGGGGAAAAAAAAACTTGAAAAACTTCTTCTCAGAAACCACAAGACCTGGAGTTTAGATATTTGGTATGTAGCATGATCTTATGACTCTCTACCAAGATTGTTCAAATTATGACCCTGGGGTCAAAATTGGCCCCGCCCCAGGGGTCACTTGATTTACATAGGCTAATATAGGAAAAAAAACTTGAAAAATCTTCTTCTCAGAAACCACAAGGCCTGGGGTTTAGATATTTAGTGTAAAGCATTGTCTAGTAGATCACAACCAAGTTTGTTCAAATCATGGCCATGGGGTCAAATTTGGCCCTGCCAAGGGGTCACCTGATTTCACATAGGCTAATATAGAAAAAAAACTTGAAAAATCTTCTTCTCCGAAACCACAAGGCCTAGCCTTTTGATTTTTGGTATGTAGCATGATCTTATGACTCTCTACAAAGATTGTTCAAATTATGACCCTGGGGTCAAAATTGGCCCCGCCCTAGGGGTCACTTGATTTAACATAGGCTAATATAGGAAAAAAAAATTGAAAAATCTTCTTCTCAGAAACCACACAAGGCCTAGCCTTTTGATTTTGGTATGTAGCAT